>CM047426.1:63214987-63799987 GCA_026168455.1 Theocolax elegans
GAATGAACCTTATAAATTAAATAATAATTTTTAAATTGTTTAAAATTTATATTACTATTTATATATATATTTTTTCACAGTTTACAATGTTGTTTTTAATATCACAATATTCTGTGTTATGTACATACATAGTCTTTTAATAAATATCAATTCGTTTTATATACCGCGATAATTATTTGTATTTGAATTAGAAGTTATTATAATATATAACAATTTATTGAAATCAATAACAAACAACCATTTTATTTTAATATTATTTATGATATTGTCATTATTATTATTATTATTAAGAACATTAGCTTGTGGTTATGTAAATAAAGATTAAAGTTTATTATAACTAAATTTGTTTACTTAATTGGTAATTAAATATGTTATTTTATTAATTACTAATTATGCAGACTGTCTTGGTAAGGAAAAAACATATTTTTTAATTCTTGTTGATAGCATGAAGCAGCCAATCACATTCAGATCTGTTTTGCGCATGCGTCAACAGACAAGGATGGAAAGGGCCTTCCGATGTTTCTTCTCTTTCTATCGTTAAGACGTTTTCACTTATACGCGCTCCTATGATTTACCCACTCTATATGTAATATCTCTATGGTTACAGGTCTATCTTCGTTGGTACTTGTCTAGTCAGTGACTAAGCCTGATTGGTTGTTATAGAATGACACCAAGAGGATTTACTTTACTTAATATAAAATTGACCGGCAAAAATTATCGAACATTCGAGTGTACAAGCAAGTCAAACCGATGTTGAAGTTAGACAAATTAATAAGGAATAATAAATGTTAAGAATAATTAAATCAAAACACATTACATTTTATACGTGTATTCAAGAATAAAAATTAAATTGATAGTTAATAAGATTGAAAATACTACACGTGCGAAAAGATGTCACTGACCTGTGCAAGTGAGTTTTACTTTAATCTATCTTTTTGTTATTATAATGTAATTATTGCTTTAAAGTTAATATAATTATGTGGTTAAATAATAGTATACAATAAATCTATATTATCACATTTTAAGTTTAAATAAATGCAATTTATAAATTGTGACGCATAACCTAAAAATGTATATACTGCTATGCAAATATATCACTTCAAATACATTGTATTTTATCAGTTTCTAATGACGTCCCAGAGTATCCTGTTATTTCTCCAGTCTCAGGATCCATTTTTGAAAAAAGATTAATTGAAAAGTATATAGCTGAAAATGGAGTTGATCCAATTAATGGACGAGAACTATATGTTGAACAACTTATCGACATAAAAGGTATAAATAGTTTCCAATATTGATGATAGTTTTATTTGTATTAAAGTTGAACAACTTAAAATGTTAAATTATTATTTGCAGTAACACCTGTTACAAAACCAAAACCACCAAGTGCTACTTCTATTCCAGCAATATTGAAAAATTTGCAAGATGAGTGGGATGCTGTAATGTTGCACTCTTATACATTAAGACAACAACTGCAAACTGCTCGACAAGAACTGTCACATGCATTGTATCAACATGATGCAGCATGCAGAGTTATTGCCAGATTGACTAAAGAAGTAACAGCTGCTCGAGAAGCTTTAGCTACATTGAAACCTCAAGCTGGTATTTCACAAGCTGCTATTCCGCAACCTGTGAGTATACAGTAAAAATAATTTAAAATTATGTAACTAATTATATGAATAATAAATTTATTTAATAAATATTAATTAATACATCCATTATTTTTTAAAATAATATAATTTTCTCATTTATTTTCATTTCTCAGGCCATTGCTGCTGAAGCAGGTGGTATTGCTGTGCAACCGAATGAACAAGCTGGTATTACAGATGACATTATTCAAGAGTTGCAAGAAAAGGCAACCGTTCTTACTCAAGAACGAAAACGCAGGGGTCGCTCTGTACCCGAGGACTTGCTTTCACAAGAAAGTATTAGATTTTTTCAAACATTAGCATCACATCCTGTAAGTGTATATGCCTACTCATGTATATGATTGTATGTGGGTGTATAATACGTAAAAAACTAAATATTAATTTTAGGGTCTTCATTCAGCAAGTATTCCAGGTATATTAACCTTAGACATTCACGCATCCGATACAAGTAAAATACTAACAGGAGGAGCAGATAAAAATGCTACAGTATTTAATAAAGATACTGAGCAAATTATTGCTGTATTAAAAGGTCATACAAAGAAGGTACAATATTTTGTAGTTTTAAGGTTTTATTATTAATATTTAATATTATTTACTATGCAGCATAAATTAAGATTTTTTTACTATAAATAGGTAGTAGTGTACAAACTTTTCATAACTTCTATTTTTTTTTAATAATTTTGAAGGTCACAAAAGTGATTTATCATACAGAAGAAGATATTGCAATGACATCATCTCCTGATACTACTATAAGAGTATGGAACATAGGCACATGTCAAACAACTACTTTGTTAAAAATACATGATGCAGCTGTAACCGGTCTGTCACTACATCCAACAGGAGATTACTTATTAAGCTCTTCTCTAGATCAGCATTGGGCTTTCTCTGATATTCGAACTGGTAGATTATTAACAAAGGTATATTTATTTTTATTCTGTTATTCTAAAAGTAAAAGTACTTAAATAATAATTGAATCTTAATTTATATAATAATATTTTTAAAGATAAGCATGAAAGAAAATATCTGTATTTTTTGTTTTGTTTTCTCTGAAATATATTATTTTTTTCTATATAAAGCTTCTATTAAAAGATAAAAAAATATTGATAATTATTAGCATTATATTTAATTATTGTAACTATGTGTACATGATTCTTTTAATGTTATTAGGTGGCTGGACAAGATAATAATCAACCCCTTACAACTGCTCAATTCCATCCTGATGGTCTTATTTTTGGAACTGGAACATCTGACTCACAAGTCAAAATTTGGGACTTGAAGGAACAATCAAATGTAGCAAATTTTCTTGGACATTCAGGACCAATTACAGCTATTAGTTTTTCTGAGAATGGTTATTATTTAGCAACTGGTGCTGAAGATTCATGCATTAAATTATGGGATCTGCGTAAACTGAAGAATTTTAAGACCTTACAACTTGATGAATCATATGAAGTCAAAGATATTTGCTTTGATCAAAGTGGTACTTATTTAGCAGTTGCAGGATCAGATGTTAGGTAAATATTATTAAATTTTACAAATAGTTTATTTATATTAAAATTTATATTAAAAAATGTATTAATTTACTTAAATCTTCATTTTAGGATTTACTTATGTAAAATGTGGAATGAATTAAAAATTTTGAATGATCATACTGCCCTTGCTACAGGTGTAAGATTTGGCAAAAATGCTCAATATGTTGCATCTACTAGTATGGATCGCACATTAAAATTATATGGTGTAAACTAACAGTAATTACATTAGGTTATTTAGTTTTTAAAAAACAATTAGTTAACCAATTTTCTTGTGTAAATGTATAATAAAAAAAATTCATAATAGTTTTATAACTGTTATAAAAAAGAAGTATGTTGAGTAAACAAACAAAGTTTTGAAATGCACTCTAATTTAATCTTAATAAAAATAATTTAATATAATCAAGTATATAAGTTCTTATTTATTATTATATTGCAAATGCAAATTTGTGAGTTTTACTAAAATTAAACATTGTTTTCAAGAGTGGATTAATGTTCATAGGACAATACTTGACTATAATAGACTAAAAATTACTGTCTTAATTGAAATATCGTTATTTTTTAGATATGTTTTAAAATATAATAAGAAATAAAATGTCGCAAAAATCTGTTTTTACTTATTTTTTATATGTTAAAGAAAATTTTTACAAGCAAAACGATTTCTCCTCTTTATATAAACATAAAAAATTAATAAAAAAATAATATACTTAATAAAAGTATTATAAAAATATGTCCATTTTTTTATAAAAATATAAATACATAACAAATTATTGATCTAATACATTAAAAATATAAATGATAATAATTAATTCTTATTTCTAAATTCCTCAGGCAAATCAACTTAATTATAAATAAAATATAAATTAAAGTTAATTGAGTCCTGCGTTGACTCGGTTGGTTAAGGGTGTTGGGCATCACTATTTTACTTATTTCATTTTTTTTATTTATTTATTTCATAAGAAAATTAACTTTAATAATGAAAATGTAATACAAATAAACTGCATGAATAGCGAAAGTATAAAAGCAGCTGAAAAAGTATTAGCAGCGAAACTTGCAAGCGTGTGCAGAATTGAAAGAGAGCAGGTCAAGAAACTGTAATCAAGATAGTTGGAATTCACAACTTATATAAATTGGAGGAAAAGTAAAATAGAAAACGATATAAACATAAGAAATTTTTCAAGCTTCGAAACAAAAGGAAAACTGTTAAAGTTAAATGTAAATGCAAAAAATGGAAAAACAACTGTAATAATGGAAATAACTGGAGAACTACATAAATATATTCAGGAAAATAGGAACAAATTATTCGTAGGATATCAAAACTGCAAAGTTTTTGATGTAATACAAATCAAACCATGTTTTAATTGTGGAAGATTTGGTCATAATGGATCGAAAAGTAGAAATGTAACGGTATGTTTAAAGTGCGCGGGAAACTATATCACTAGTAAATGTGTAAGCAGTAAATTATGTGGCACTAACTGTAAATTTAGTAACGATAAGTTCAAGAAAAATCATAAGTTAGATCATATGGTTAATGATAGTGAATTATGCGACACTAAAAATGAAAATCACAAATTATATAAACATGACAGACTATGTTGTGAAACCTTATATACAGAGATACATAGGTAATGTAGGAAGTTACAGTTCTATGGAAAAGGAAACTACTAAAAATGTTGAGAGAAAAGAATCAACTTTGACTTTAAGATCGGGAAGTACATCTTCGGTATTCTAATGGATAACGAATTAAATCAATTAGAAAAAAAAGAAACAACAATAAGTAATGTAAATGAATTTAATAATATTATTAAGTCAGAACAAAATCATGTATAGTCATATGTGCAGAAACATGGAATTGGGTATGTCCTCAACTTTTAAATATGCAAGGATATAAAATGTATTATAATAAAAGTAAAATCAATAAATCAGATGGAGTAGTTGTTTATATACTAGATAATTTTAATGAAATAACAGAAATTGTAAAATACGGAAACTTAAAAATTATAAGTACAAAAATTAAAATAAAAAATGAAGATATTTTATTATCTGCCATATATAGATCGCATGATTTTCCTAAGCTAGAATTTATACACTAATTAAAAAAATTTTTATTAGAGCAAACTTTTAGGGGAAACCATATAATTGTAGGAGACTTTAATATAGATATAAGAAATAATGATCATATAAGTCATGAATTTTTAGAAAATATGCTAGAACAAATGTATTTTCCAGGTTTCAGTAGGATAACTAGACCTACTGAAAAAGATATAGATAACGGATCATGCATAGATAATTTCTTTGTTAAAAGTAACTTATTAAATTATGATATGTATAAAATAAAAAACATATTTACAGATCATCATCCTTTATTTATGGCAGTAGACGGAAAAATAAACACGGATGCAAATATAATAAATTCTAGAAAATTAAATTATACCAAATTATGTAAAGTTGCGGGAAAAACAGAGTGGATAAAGATTACAGCAATAAAAGACCCAAATAAAGCAATAGATAAACTAATAGAATATATAAAGGACTGTATAGAGAAAACGTATGTAAATAATAGTAAAAACCAAAATATACCTAAAAAGACTTGGATTACGCAAGCGATATTGGTCTCATACAAGAAAAAAGAAAATTTGTACAAATTATAGAATAAGGATATAATCAATTTGGAACTCAAAATTGAATATAAAAAATATGTAAAATCGTTGAATAAATTAATAAAAGAAGCAAAATTTAAATATGAGCACAATAATTTTATGGAGAGTAGCAGCAACGCGAAAATATTATGGAGTTTAATAAAAAGTAAACTAGGTAAAAAGGAAAATAAAAAAATTAACAAAACAATTAATATAGTTGAAATAAAAATAATAATTAATAGTTTAAAAGATAAGTCCGGGGGGGGGGGGGTGATGGAATAAGCGCAAAAGTATATTAAAAACTTTAGCAAATTACATAGCTGAACCGATGACTTATATTTTACTTATCCATGGAGTCAACAATTTGGCCGGATGCGCTTAAAAGAGCTATTTTAATACCAATCTATAAAGCAGGAAATAAATATCAAACTACAAACTATAGGCCTATTTCACTAATTTCTAACCTAGCAAAAATCTTTGAAAAGTTAATTCACATAGAATCTACAAATTTATATATTACAAAACATAATATATTGGCAGCTAATCAATTCGGATTTATAAAAAATAAAGGTACGAAAGATGCATTAAACCATCTATTCCGTTAATTTCGCACGCATATAAAACACGAAATTCTAAGCAACTTTTCTATTTGACAAATTTCGATTTGAAGCTTATTTATTAAGTTATTGTTAGTTAAACATTATTAATTCGAGCCAATCAGAGCGCGCCAGTCGACGATGGGCGGTGCAGAGAGACCGAAAGCGGTGCGTGAAGGGAGCGCCCGGAGAGGGAAAGCATATTGGTTGATTCATTTGTTATTCAACACGTTAATATGCGACAAAATTAAGAGAATCGGGAGATTAAAAATGGCCGATAAGGAAATGTCAAGCCTTATTATTTCATTATTTAATTATTTAATTGCTTTACGCATTTTAAATAATTTATTATTTAATAAATTAATACTGAGGATATCTTAGAAACCACTTCATCGAATAAACTGACATTTTAACAATAATGATTTTAATCAAATTAAATGAAACAGAATTTTATAATTAAATTCGAAATGTTAATGTTAATTATTATATTAAAAAACTAATTATTTAGCTGTTTACTAAACAATTTTTTAATTTTTCTGAATAATTTGACAAGTATAATTTTTTTTACTATATTATAACACAGTCTATTTCATTTAAGTGGATTAAAAATGTTGAAAAGTTACTGTCAAAATATTAGTCTATTCGATGAAATTGTTCCTGGGATATCCTATCTATTACGGAAAAAAAACTCAGGGTAGTCTCTTATAATTAATTAAAATAGTACCCTAGTAGAAATCTGACAATAAATGTAACAATTTTAAGTCAGAAAATGGCCAATTATCATAAAATACCCAATAAATGCCCAATTAATGGCAACATAAGAGTTTTTTTTAACCTTAAATGTTACCTTTTTACTAGGGTTATGCTACATATAAATTGGCTAAAAAAATTAAATTAAAAGTTAATAATAAGTAAATTGGTTTAAAAAATTAAGAAATGCTTTCACTTGTTATGAACACAATTATTAGTTAATAATATTGAATTGTTTTTCCAGTTTTAACCCAGGCTTATCCCCTTAATCAAATAGATATTGGTGATTTCACGACGAGTGTACATAAATTTTAAAATGGCTCATGTTTTTTAGATACTAAAAATATAATCCATAATCTGCAAGAAATTTTATTTCAAAATATTAATTTGTATCAGAGTTATGCAAATTGTAACAACAGTTTTTTCCTTTTTTCCAATTTTCACCATATTGGAAGTATACCTTAAATTGCCGCAAAATAGGTCAACTTTTTGTATTATATAAGGTAAAAGTACCAGTGCCGAAACGGTTTTTTACTAGGTATGTAAATTTTAATTATTTTTAATCAAAATAAAGAGCTATACCATTACTGTTTGTTAGCTTCCCAGGCGGAAATTGAAACAATTGTAAATAATTAATAAAAATTAATAACTGTTTAAAAAAATTTGAAAAAATTTATAAAAATTACCAATGCCTAGATTTGAGACAAGTATAAATAGTTATTAATTTGTTATCAATTTTTATAACAATTTTTCTTAATAGTTCATAATTTTTTCTAATTTTTCCATTTGTTACGGCAATATAAGAAAAAAATGTATATGTATCTGTGTAAAAGTAAATAAAATTAATAGTAAATTCTTGTAAATTAGGGTAAAAATGTAACGATTTTACGATAAGGAAAAAAGTAATAAAAAATTATAAAAAAAAATAAAATTTTGAATTTATTATAAAAAGAAAAGAATGATTAAAAAAAATTAATAATAATTATTAATTTTTGCTGTAAGACTGAAATACTTGTGTTTAAAGAAAAAGAAAAAAGTAATAATAATTTATAAAAAGTTATAAAAATTAATAATAGTTTATAAATTTTATCAATTGTCTCAAATCTGGACATTATATATTATTATTAATAGTTAATAATTTTTTATAATTTTTCTTATTTCCGCCTGGGTTATGATAAAATATTAGCGTTCAATTCATATTTTTTCGAAGTTAATAATTCATATTTTTTCATATTAATTCTATTTTTTATGCTTATGTTGACTCTAATTATTAAATATGAGATAAAAAACTGTTAATATGAATTTGTGCATATAAGTTGGAAATAATTCAAAATAATTTTGTTGATTAGAATTGTGTTTTTTAAATAATTTATTTACTACACATAGTTGACTTATCGAAGATGATGTAATATATTAAAATAGTTATTAGTTAACGATTGCTAACAATTAGACATTTCAAAAATGTAAATAAATATTAAATATCTTAATGTTAAAAGTGTTTCACGAAACGGACGAAATATAGAATTATGTACCAATTATAAAACATTTTTTCTTGCTGTTCCAATACTTATGGACATGAGAGAATGATGTACATATTTTGGAACAGTATAATTTAGGAAGCAATTAGATATAAATTTGAATTTTAGTGTACATCATATGAAAGTATAGCTTCTATACATAATATTATGTTTGTAAAGCATAATGAATTATGTTTAAATAGCTTTAAACAAGGCATCGGAAATATTTGTCATCATAACCTTCCAAATTATTTGACTTTTGAACCATTTATATTTTTTTTCTTGATTACATATATTTTATGTTTTTATATTTATAAATCTACATTTCTTAACTTATTTGAAATATGTAATTGGTACTTGCAATTGGTACTTTTACCTTATTAAATGGGAAAAAGTTTAAAGCGCTCAATATAGTTGTTTACCATTTTTACAAATACCTAATTTGCAGTAATGAAATTGGCTATCAAGTAGTTTTTATTTTGGACTGTACGACAGCATCAATATGGCTCTGATTAAAACAGGTTATTCTTTGAAACAATAGCTTTTCAACAAAATTTGTTTTAATATGGGATTTTGATGCAAACCAAAAATATAATAAATCAAAGATATTGTATAAGTGAAAAATTGAAAATAGACTGTTTTAGCACTCGGGTACCCATGTCATACTATCCAACAGTTCTATTCAACAATTATTATCCTGGATAACACTTTTTTCGTCTAATTATTTGGATTCTACTATGTTTATTTAATAATATTAACTTATTGAACTTATATTAAATGTGTGAGAATACGTAGCCAATGAAACATGTGAATTGGATTTTTATAATTTTTTCACCAAATATTGTTTTTTTGGATTTTATTAATTGGGATAGATCTCAGAATATCTAAATTTAATTAATTATAATTAATATTACTTATCAATAATACTAAAAAAGATAATTTAGTGAAAAAGATATTAAAACCCAATTAACAAGTTATATTGGTTACATTAAACTTACCTTCAATTAATAATTTACTTAAATTTTCTTAAAATTAATTTTTGTTAGGTATATGATAGTTTTGTAAAATTTCATTGATATTAAATAAACATTGTATAATTTAATTAGTTAGGTTTAATAAAAAGTTTATTCAGGACAATAATTTTTGAATAAAAATGTTGGTTCTATGAAATGGGTAGTCACCCTGTTGAAAAGACTTTATAAAATCCGATAAAATAATGGCACATTGAATCGGGGTGCCGATAAAAATTTTATAGTAATATATCGGGCGATTTCTTTTTTATCGGTACCTATATAATGAAATCCTCACAGCTACGAATCACAAGTTCCGAAATTTAGTTTTTATAAGTTTACCTGGTAAAAGATATATCAGTTTCTATGAGACTAATAAATTTATAGGCTTTTATAGAGATATGCTCATTTAATTATTTATAGAAATCTATTCACTTTACCAATATGAATTCAGAATCGGCATATATCGTAATAAATTGATTGAAAAATTATAAGCCTGTATAGATGTTTTACTACATGAATTACACAAGTGCATCCAAGAAAATATTAATCGGGTTCTATAATAAAAGAAATGACTATGAAAAGATTATAGTTCATACACATTTCCCGATAAAAAATTTAATAAGCTCTTATCATGAAAATACTGTATATGTTTATATCTTTTTTTGCTTTCTAATAGTAGGTTTATAATTCGAGTCTATAAGGAATTCCGGGTGCAAAAACCTCATACCATACTGTACAATAAATGCTTATAGTATTTTATAAGATAAACCTCACAAAAGAAAAAAACATTTTATAGTACAATATAATGATTGAATGGGCGGTTCGTTTACCGGATCGTATGAGCTGAGACATCCATAAATACAATCTTAATCAAATCGCTAATCGCGTTCAACCACGCAATTCCGTATTTATTATTTATAACAAATAGGCATGTATCGGGTTTTCGAGTATTTGACGTATTCGTGTGCATTGAATCAATAAGGTTCTATAAGGCTTTTCACTATATTGTCCACTAACAGCTATCGGTGTCTACCGTTAAATTCCATAATTTTAAACCAACCAATACAGTTCTTTTATAAGGTTTTACGAGGACCGACGCATGTATTGGGCATACGACCTATTCGTTACTATCGGCTGCGCCAGTAATAACAAATCTTAATCAAATTGCTAATCCCATTCTACCAGGCAATTCCGTATTTATTATTTATACCAAATAGGCATGTATCCGGTTTTCGAAAATTTGACGTCTTTATAAGGTTTTACGAGGTTCGACGCATGTAAGGGACAGACGGCCTATCGGGCTGTATCGGCTGCGCCAACAATAATACGAATTACATAAGTATACTTAATTTATTAATGCTGCAGCGATACTCGTGTGACACTTTCATGTATTCTTAGTTTTGTAACCTTTAGTTATAAATGTTTTTCATTGTTATTCTTCATGCATATAAAGATAGAAGTTTCTATGATATACTACTAATAAACATGAAAGAAATATTAAATTTACTTTATATAAACTTATCCAATATAATAATTCTTTTCTTTTCAGGCATCAAATCGAACTCAATTACATGTTAATTTTCAGTATATTTTCAAATACAAAGAATATTCTTCCTCCAAGGACAAAACAGATCTGGAAAACAAATAATTTTAATTCAATTTGAACGTGCTCTAAATTATAAAACTAATTAATAGCAATAATTAATAGCTCTGAAAATGTAATATTTTACATATACTCATATATATATATATATATATATATATATATATATATATATATATATATATATTGTAACGGTAAGGTACTGTTTACCTCACCGTTTGACGAATTCGAGCAACACGAGCGAACAGTATCATAATGTTCGCATCGGTTCGAGCCGGCGAGATTCGGCTCGGCTCGGTTCGTCGCAGCTACACGGGCGGGATCGACTTCGCGCGCGAAAGATTCGCGCACGCACCTCATTAGAGAGGTAAGGGGGAGATTCGCGCGCACTGGGGAGAGTAATAACCACCTTCTTACGTGACAGGTGTGATCCCCCCGCGTCCCGTGTTCAGCTTCGCCGTGCCGTGATTTGTGCCGTGCGTTTGTGTGCGTTTCGACTGCAGGCCGATCCTGCATTTGCAGTGAGTGGTGCAACACCGTGCATCTGCCTGCAGCCACACAACCCCGATGCACGGGCGAGCGGACAATCCGTCCGACACCGCAGCGAGAGTGAGAGAGAGAGAAAGCAACCGATCGGCTGGTCGTTGTTTACCAACGACTACAGCAGCGTACAAAGTAAGTGGTACCACTTCACGCGATCGTGTTTTTATTCGCACTTAATCGTGTTGCTTTATACCAGTCCCGTTGACTGGATATATTATTTTAGTTCGTGATATTTTCTTCCCCTCTCTCTACAAGTCGGCCGTTTACCGACTTGTAATAAAAGCGTAGACCTCGGCGACAATTAAATATTTTGTTTATTATTTATCTTCGCTTATTTATTTCAATAAATTCATATTATTATTAAAATTCAATCCGGTGTTCGATTAATTGAATTTAACCACGTACGATTCCTTCCGTAATCCTAGGAGCTCGTATATTTCTGGTTGACAAGTGCTCGACGCGATATCCCTGTTTCGCGGTCAATTTCAGATTTGAATTTTACCTGGTTGTTATCTGAAACAGTAACTCGGTTTCAGACTAACATTTAACAGATTTGGTAGAACGGACAGGTAACCGTCGCTGCATCGCGGGAAAAATATGTTTATTTAAATACGGTAAGTTTAACCGTACCGCTGAGCAGCCGCGATATTAAAATAAACATCCGTGCGGCAACCAAACTGTTACAATATATATATATATATCTGATACAGTTGCGTTTAATCTTAATTTTGAATTATTTAGTTATAAATATTTTTTATTGTTAATCTTCATGCAAGTAAAGGTAAAAGTTTTCTATTATAAAGCTACTAATGAAAATCAAAGAATTATTAAATTTATTTTATATAAACTTATTCAATATAATAATTCTTATACGATTCACTGATTCAAGTAAACTCTGTAAAATAATTCAGAATGTGTAACGGCATTTATATGTATTCTTTCATTAGTATACTCTTGTATAAAAGTTTATTCTTCATTATTTTTTAAAAATAAAAAAAATATTAACAGAACTTTTAGAACAAATATCTCAATATTCAATATTCCTATATATTTAACTACTTTACTAATGGTTATAGAAATAACTGTCAGACTCGAGTGACACTTGCAGGTATTCTTAATTTTGTGCCCTTTAATTATAAATATTTTTCAATGTTATTCTTCATGAAAGTAAAGATAGTGGTTTTCTACAGTGAGCAAATAAACACGAACCCAGACGGAAATTTATTTTTCCAGAAAGAGCTAAGAAAAGCTAATAAATTTTATAATCAATTTATAATATGCAGATTTTGGACTCTGTTAATAGTTAGTTCGAATTTATAACTTTTATTAGCTTCTTAGCTTTTGCTAGATTTTATTAGCTTTTAGGTTTTTATCAAAAGTGAAAGAAATGTGCGAGTTTAAAAAAGCTAATAACTACTAATAACTTTTTTAAATTATTATATACAGTAAATAAGTATTTAGAATTTTTATGAATATTTACCAATAGCAATCTTTTATTAATAGCTTTAGTTTTTTTGCATACATCACTTAGAAACAGCTAAAAACAGTTAAATATAGGAAAATGCAACAGTTACTGTTAGCGTCATTTTATCGTTTTTCACGATATTTTCGAAATACAAAAATCTAATAAAACCTAATAAAGCTTAGAAATATTTACGAAATTTTACAAACAACTAAAAAAATCTTATAAACATTACCAAATTTTTTAAACTATTACTACAGTCCAAAATCCGCACTTTATAAAGTGTTATGAAAATCTAATAAAAGCTAATAACTTTTATTAACTATTTATAAACATTATTCGCATATGATTATTTCCGCTAGGGAAAGAAATATTAAATTTAATTTTCAATAAAGTAATCCAATTTTGTTAATCTTTTATATGATTCGATGATTCATGTTAACATTTAAAATAATTCAGAATTTGTTACGGAATTGGTATGTATTCTTTATTTAACATTCTCTTGTAATAAAGTTTATACTTCATTATTTTTCTAATAAGAAAACATATTAACCTATTTTTAGATAAAATATTTCAATTGTCCAATATTTCTATGTGTTCTTAGTAACACCAGAGCCACTTGAGAAATACAAATTTCGCGCCAAAAATGTAATCGACTATTCCGTGTTTATTGTAATACTAAACCGCTCATTTATGTGACAATACTGATTAAACCCTATAAACGAACCACATAGGTTGCTTGACAATATTAGAATATACCGGTAGATTCGGATAAATAATGCTCGACTTTATAGTGAAATGTCCTATTCAACCCGATAAATTGCAATCATGAAAAATCTTTAATTATTTGTAATCCAGATACATGCCTATTCGTTGTAAATAGTAAATACAGCAATACCTCACGTAACATAAAATATCAGGTAGCCCAGGTAGCACTGTCCGTCTCGGAGACGTTTTAGAACGTTATTAAGCGTTTTAAGCGATTTAAAAACGTCTAGAAATGTCTTTAAGACGTTTTGTGCTGGCTGGAAATTTCGGGATAACTTTACTAATTGCGGGATTTCATGGATATTTCGGGAATTTTTTATGTATTCCGGAATAAATCCACCAATTTTGGCATTTCCTGGATGTCTCGGCATTTTCTGTATTATTTCCGGATATATTAATTAATTCAGGGGTTTCCTGGAAATTTCAGGATTTTCTGATGTATTCCGGCATAAATCCACCAATTTCGGCATTTCCTGGATGTTTCGGGATTTTCTGTGTTATTTCCGGATATATTAATTAATTCAGGAGTTTCCTGGAAATTTCGAGATTTTCTGAGGTATTCCGGAAAAAATCCACCATTTTAGGCATTTCCTGGATGTTTGGGGTTTTCTGTGTTATTACCAGATATATTAATTAATTCAGGGGTTTCCTAGAAATTTCGGTATTTTCTGAGGTATTCTGGGATAAATCAACTAATTTCGGGATATCCTGGATGTTTCGGGATTTTCTGTGGTATTTCAGCATAAATTCCCTAATTTCGGGATTTTCTGGTTGTTTCAAGATTTTCTATGGTATTTCGGGATTTTCTGAGGTATTCCGGGATAAATATACCAATTTCGGCAATACCTGGATGTTTGGGATATTTTGTGGTATTTCGGGATAAATTCCCTAATTTCGGGATTTTCTGCACTGAAATACTTTCGGTGTATCTCCTACTCTGCAAGCCTATGTACTACTCTGAACCGTGGTAGCCGACACTATACAAACCATTGGAGTAGCAGCTACTCCGATCAGCGTAACTCATGTATCGTATTAGTATCCTAGCTACGCCATCTAGAATGTATATCTGCTTTCTTTAAATCGGATTAACTGTTATTCCGTATAATGTGTGCGTGATAATCATACTGTTATGCATTTAAAGTTTTACATCGTACCGAGTTTAGACTAATGAAAGTTCTCCAAAAAAATGGAAGATTTTTTCGAAAAAGCGACAACATTAATTAAATTTAAGAATTTATTTGTTGAAGGTAAGTTTGTATGCATAACCTATAACTACAAACTAACAATGATTTATATCTATGATATATATCAATGATATATATCTCAGATTTATATACTTCTTTTCTACAATTTAAATATTGTTTAAATGACTCGTTGTATACGTTATTGCATTATAGCATGTTCGGGATCCGCAGACATACTGCTACGAGTTTGTTCTGACAATCAGAGTATCCACTGCTCAGATCAGTCGGGGTATCAAGAGCGCGCGATAATACGAGTGGAAATAGTTCATATTCAGGGGAGTAGATGCGCTGAACGTACGGCGCGTTCGCCACTACTCTTACAGTAAATCAGCTACGCCGAAAGTATTTCAATGTGGTTGTTTTAAGATTTTCAAAGGTATTTCGGGATTTTCTGAAGTTTTTCGGGAATTTTTGATGTATTCCGGGATAACTCCACCAATTTCGAGATTTTCTTAATATTTCAGTAATTTTTTAGTTATGCCGGGATAACTGCACTAATTTTGGGATTTCCTGGATATTTCGGGATACTTCACTAATTACGGGATTTCCTCGACATTTCGGGAATTTTTGAGGTATTCACAATTTTATATATTCCGGAATAAATTCATCATTTTTGGCATTTCCTGGATATTTCGGGATTTTCTGTGTTATTTCTGGATATAGTAATTAAATCAGCGGTTTCCTGGAAATTTCGGGATTTTCTGATGTATTCCGGCATAAATCCACCAATTTCGGGATTTCCTGGATGTTTCGAGATTTTCTATGTTATTTCCGGATATATTAATTAATTCAGGGGTTTCCTGGAAATTTCGGGATTTTCTGATGGATTCCGGCATAAATCCACCAATTTCGGCATTTCCTGGATGTTTCGGGCTTTACTGTGTTATTTCGGGATAACTTCACTAATTTCGGGATTTTCTAAATATTTCGATAATTTCTGAAGTATGCCGGGTTAACCTCACTAATTTTGGGATTTCCTGGATATTTGGGGAATTCGTGACTTATTTCAGGATAACTCTACTAATTACAGGACTTTCTGGATATTTCGGGAATTTCTGAGGTATTCCGGAATAATTCCACCAATTACGGGATTTCCTTAACATTGCGGGAATTTCTGAGGTATTCCGGGATAACTCCACCAATTTCGAGATTTTCTTAATAATTCAGTAATTTTTGAGGTATGCCGGGATAACTTCATTAATTTTGGGATTTCCTGGATATGTCGAGATAACTTCACTAATTTCGGGATTTTCTAGATATTTCGATAATTTCTGAGGTATGCCGGGTTAACCTCACTAATTTTGTGATATCCTGGATATTTGGGGAATTCGTGAGTTATTTCGGGATAACTCCACTAATTACAGGATCTACCTGGATATTCGGGAATTGCTGAAGTATTCCGGGATAACCCAACTAATTACGGGCTAAAATATTAAAAAAGTGTATAAGCACTTTTGCCACTACTCCAATTTTTGTATTTTTTGGTACCAAAGTAAATTATTATATTAGGAACATACCTATAAGTAATATTATAAGTAATTAATAATAAATAATAGTTACTACATACATAAATAATGTTAAAATAAAGTGGTCACAGTAATACTAACATAGACTGAAAGAGTACTGTCAGTCTAATAATTTTTAATAACTTAAATAATATATTTTTCTGCCCTCCGGCCGAAAAGCGGCAACTTCCCGGCCGCTGCACGAATTGAAGTTGCCGTTTTCCGGCAACGTCAAGCAGAAAAATAGTATACACACCTTGGCCAGTAAAAAAGAAAGCCTCAGATCACATGATCGTCCACCTCGGCTTCGCCTCGGCCGACAATTACATGTGATCTGAGACATTTCTTATTTTACTGGCCATGGTATGTAATATACTATTAATGTAATATATATTTTTTCACGCGCTCTGATTGGCTCATAGATTTTCGCGGCCTCGATGCATAGCAACGGCTGTAGCAACGGCCCCAACGTTGCCAATATAACATGTACGTTGTATATTCTCTCAATTAAACATTGCTAAATTATTTCAAATTTGTTAATCGATTTACTACAAGCACTTATATTTTTCAAATGTAAAATGTATTTTAAAGTTGCCTTATAAAATATCTTGTATAATTGTTTAATAAAACGAGAGATAGAAAGAGAGAGCGAGAGTATATATAGAATACTTATGTTGACTGTGTTCATTCTATCTACTTCGTGTCATTTTTAAATTTCACACTATAAATTTAATTTTTCTGCTCTCCGGCCGGAAAGCGGCAACTTCCCGGCCGCTGCGCGAATTGAAGTTGCCGTTTTCCGGCAACGTCGAGCAGAAAAATAGTATACACACCTTGGCCAGTAAAAAAGAAAGCCTCGGATCACATGATCGTCTACCTCGGCTTCGCCTCGGCCAACAATTACATGTGATCTGAGACATTTCTTATTTTACAGGCCATGGTATGTAATATACTATTGATTTAATATCAGAGATGTAAATACATGTGAAAGATATATGTTTTATTTCTTTATGTTCAAATTTTAATAATGCAATTGATATTGACTACAAATGTAAATTTTATTAATGTAAAGTCGACTTCTTCTATGCACGCTGTTTATCGCAACTTTGCATTAAAACCGCTGCTAAAGTAATACGATTTTACAATAAATTTATACATGCTTATGTGTATGATTGTTCAAACATCGAATATCGCGTGTCACGTTGCGGTACGAGAGGTTACATCTAGATGGCTCTAAAGCAGGCCATGAAAGAAGCTGCAGATGAATATTGCGGCACCGGGCATTTTCTATTAGATTAATTATTAGATGTATACTTTCGGACTGGGATGAAGAAAAATAGTATACGACACTCGGCCAGAATTTTGGATGCCCTGGCCATGTATCGTAATATACTATTTATTTGATGATTCGTTCTGTTTTTTTATCACATTTAAAGATACGTTTTTAAACATTTTTCATCATACTCTATTACAAAAGTGTAAAATGAGTGAGAAAGGTGGATAAAAAATTAAAACTTTATTTTTGATTTATTATCTATATATATATCAAAATTCATCCGTTCTGCAGTGTCCGGTATCCCAAAAGTTAAAAGAATTAAATGTATGTGTGGAGTGGAAGGGTTAACGCTGAACACGACCACCACTCATCGTTTATCTCACATGTGATGATAGGTGCAGGTGGAGTCATGAGGGGGGGGGGGGTAAAACTAGAAAATTTTTTAAATATTTTACAAGGGTTATCGGTATATCGTCGGCTGAGTGGAAGAAACTCTATCTCGTAACCAGCTTGGAAAACGCCTTATCTCGTAAGTTTGTTGGAAAACCCCCTATCTTTATTTATTCTAAGAAAACTAAGATGAGGTTTTTGGTTACGGTGAATAGCGATATGATAATCACTCTCCATTTATCCTCCATTTATTGCTAAATGGAAGAGGGGCAAGAGAGGGAGGGGGGAAATAAAATTAGAAAAATTCCAAAAATAATTTAGGGGTTCCGGTACAGGTGAATAACAATATGACAACCACTCTTTTTTATCCCCTATTTTAAAGATGAAAAAAGGTAGAAGAAAGGGTCAACATTGAATATGACAACCAGTCTTAATTTATCTCCCATGTAATGATTCGAGTGGTAGGGAGTAAGAGGGGGGTTTAGTAGAAAAATTCCAAAAATATTTTATAGGGGTTTTCGGTAAAAAAAAGTGGTCACAGTAATACGAACATTGACAGAAACAGTACTATTACTCTAATAACTTTTGATAACAGATATAATATAATATATATAATTTAATGTAATACATATTTTATTTGACGATACGTTTTATTTTTTTTTTATTACATTTATATAGATTTTTTTACAAACATTTTTCATCATCTCCTATTTCTAAGATGTAAAATGCGTGAGGAAGGTGGTTAAAAAATTTAAAATATTATTTTTCTTTCATTTTTTTAATGTAATACCAAATGTAATATTAAAATAACTTTTATAATTAATATTCAATTTTTTTATTATTGTAATTGTATAATATCATTTATATTTTATGGTTGCAATTACTAAAACTCTTTTTTATAAAAGATTTTTGAAAATGAAACAAAATTAAAATATGTGAAAATAAATCTTTTTGCCAGAATTTTAATCTGAAAAAAATTTTTATAAATTCAATTATTATGTATAATTATTTGTTTGGAAGAATATTTGAATACATACGATGCATTAGCTGAGTTTAGTAAATTTGTTTGAAATTTTAAATTCTTCATCATCTTTCCGTGAAACATCATGAAAAAGCATTATATATATGTAAAATGGACAAAAAATAATTTTATATTCTAATTTTTGTTGTTGAAAATATTATTCTGGTAGAAAAATAACACATTTGTTACTAGATTGATGTAGCTTCTTACTGGAATAGTGTGGAAATATTGTAAGTAATGATATATGTGTTACTACGTATTAAAAATAAAAATTAAAATTCCTTACTCCAGTGTAAGTTTTATCATGTCGATTATTTTAAATTTTTTTTAATTGTTTAAGTATTATGTAGAAATATGTTCAGTATCTATAAACTCTTGTGTAATTGACTAAGATTAAATAAGTATATACTGTAACGGTGTGCTTGCCTAGGGGAAAAATTATCGAGTTGCCCGTCTTATAATCACATAGTTCGTGGCGTACAAACCTGACTAGTATCGCCGACTAGGTATATCGTACTCGATGATTAAACAAAATATATAACTATATAAAGGATGTTTACATATATTTCCCGCGTAGCGGCTGCGGTTATCTGTCCGCACACTTGCCGTTAAAGTTGTTTGGAAATCGTACTTCGATTTCCAACAACGACAGCTAAAAATGATAATCTTTCCTGAAATGGACCACGTAAAGAAAATAAGTGAGTTCGCGAGAGTCCGTATATTTATATATGACTCGTAGGATAACGGAAGAAAAACTATATGCGACAGTTTTAAATATACAAATCAACACGACTTGAGATGAAATTAAATATAATCAGATTTATTATATGAAATATGATATGTACTAAATACAAAACAATTAACGTTTGAGGTCAACATACGCACGAAGGTTGAGTCGTAACCGTCGGCTCTACGCGAGAGGGGAAAAGGGGGTACGCGAACTAACTCTCTTAAAAATACGAACGATCACGTTAAAATTAATTAATACGCGATAATTATCGCTCGCGCGAGAAGTGGTACCACTTACTTTTGATTATCCTCGAATCGCAGAGAAACCACCAAGAATGGACAGCTTTCTTTCTTTCTCTCTCTTTATCGATTGAATATTATGAATGATATGTCGGCGGGATAGTTCCTCGACCGTCGATCAATCCGCGTCGTGCGTATATTAAAATAACACAGCTAAAAAAAAACCACACGGAAAAACTCGTGGAGAAATAACTACGTAACCCGGGACGTTTAGACACACGTGTCGTCGCGATCTCTCTATCGTACCGGTCGTCCTGTGCGCGCAAACGCTCTCTCCTACATTGCCGATTTTCGTTGCGCGGGCATCGGCCGTTCGAGTCGTTGGCTATATCTATATCTATATATAGCATTCGTGTTGACCTTCAGAATTCGTATAATGGTGAGTGAATATCACTTACCATTACAATACAATGTTGCAAATATAATACACTGTTATTTTTATTTTATTGACTAAAAAAATTGTTCGTAACTGAATGCTAGGTTAATTAATTACACATTATATTATATTTTACATTTTTATTCAATTAAATTGTAAAATTATATATTTAAAAAAAATATAAAAAATAAGTATAAATTTAGTGTAATTTCGACAGAGGGAGCGTTAGCGACCGAGGAATTGTTGCTAGTTAAAATATATTTTTTATAGTATTTAAAAGAAACGATTTTAAAACGTCCGAAATGTTAGCAATTTATTTGTATTTCGAATCCTCCTGATCAATAAAAGCATTAAACATTACGCTAAATAACTTATTATACATGAATCATCAATAAAGTATTGAATTAACTGCATATTATATTATTTTTAATCAAGTATGATTTGTAACGAATCCACCAGAAATACTGTTGATTTAATAATGATGTGCTTATATAAATATAGTTGCGTTTATTTACCTACAACGCTGTTAATCTAATCACAGTCTTACAGTAACTGCAATTTCTGTTAAATAAATTATTACAGTAGTTGTATCAAACCATTGTTTTGAGTATCTAGTAATAATGTATTAAATTTGTAGTAAGGAATATTGTATTATGATTTTAGTGTTTTAAGTTAAGGAAATGATAGTATTATATGGAATTACAGATAGATGATCACAGTACAATAATTTGGATCCAATAAATCGACAACTCGATCACACATAAATACGCACTCAAACATATACACACGCACGCACACGCACGCACACACACTCACGGACGTACGCACACTCGTGTCGGCTGCAACATGGCACCTCCCCAGTTGGTGGATCGGGGAATGCTTTCCAAATGTGAATGGTACGAACCAAAACCAAATAGGGAAAAAGACCCTGAAATTAAACCAATAATGGATAGTGAGATTAAAACGACACTACCCCAAGTGGGCAAGGCAGCCTTGCCACATCACACCACTGATTCCGATCCGGTGAAAGCCCCGGTGATCAGCGCTGGTCCCACGGATTTTAGGGGGGACCAAACTCATATTGTTAAAACGGTAAGGGCTGCGGAGGTTGTCACTCGGCTTCGGTAGAATCAAATGCTACATGAGCATTTGCACATATAATCATGTGTAAAAAATCACATGCTAAATTACATATTATACTATGTGATTGATTATATTATTTAGCATGTAATTAAATACATGTTTTGGCATGTGATTAATCACATGTATATTTTTGGTAGGGTTACTATATAAAATGGCAAATAAAATTTAATAGATTGACAAATAATTTTATGGCTTATGCCTTTAATATTTTGAAGGTAGAAAACGAAAAAAGAATGATTACAATAGTAATATTATTTAATCGCTAAATAAATTCAATTTTTTCATCTACTTAATTTATTATTTTTGGTCAATTCAAATCGAATGATTAAATAGATATTTATATTTATGTAACTAGAAAGGAAAGACAAAATAACTACGAGCAAACCATTTCGTAATTTATAACTGGTCTATTATTATTATTATATATAAATAATAATTCATCTTATGGTTTGCTAATTCAATATTTTACCGAATAATTGTTCATATATACATTAAATTACAAAAACATAATATGCTTAGTTTGATCAGACATGAAATATAGGATACAATTACAATAAAATGTTCACTTCGTCAAATTTTAATAGTTTTGTCACATTATATTTGGCGTAATTCGTCAGGTAATACATCATTATTTTACCATTTCACCAAACAAATTCATATAAGTTCAATTATTAATATAAATAAAAATCATTTTTTTTATACAATTACTAAGAGAAACCGTCTGTGTCATTATTTTAGTTATATGCGAAATCATATATTTGCATAACGCTTTCACATATTTACTCGTCATGATAATTCCATAAATAATTTTCCTGCCTTTTGTTTCCCCTTGTTTCTCCGTTACCAATATACGCTCTTTCACCATTTGTTATATACATTAGTTAAATCTAAAATAACTAATGTAAATACTGAACCATATTTTAAGTGGCTTTAATGATTAAAAAATACGTAAAAAATTTATTTGTCAGTAAGTGAAAGCTGTAATATTCGTCTAAATGTCTCTTCCTCGAGAAGCCGACGCTGTTCTTCTTCCATTTGTTGTTCCTCCGAAAGTCTTAATGCAATCCTTAATTGTTCAGTTGCAGTTAGCAATGAGTCACTATTTACTTCTTCACCACCTCCCACAGCATTTACATCGTCTTTCCTATTGCTCTCACCAACTGTTTCTTGATACAGCTTCAAACTTGCTTGTATAGCTCTATGAAAAAAAGAAAGAAATCAGAACAAAGAATGTACGTATGAATAAAATATTACTTGCATAACAAAATCTAAATCAATCAATTTAGGCCGAACAAAGAAATAGTGATAAACTCAAAAAGAAAATTTTTTAATATGCTTTGCCCTGTAATATATAATATACGAGAGACAAGTCGATTTCATAATAAATTTTAAATTCCGTTCTTTTAAAATTAACACAATCCACCGATAAAATTTACTAGACAGCATAATAAAAATATTATACTACACTGTTATGTAAAAACAAGGTTATGCTGGTCTACAAATATATTATATTCTTGTAAATAGCTCTTTTATTTTAACTGACAGTGTATAATTGTGCATTAAAATTTGAAAAAATGTGCGTTTGCGTAAACGTCTTATGTATGAGTATTTAAAATTATGAACAATATAAATATAAAACAATAATACTATACAAATAATAAGACATATTAGAAAATCATTATAAATATAATACACACACGCCTCGTCCTCCCAGAAAACCATCTCGGTATATTCCGCGGTAGCAAGAGGTGACTGCATCCTATAAACAAAAATGGAAAGAGTGCAAGGCTACCATAAATACCGCTAAGCGTAAGTTTTGAGATGATTTCTACAAGGAGGTAAACCGCGATCCTAGAGACAAGTTGTACAAAACAGTGAAAAGCAAGATTAGACCCAGAAGCACTTCAATACCATCGTCTCCATACTTTCTTGATAGAGCGGTACGCTACCTGTTCCCACAAGATCAAGAACGGGTATCAGAAAGCTTCATTGGTAATCGACAGTACACGTCCACCGCCAAATGTTAGCACAATCAAACTGAAAATGGCGGCAAGGAAAATATTCGTCCGCGTAGCTTCAGTGCCGGATGGAATGCCTGGTATGACCACTAAAACCGCAGCGCTGAATATGCAACATGTTTTTACGGCCAAATTTAGTGTTTCTTTCAGGTCAGGATGCTTCCCGACATGGCGGAAGGTATAGAGGTTAGTACTTCTCCCAAAGGGGAGCAAACCCCCGGGAAATCCGTCCTCGTATCGTCATTTGCTAGGCTACAAGCAGGTATTGCATGGACAGGTGATTTATGGGACAATCAGTACGATTTTCGGAAAGGGCGCTAATCTATTGACAAGTTAAGTTATTGAGCTGGTCACCAATGCTATCGGCGGTACTAGGAGTTCGAGACGCATGTATGCTATCATCGCACTAGATATCCCCAATACTTTTAACTCGGCTCGATGGGACATTATGCTGTCCTTGGAACAATTGAAGGAGCCACTCTACCTGCGTAAGGTCATCTCGAGTTACCTTACGGAACGGACCATCCTTTATGACACCGAGGATGGCATGCATTCCTTTCATTACCGGAGACGTGCCACTGGGTATGAGTAGATAGTTCGATGCACGGCTTCCGTATATGTCGAAGTGCAGAGTATATCCCTGCTGGAAATGCTCAGTTAATTCCGATTTATACCGATAATTTTAGAGTCTTCGATTATCTAAATTAATCGGTTTACATTGTTTAAAAAGATGCCATATTGTTTGGGATTATGTAATTGAAATCTATCCGCAATAATCTGTTATATAACGGTGATTTATAACGTGTTTTTTTAAGTATGGTTTTTTACGATTCAAAATAATAGGCACAAGTCGGTTGCAATCGATTGATTAATGAAAAATGCTTAATCAGTGGTTGTCGGAAATATACAACAGCAAATCTACTAGTTTTTGATCAGATCGAATCAGCTGTTAAAACTTTTGCAGTCCATTTTAATTGTTTGTAGTCGGTTTCGAGTTTGTGTATTAGATAATAAGTTTTTGTCGAAGGTTACCAGTCCATATTTCGTCCGCCATAATCGGTTTTAATCAAGAAAAAAATTTGTACGTTGATAATCAGGTTTTATCGGGCATTGTCAAATCAACTCTTGCCGGAAGTCATCGGCTGAAATTTATCAATAATACAGTTTCATTGTAATCCATTTTACTTGTTAAATTATTGAATGTAAGGCAATCGTAATTGTTTATAGTCGGTTTCAATCAGAGTATAATATTCTGTATGCTGATAACCTCCACCTATATAAATAAATATATATATATAAATATCTATAATCAGTCAATTATAGGTATGTATATAAGACAAATATAGTTGATTACAATTGAAAATTGCGACGCTACTTTTCGTCGGCGAAAATAATTAAATAAAATTATAAACCAACGGAGGTTCCGTCGTAGCGACGTTCAAAATAGCTAGGATATATTGCCGATTTCTATTTAATTGGGCGCCTGGCAATATTTATAATAGAAATGATTATTTACAAAAAAAAACTATTCAACAACCCGGCAATTCTCACCTCGACTCCGCGTCACAGAGGGAATCCCGACGGCTGGCCACCTCAGAACCGGCGGCTTTTAGAGTAAAGGAAAATTAATTAATTAACACTCACGAATTCAATATTTAACCACAACTTTAATTTATTAAAGATTTAAATAAAAAGATATTATAAAGTCCGGCACCGACACAATATTTCACGCGATTCGCGACCGGTACTCACACACGTGCACGCTCACTCAAACTCCGTCCGTCCGGCGGTATAAAAATATACTATGTTAATATTAATAATTCGGCCGCCCGTCGGGCTAACCGTAATTTACTTGCCTAATTAACTCTCCTCAACTGCAATACAACCCTGCTCACACCTCGACTAACAATTCCAACTCTACTCTCCTTTATACAAAAAAAATGGCTATTCCGCCACAAAATACTACTACAAAGAAAATCTAACTGTCTCGTCGCAGGATCAGGTAGCGAATCCTCGAGACCGGCTTCTTCATCCGGCTCGCGGCGTGGCTTGATCCTCCCAAATTAAGGATTTTCCTCCCCACCCTATCGCTATCATTCTCTATCTTCTATCTACTCTTATCTACCGGCGTTGATTAGGGTGGTTGATTACGTGATCAATACGCGTAGTCAGCCTTGATCTTATTTCCGTCAAGGCCGATTACCCAATAATAGTGGTTTACGCCACCACCAACCTGTTAATTATTGGGTCGATCACGCAACCAATCATCCCTGGCACTCGGAAGGCGCGCAATTCAGATAAATAATTACCATATCGGTAACCCAGTTGGTGCTGCCGCCCCGTGCCTACCGGCTATATAATTAATGCTAACTATCCCGACACACTCATACAACAATTAAAATTTATTTTCAACAACTATTTGCAGCTATATATATTTTTAAAAACTACTACAACTCGCCCCAAACTTTACCGACGGATCTACATAATTTTCTTAATTAACTAACTGCGCGCGCTATACAACAGTATATACGCAGACATAGGTGTGCGCGCACCGTATATATATATATATATATATATATCTATTATGCAGCGGTATATCTTCGCACGCATATATTAGGTATACCGCGACTCCTACACTACTCGCGCGCTCCCCCTCGCTCCCCGCGCTCTCTCCCATAATCCCACCTACGGTCGTTCATTCGAACTCTTCGCGCGCGCAACGCTCTCACTGCTCGAGTGATCTCCCCTTCTCGCGCACCTCGCCTAGTGCCGCACGATCGTCGCCGTCGGTGCCGCGTTCCCCGGTATACGGGTGTAAGGTGGGGAGCACCCTGACTCCCTCGACTAGTTGCACGGAGTTCGAGCGCGCGCGCACCCATGCGCCATCTCATCCGTCGTCGTCTGGTGAGCACGTATGACGGTTGAGGTTAGGACGCCGCCTAACCTCCCGTCTTGTTGACATCAGCAACGGATACGCCAGGCTTTGGCTCACGATACCTCTCGACCGTGGTCTGGCTCGTGGTCCGCGTGTTACCGTCGGGTATCGGTCGCGTCTTTCGTCCGCTCCGTCGCTATAACATACCCGTACCATGGGTATGAATATTCGTTTGAAGTGCATCGGTGCACTTCGGTCCGCCAGCGAGGGATTCGCTACCTGCGACGCGATCGTGAGCTAACGTCAGTGAAGTTGCATGCACATGACTTGTAAATACAAGCCATGTGCATGTATTGTGCGTTGTGCATTTTACAACGTCACAAAATATAACAGCAGATAGTCTTATTTTTGTAAGCTGTTATTATAAACATATACATAAATATTATTAAAAATATTGCGAAATACGTATTACAATGAGGTATATTTTTGCACCACGAAAGCAAAAGTTTGTGAATATTTTTTACACCTCGAAGTCATTTGGTAATTCACATAAATAACGATCATTATGTATATCAATAATCATAATTTTGCATTCAACCACATTAAGTGCTACAACCCTGCATCGCTCGAAATTTTCGGATTGTATTTTTTTATATGATCTACATAAAAAGCCTTATCTTCAAATACATTAATTTTTGAAATTTGAAAGTAACATTTTTTATCAATACATAAAATATTTATAATCTGCCCATCCTTTGAAGATATTAATTTTACATTACAATTATGATTACGTTAAGCCCGCGAATATTCCATGCTATGAAAAACTTTGTTTATAAATGCATTTATTATAAACTTGAGCAGGCATTGCTACAGATTACTCCCCGTTGTTGATAAAAACACGTGATATATACACGTAAACTAATACGTAAAATATTTTGTGTAGTTCCATTCCAAATATATACGTGTAAAACAAACACGTGAAAAATATACGTAAAAGAAGCGAAAAAAATTCATTCTGTCATATTTACTTTTATTACACGTGTTTATTTCACGTGTTTTATACGAAATTTTTACGCTTGTTTTACGTGTATTTTTCACGTATTTACTTTACGTGTTTTGTTCACGTGTTTATTTTACATGTATATATTTGTAACGGAATTACACGTAATATTGTGCGTATTATTTCATGTGTATATATCGCGTGTTTTTTTTCAATAGGGCCGATTGAAGCGGACTAAAAATTTTTATACGCATGGTTTTTATATGAAAATGGATTGTAAAAGAATTCGATTAGTTCTAATTAGATGATTACATCGGACTAATAAAATTTGTAAGTAACAGGTAATTCTTGTTCAGAACTGACTCTACAAGATCAAACTTTAATCGAGCAGATTACTCCTGATCATAACCTATTGAAAATGATTAGGCAGATTACAATTGACTATTGCGAAACGGGCGCAGATCCGAATTCTATATTAGAACCGACTCGATTACACGGCAAATTAATTTTATTGCTACAGACTATAACTGTATAGAAGTTATAGAAAAACGTATTACTATCATTAACCATCTGATTTTAACCGATTTTATTGGACTGTACCAAATTAACAAATTTCCAATTGAAACCGATCTGAATAGCTGTATTTACCAGCTTCTTACAACCAATTTTTGCGGAAATAAAAGATCCATCTAAATCTGATTTCATAATAATATCTCGCTATTAAAAATACTACAACCATTTCGTCCCGACACCATTTTACCCAACATATTCCGACGTAAGCTGATTCTTTATACTATTACTTCTTTAACAATTTGTTACAATCTGGTTTTGCCGTTGCGTGAATCCATATCTCAATTATTATTCGGTTTTAACTGAGCATTTCCAGCAGGGTAACCCAATCTTTCCTGGCGTGGACGAAGACGTAGAATACGTCCTATCTTGGTGTTTTCGGTTCCTGAACGGAAGGGACCATTTCCAAATTTTTAACTCCAGAGGACATTGGAATATGCTTTCTTGATTTAGAAGAGGGTTGAGATGTAGTGGTGACCTTTACAGAATCCACTATGGGGCGGTTGATTAACATCAGAAAGGAGGAAGAACGTCCTAGCGGCGGCAAGAACATTAACCGCCCCACATACACGACATGGTGAGGCGGTGGCCTCATAGAATAGGCCAAATGTGGCATGACTGCCCCTCACGGAAGTAATGCCTTGCGGTGATTTCTGAGGATGAAGAGCAGTCGAGAGAAGGATCCCTGATATAAAGAAATAGCAGGGTGGTTTTTTAGTGAGTATGGATCATGCCGACTGAGTCCCATACTCCTTGCGTAAAGAACATTTTTACTACCTTAAGAACGCACACGCACACACACACACACACACACACATATTTTAATAAGTATGTTATTTAAGTGAATATAATATATTATTAACTTAATAAAAAATATCAAAAATTTTATTAAAAAACTCTAGTTGTACAGATACCCAAATAATACGTTTCAAGAATTTAACAGAATACGTATTTCTTAATATTTATTCAAATAAATTTAACTTAGGATTTTTTAAATATTTTTTTATTAAGAATTATCACGTGAATGAGGTTTGTTCTTTGTTCCTGGGTCTCCAGCATTTGCTACGCACTTAGAACATCCATTAAAGTAAATCGAGAATGCTAGTTCTTGGCAAGACGCGATAGGGCGTATGTATCTTTGATCCATTAAACGTTGGGCCAGAAATACTGGTATATCACATCTCTTACAGCCTTCAGTAAAGCCACGGAAATAAGTTTACAAAGGCGATAATGTTGGATCCGCTATTTTTAATTGTATAATTCTAATGTTGTAATTATAATCAAAGCCCTTGAGAACCTTTATATACATTTTTGTAAAATAATCTCAGGCGGAAATAAGAAAAAATATAAAAAATTATTAACCCTTAATAATTTAATTAATATTTTTATAAGTCTTACAGTCAATAACAAATTAAATATATGGACAGTCAGATTGCCCCTACTTATAATCACCCCCGTAGAATCTATAAAAATAAAAATAAAAATAAAAAATAGAAAATTAAAAACTCTAACTGAAAATAAAACAAATTATTAATAAAGCAATCTGACTGCCCCCCCCCTACACCAAAAATCTACTCACCCCAAATATGTTGTCCGACATTTCGAGCTCGCTGCTGCTCCTCATCAGGGATGAAATGAAAAACTATTCCACACCGACATTTATACCCTCAAAAAAGGCTTCCCCACTCCAAGGACCCACACCCAACAAATTCCACCAATAAACTAAGTTAAGTTAAGGGGCAATCTGACTGCCAACTATATTTAATTTGTTAATATTTTTTATTAAGAATTATCACGTGAATGAGGTTTGTTCTTTGTTCCTGGGTCTCCAGCATTTGCTACGCACTTAGAACATCCATTAAAGTAAATCGAGAATGCTAGTTCTTGGCAAGACGCGATAGGGCGTATGTATCTTTGATCCATTAAACGTTGGGCCAGAAATACTGGTATATCACATCTCTTACAGCTTCAGTAAAGCCACGGAAATAAGTTTACAAAGGCGATAATGTTGGATCCGCTATTTTTAATTGTATAATTCTAATGTTGTAATTATAATCAAAGCCCTTGAGAACCTTTATATACATTTTTGTAAAATAATCTCAGGCGGAAATAAGAAAAAATATAAAAAATTATTAACCCTTAATAATTTAATTAATATTTTTATAAGTCTTACAGTCAATAACAAATTAAATATATGGACAGTCAGATTGCCCCTACTTATAATCACCCCCGTAGAATCTATAAAAATAAAAATAAAAATAAAAAATAGAAAATTAAAAACTCTAACTGAAAATAAAACAAATTATTAATAAAGCAATCTGACTGCCCCCCCCCCTACACCAAAAATCTACTCACCCCAAATATGTTGTCCGACATTTCGAGCTCGCTGCTGCTCCTCATCAGGGACTGAAATGAAAAACTATTCCACACCGACATTTATACCCTCAAAAAAGGCTTCCCCACTCCAAGGACCCACACCCAAACAAATTCACACCAATAAACTAAGTTAAGTTAAGGGGCAATCTGACTGCCCATATATTTAATTTGTTATTGACTGTAAGACCGATAAAAATATTAATTAATTTAGTTATACTACAGTTGACATAAGTAATATTTTATTAACTTTTAATAATAATATACAATGTCTAGATTTGAGATAATTGATAACATTTATAAACTATTGTTAATTTGTATTACTTTTTATAAATTTTTAGTACTTTTTTATTGAATCATAAAAATTTCAGTCTGACAACAAAAATTAATTAATTAATAACTATTATTAATTTTTTCAAATCATTATTGTATACTTATAATAAATTGAAGATTTTATTTTTTTTTTAATTTTTTATTACTTTTTTCCTTTTTGTGAAATCGTCACTTTTTTACCCTGATTTATAATAATTTACTATTAATTTAATTTATTTTTACACATATACACTCATACATTTTTATACAATGCTGTTTTAAATTAGAAAAAATTATTAACTATTAACAACAATTTTTATGAAAATTGATAAAAATTAATAACTATTTTTACTTGTCTCAAATCTAGACATTAATAATTTTTATTAATTTTAAAAAAAATTTTTAAACAATTGTTAATTTTTATTATTTTCTTCTAATTGTTTCAATTTCCGCCTGGGATATTATTCGTTAATATTTAAAAATATTTTTGATAATTTTGTATTATTTCATTTTAGTATCGAACTGGGAATATATGCGTCCAGAGGAACTGGGGCAAAACTCCGGCCTTTTAAAACTTAACCAAACCTATATCCGTGATGAATATCGTGGCTCTTCATAAATGAATTAGACATATCGAACGATACCTGATGGTTCATATTAGATGCTGGTTTGGTTGATTTGTGTCGTACGCTGATTTTTTTTTCCATCCGTAATGTCATAATTACTACCAGGGTTGCTAAAAAATTAATTGAACCAATGTATAAATCATAATTCATTTTTGATTTGTGAATTAAACTCGCCTTTAATTTACAAATTATTTCTGATTTTTTAATTGAACTCTAAAATATAAGAATAATAAAATTAATAATATATTAATTAAAAATATTATTAACTAATTTAAACTAAATTAAAAATAATTTGTGAATTTTGAAAGAGTTTAATTAAGAAATTAATAATGATTTGGGAATTAAAAACGAGTTTAATTCATAATACAAAAAGGAATTATGAATAAAATGAAGTATTTAATCAAAAAGTAATTAAATATTTGTATTAAATATATGCGTACATGTACTCTGTACGATTTCCCCCTCTCGTGAGTAACTTGACTTAAATGCCTATACGACCCTGGTTTACCTTACAGTCTTGCGTACGACCTGGAACCATGATATACTTACACGGGTACTTATAATTAGATAGTTAAAGCGCATCGAAATTAGTTTGGTGGATCGCCTCACGGCCTCACACCTCACTGTGATACACTTGTACATATGTATGTATATATATATATATATATATATATATATGGGCTATTTCACGTCAAGTGGTACGATGAAAATTTTAAATCGCTCCACAATTTGAAAATAGGCTGGAAATATCTTCTACAAGATAGAAAAAAAATTTTAGGTGTTAAAAATAATTTGCCAAAGAGTTATTCCACCATGAAAAATGGAAATTTTTCAATTTTTTAGAAAAATTTCCATTTTCAAAGCCATTTATCTCAAAATCTATTGCTTTTTACGAATAAACATTACAAACAACTTTTGTTTAAAATAATCTTTAAAACCTATCTACCTGGGTTCCAATTCTTAATTTTAAATTCTTGAAGAATTAGAACGCCCGAAAATATTGAATATCAAAAAAAGGCGACCACGCCACAATCGATTTTGATCTAACACCGCTCAAAAGATCACATTTTTCGAGAGCTTTCGAATGGCTTGAGTTAGATTATTGGCCAAGATCGCTGGTGTAAGTTATGCCTCATAAACCTCATAAAATCACTAATTTTCATGTATTTTAGGGCATAACTTAAAACAGCAATCTTGGCCAATAATCTAACTCAAGCCATTCGAAAGCTCTCGAAAAATGTGATCTTTTGAGCGGTGTTAGACAAAATCGATTGTGGCGTGGTCGCCTTTTTTTGATATTCAATATTTTCGGGCGTTCTAACTCTTCAAGAATTTAAAATTAAGTATTGGAACCCAGGTAGATAAGTTTTAAAGATTATTTTAAACAAAAGTTGTTTGTAATGTTTATTCGTAAAAAGTAATAGATTTTGAGATAAATGGCTTTGAAAATGGAAATTTTTCTAAAAAATGGTAAAATTTCCATTTTTCGTGGTGGAATAACTCTCAGGCAAATTATTTTTAACACCTAAAATTTTTTTTCTATCTTGTAGAAGATATTTCCAGTTTATTTTCAAATTTTGGAGCGATTTAAAATTTTCATCGTACCACTTGACGTGAAATAGCCCATATATATAAATATTCCAATAATTTGTAACATTGATTACTACATTACTAGTTTGTAGATTTCTTTCTTGATCTTCTAAGGTCTTCAATAAAAGAAGTCATATAACACCAAAGCATTACGCAATGAAGCTTCAGTAAATCTTAATAAATAAACTTTATGACATCTTTTTGCTAGTTATATACCGTAATCAGAGTTACAACATTAATTATGTCTATTAACACCACCCATGTTCTTATTATAATAAGTGAATACATAAGGAAATAATAACTTTGCTTTACGAGTATCAGACCATCTTTTCATTCTAGTTTTAGGATCAATTACATGTGAAGTTAAGAAAATTCTCGCAGGTTTCAAGTCTATTATAATTCTACTGTCAATGATTCACGATTTAGTATAGTTGAAACACCCGTTGATTTCAGATGTTAAAGGAGATTCAGCGAAGTAAAATAATTATTCTAATAAACAAGATATTTTTTATAATCATCTTTGAAATTTATCTATAGTAGTTTTGATTAAGTTTTCTAAAGTAATCCGAGAGCCAATGAGAATTTATATCATATCGACTACGATTTTAATTCAAACCTGCTCGGTTTATTGAGGATACATTTAATCAAAGGCCTACTATAAATACTTTACCATACACTTAAATATCGATTAAACGTTCTGAAACCAAATAATAAAATTTTCTTATTTTCCAAACTATTTAAAATATCACCTGGATAATTCAAAGACTTCCTCTACAATTTGATAACGTCCCTGTAGTATTTAAATAATTAATAATGTGAAAACAAATATTTAATATAGTATATTTTCCAACTGCAACTTCAATATTCAATACACAATTAACTCAATAAAATAATAATAGAATATACAATTTATTAAATTATAAGGCAAATTACAAACGGATTATTGGTTACGACCAACATTGAATCCGCATACATTATTCCAACACAAACAGTAATAACCAATATAGCACTATCAATTACAGATGCAATATTTAATGAAACATACAGATGAGGTTACCTAGTCGTATGTCTCAAGACATGCTACGGCTAGCACAACTACTATGGACAAAATAAGGTAAGGCCAAAAATAATGATAAAGCATCAATGCTACTCGACAAAATAACGCATTTTTAAATGCTAATAACCCGCAAATAAGCTATGTAACAAGATAAAAAATAACAGTTAATTATTTTCAATAAAATTTTATACTTATGATACGGCACTATAAAATTTGGATCGGACTTTTTATTGCATTACTGGTAAGTATTTTAATTGGATTATTTGAGTATCTGTACAATTTTAACAATTAAATAAATTAAAATTACATTATTAAATATTGACAGTAATAAAATAAAGCATTTTCAAAGATTTCCAAAAAAAGTAATAGATATTCCTGATCAATCAAGCTATCTATGTTTTTATTTTGATAAAGAAAACATTTTAAACAAATAACTGATGTAAATATGTAATTAATTGCAAACTTATCAAACATTTTATTTTTCTTTACCTTTGAAGTTGTTTTTCTTCGTCTGCAGACATATTCGGTGTAGAAGGGCGAGACGGCTTTTGGGCTTTCAAAGCTTCCCATATATCCACCTTATTTATACATTTAAAGATTAAAATAAATTTAATTAGATAAACTATTTTTTTATATGTACCTCATCTCGTTCACTGCCAATATCAAGAAGACTTTGCTGTATTGCAAATTGTAACAAATCATCTTCTTCTTCAATACTAAATTGAGTTCTTACTTCAACACCTAATTGTTTATAATAGTAATAGGTGAATATTGCTGATTCGTTGTTTTAATAAAAAGACGTATTTATATTGCATACCTAATGTTGTGTATCCGATTGGAGGTTCAAAGCACACATCATCTAAAAGACAAGTTAATCGGTTTGCTTCTTCCAAACAACCAACATGTGGCACTTCTTGGTCTAATCCAAAGATGTTTCCAAATGTTATTTTAGCATTCAAAATATGAAATAAAGGAATTTCTGGAATTTCATTATTCAACATAATTACTCAAATAAATCGTCAAATTTATTAAATACAAATTACCAATTTTAACAGGAAATCCTGATGGCAGTTGCATTTGTATAAAATCTTTTAATTTTGCAAAGTGTGAACTAGTTATCGCCATTAGATCCACAATTGGCATAATTTGTTCTTGTAAACTAAGTGGATACTCTTCACTTAACCATAATGTGGCCTGCATAAATGAAAAATAAAATATAAGAATCTGTCTCGGCGGACGTAGCAGCGTACGCAAACGTTGAAATATTTAGTTTGAGAAAGTATAACATAAAAACGTGTCTATAAAAAATGTACATCTCAAAGTGAAGTAACAACCTGTAGGCTATACATAAGAGACCGGCTGTAAGGTGGTTGGCGGGGGAGGGTGGATGGTACATTTCTTAATTTTGTAATCAGTATATACCAATGTCCCTGATTGTATATCGCGTACGCTCCTACGACTGCCGAGACAGACTCATATAATGCAAAAAGTAACTTAAACAAAAAATAAAGTAAAGTATTTATTTAAATATAATACCTTAAACTTTTGAACTTTTGTGTTCATTTCTTTTGGTCTACCTATATCTCGGCTAGCTAAATCAACATTTGGATCAAAGTACTCTTCAGGTGTTATATTACAAGGATTACTAACATTTGTAAATTCTTCCTGAAATTATTTCATCTTTATTTTATTATTTGTCAATTTTTAAAATAATAAATACAAATATTTTACTCTTCAAGACGATGTGGCAGTTAAATAACAAAAGACCTTCAAAAATCAGAAATTACAATTATATTATAAAACGAAATACTGAAAACATTGTATGTAACGCTTAATTAATGTAGAAAAAAATTTTAATGCAATATTTTTAAAATAAGTAATTATAAACTAATTATTAATTAACAATTACTTATTAACTGTACCAATTGAGTAAAAAACTAATTTTTAGGAATAATATTGTAGTTTTTAAATCAACTGTGAAGACAGTGACATTTATTATTTAATAGATATACAAACTTTCAAAAGTTACAATATGTAATATTTATTTTAGTAAAGAAAGTAAATTTATCGTTCCCTATAGATTTTCCATATATAAAATTTATCGGGCTTCACAAATCAATATGCTTTAGTAAGCAAGGCTTTTACTCTTCGACCACTATGGTTGGTAGAATTCCCAGAGTAAGTCTTTCCAAAAATTAGAAATTAAAAATTGACGTTTCGCAAAGCAGGATAAATTCTATATATCGAAAAAATCGTAAACGAACGATAAATTTACTTTTCTTAAAACTCTGCGACTTCGGGTGAAAACAGGTCGCACTCTGGTTGGTTAGAGTTCTTACCACCGGGGGATCCACCTGTTCTCTCTACTTGCTATAGAGAAACAGTCGAGTACAAGGCATAAGTATAAGCGCTTTAACATCCATTTGACGCCGTTTTCCATCTGACGCGGCGTCTAAGGAAGGTCTCTAACGCCTTACTGAAGCGACCAAAGTTAGAGAGCCGTGGTCGAAACGCCAATTTTTAATTTTTGGAAAGGCTTACTCTGGGATTTCCACCAACCATAATAGTATAAAAGCCTTACTTAATAAAGCATATTGGTTAGTAAAGCCCGATAAATTCTATGTATCGAAATAATTTATTTCAATGTTTCATTTACTTACCAGGACAGGTCAAGGTCTTCAGATCACAGATCTTATCCAAATTCTAGGATACAAATTTTTGATGCAATAATATGAAAAACCCAAAGTTTTAGAGCCTAACGCTCCTTTATACCAAAATTATGAGCTACAAATTTTCAAAAAATACTTCTACATTATTTATAGAATTAGAATTAAATATAGCAATTAGAATGTGGTTTTAAAAGAAAACTTAAGAAAAGAAAAAATAAGCTCATATCCGTTCATTTGACAAAACGTAAAGAAATAGCAACTAACAAAATATTAGCTTAAAAAGGGTAATATATTTTGTTTCTATTGTGTTTCTACAAGTTATGTTTGTACAATTTTTCTTTTATAATTTTAGGCTAAATAGAAGGATTTGAGCTTATTTTAATTTATAAATCGTATCAATTTGATATAAATTTTATTTTAAAACCAAATTCTAATAGCTATATTTAATATCTGAATAGTTAGAAGCAATTAAAGTAAAATTATTTTTTGAAAATTTATAGCTCATAATTTTGGTAAAAACGAGCGTTAAGGTCTAAAACTTTGTTTTTTTTATATTTTTACATCAGAAAACGTATCCTAGAATTTATGTAAGATCCGTGATCCGAAGGTTTTAATCTCTCCTATTTAGTTTGCCAACAATTCAAAGCATTGTCTCCAAAGTATTTACATATTATTTAGACATTCTATAGTCATAATTATATAACATGTACAATACTACACTGAAAAAAAAATAAAGCAGAATTCGCCGTAAACTGCGAAGAGACTTCTACAATCGGTAACAAAAGTAATTTGTGCTTGAAGAGAAAGCAGTTTCTGCTTGGGTCTCCGGTATATTCGCATTTGGCTTCCGAGCAAGACATAACGTCACTTTTTAACCGTACATTTTCCGTATATATTATTGACTATACACATCGAAAAGTTAATTTCAATAATTAAACATACAGTATTTGCCTTTATTTTCAACTTCCTTAAAATGTTTACCTGCTTTTTCTTTTCTGACAATTTTATAATACATATGCCAAGTATGGATTGCTTGATAGATCTAACATATTTGTCTAATTTACCGGAGTCACCACAGTAGATATTGCTGGGCTCTCAAGCAATTTCTGCCTAATTTTTTTTTCACTATATAAATAATAATAAATATACCGCGCACGCCGCTATATTATCACATATCGTCAATCATGTGGAGTGTAAGCAATGCGCTAAATGCACGCAGAAAACAACAATATATTTATTTTTGGTATGAATTTTTTTATTAATATTAATTTATATTAAACGAAAATTATGGAAATTTAATGCTCTTAATTTAAATAAAAATTAAAATAAAAATTTAAAGTGTATAATAAAATAAAATAAAATAAAATTTATAAACGATATTCAAAGAAAGAGCATTAACTGTCTTAATGTAATTACTGGGAAAAAGTACCTCAATCACTAACGCTCGCTTTTTGGTTGGATTGTTATATACTAATACAAATTATCGACTTACAAATTCGGAGCCACATTCATTATATTTCAGATAAATGTAAATTTAAGACATTAATTTTACTCAGCTTTGGAATAAAAATAAAACTGTACGTATTACAATTCTATAGGTTAAAACCCTAAATACATTTCCTGGGTAAATACATAAAATTTGGGATAAAATCAGAGAGGATAATCATAATATCATTTCACTCAATAAATAAGCATCTGCTACGATTTCATTTTAAATTATAGGCAACGATGTTGCTCATCATATGTTTGCATGGATTGAAAATCACGAGTTAATTGAAATTTTAATGCAGATAGCAGCTAACATCCTGGGTGGCGAAATCGGTTTTTGCGCTAGCCCTACATAGGCTGGAGTTTCCTGGTTTTTTTTTTTTTTTTTTTTTTTTTATGTTATTTAACGTCGCTCTATTTATGCTGCCAGGGCTAATCAGCGACGGAGGTGAACGGTGTGTCTGTAAACAAAGCACATGTAGTTGAAACAGTGGTGCTTGTGTCCATCGGAAGATATCATCGGTCACTGTAATTAGTCTAATAATTACAGTTTCCTGTCCTCCCGATGGAACCACCGCGATCCTCTTTACATCTTCGCGTCCCTAACGTTCCCTATAGTTCAGATGCCCGTGCCTCTCATGCACTGAAAAATGCACGAAACGCACGCGCACCTGATCTGGCGTCACATTATAGTGACACGCCGAGCCACTGAGTCGCGGTGTTCGAAAAATGCACATGAAAAAAATTTTCAGAGGTACACGTCTGGGATCGAACCCACGACCCTCGGTGTGAGAGTCGGGAGCTCTACCCATGAGCCACCGCGGCTCTAGGAGTTTCCTGGTGAAACGCGGGACGAGTCTGTCAATTTCATTCATATCACTGTTGTTATATAGAAGTTGACAAGGAGCTTACATAATCCTTCAGTTTATTTTTTATGATTTCTTTTCCCTGAGGAGGGACATATTATAATATATTTCAGAGTAGTTGATGACATAAAATAAATTATTAACAAAAAAACCATTAGTGTCAATTATTTAATAAAAAGAAAATTAAGTAAACATATATGAATCTCGATACTAATAATTCTAATTTCCAACCAAATTAATACTATTTGTGGAATTGTGGAATTTATTTTCGACTAAACTGACAGCCACGCAGAATTTACACGGTCGCAACGAATGATTCCTCTCACACACGTGTGCGCATTTCTCTTGTATGATTCGCCCTTGTCACCGCATGCGACAGTGTATCTCGTGCACGAATACAAGACAGTGTCTTTCCCTGCTTGTTTCTTGTCGAGAGTATTCTTCGTCGCATAATGCTTGTCTGTGAAAGTGCTGGCTCATCGTCGTCGTCATCGTCTATGAGCCGTTGGGATGCTCACACTAGTTCACATCAACGAAAGATTCGCAGCGTTAAGATGTCTGCTAGATGAGGTTGTTTGTATCACTTTTTTCTTATACTATATACTTTTCTTCTTTCCTCCCACAACCACAAAGAGACCGAAACTTATTCTATTAATATATTTTCTAAACCTAGGTACTTTGGGACAGGATACGTAGCTGGAGTTTACGTGTGTGTGTGCGTGTGCGTGTACATGGTGTAAGTGTGATTTTTTATTAATTAAAAACGAAGTACTTCCGAAATAATTCTTTACCTTTTAAATTAAATTGTATCATCGATAAAGATGATGTTCTTTTCTTAAATAAGACTATAGTTTCCGATTAAGGGGGTGTCGGACTCAGAAATTGGTCATTTTTAATATTTTTTATAAACAGAATAATTTTTTGAAAAAATCCTAAACGCCATGCCCCGGCTTTTGTTTTAAACTACCTATATGAATTTTTTCAGATTTTTAATTCAATAGTCTCAACATAATACTTATGTTGAAAGGTGTAGTTACCTGTAACTTGGGCCCGGCATCCCGTTAATATAAATACACACCGAAAATAAACATATTGTTCTTTTCTGTGTGCGTTTACACTCCGTATGCCTAACGATAATAGCTAAGCGGCGTACAAGGTATAATTCTTTATATTTATAGTATTCTACATGTTATTTGATTATTGGTTGACTACATATTTTATAATTTGTAAATGTATTATGGAGGCAATGTTTAACAAGTTAAATCAACGAAACATTACAATAAAATGCATATTACAAAATTTAAAATTTTATGTCTATTAAATAAGAAAAGTCACTAGCTTCCACCATTAATTAAAAAACCAAATTATTCAAAATGAATGGAAAGCGATATATACACATGTGCATACAAATTTTAGGAAGTTATTTCATAATATAAATATTAAAGAAAATTATGGATGATACTCAGAGCAAGTAGAAAAAGTATATAGAGATTATTTGAAAAAATGATAACCTATTGTTAATTAAGATATAAATATCCATATTATTTTTTGGGCATCACATCTTCTTAAAAAATTCTATAATATTGTTAGAGTATATCTATAATAATATTGAATTTACACTTATAGGAGTAACACTATCTTGATGTGTTTGATCAGCAATACCAAGAAAAGATTGTAATGGAGAACGAGGTGATTTAGCCCTAATTTTATCCGCTTCTGATAAATGTTCTAATCGTGTTTTCGTTATTAATTCAACATTACTGGCACTGAATACTTTACATTCATGTCCATTTACTGTTTCACTTTTATCTGATCTCCAACCCCACATACCTGCTTTATTTCTAAATTAATTAAATATTTATTAAAAGAAGTATTCTAATACATTTTCAATTAGTAGATGATTTCATACTAACCTTTCAAAACTAATTTTCTCAGTATCTATATAAGTTGTAACAATAGGATTCGTCAAGCGAGATAATACACCTTCTTCCGATGGTTCCATTAATTGTATATTATCATTACCAAAAAGTTTCATATGCTCCACATAAACTTTTCTTGTTTCATGATCCATCTCCATCATTATAGCTCCGTCACCTACAAAATAAAAAAAAATATTTTTATTCAGTGTAAGAAAAAGGAAATATTTATTTTCAGCAGTAACAGACTGATACAATCTATTATATTTTAATTTATTATAAAAAGTTATTCAAAAAATTACATTTTAAAATATTTATTAATTTTAAGTTATTCATAACATTAAAAAATATTTTTAAAAATCTATGTGCAATGGGTGAAAATTCTAATTAGTAATCACAGCCATAAATCGTATACACCAATCTTAATAATGATGCATATTAAAGGGGGCAATAACATGGGGAAACAAAATGAATAAACCGAAAATCTTAAAACCTCTCTCTCTCTCTCTTTCCCTCTCCTCCTTCTCTCTCCTGCCATGTGAGTATAGCCAGACGCACTTTCGAGGCTCTCAGTAAGCGAACAATTACTGCCGCTTTTTGGCCCTAGGGCAGGGTTACCATTTAGGGTTTTTCTGTCCTCTATTATCTAATGTAAGTACTGTGTAAGTGGTACGTACTGTGTGAGTGGAACAAAGAAAAAATACCTTTATCTGGCAACACTGCCTTCTTGTAAGCGCCCTAATGCAAGCTTCACGACAATATATCAATTGTGGATTTTCGTGAAGCTTGACGTTTCTTTTTTTCAATGTGAAATCGACAAACTTTGGATTTGGAGGTTAGTGCGCTCATTTTCCATCTCCCTCTCCTTCGTCGCGGGAAGACAGCGCAGTCACTCCGTCACGGTCGAGAATTCCTGTTTTTACCACTAGATGGAGTCACCGTACGGTTTATCGACGAAGGATGTCTCGTAGGTGTGTTACATCTGCAACCAATTTTCGCGTACGAGAGCACTACTACCTCAGTGCTTCGCCTGCCAGAAATTTGCCCAAATGCCTAAAGGCCGATGCAAGAAAAAATAATACAAAATTAACACCTGCGAGCAGCAACAATATTAATAATAAAAGCGGCAAGACTGACAAGCAAATCGTCAATAACGATGACAATGGGACTAAAAACAGTACACTCATGAAATCTGTCTGTCAAATGAAGGAGGGAGTTTGAGCGCACTGAAGTCGAGTCTGCCGCTTCGTACCTCTACTTCTGGTCTTAAGTTCAAAACAGGAAGGAAGCGTATTACTGGCGGGTCTGCTGATCTTCAGGCGCCTACTCGTGCGGCAGGAGTTGCGGGTACTTCAGGGGCTCAAAACAATACTACAAAGGAGACGGACTTGGTTAGTGGATGTGAGAGCGAGTGCTTGTGTGCGAGACGGCTCTGCGAATAATTGGCGATATTTGTTGTGATATAATAGTGTATAGGGTAAAAGTGCGTGATCAGGGTATATGTAAGGCGAGGAGTGTCCGTAGATATAAATAATTAGTATTATTCAAGTAATTAAATAGGAGAATAGGCATTATTAACTTAGGCAAGAAAGTAAGGTTATGTTCACGAGTTTTCATAGCGCGCGCATACGGGGAGGTTAGCGTAGCCCTAGCTATAAGCCGGTAAAAACATGGAAACAAGAAAAAACAGTAAAGGAAAGTTAAGTGAAGAAAATGAGAAGGCTGTAAAGAACCAGACGAAACCTGTGAAACAGAGTGGTGTAAAAGGACAGACAACATTGGACAATAAGTGGCCGAAAAGGGTGTTGGAAAAAGAGATTAGGTTAATTAGGCAGGAAACTAGGGAGATCAAAAGGCTTAAGGAAGAATTAAAAGCGAAAGACTGCATATGGATAGAAAGAATAGATGGACTAGAGAAAAGGATATGCGATTTCGAAAAGAGAGAGACAGAGAGAGCAGAAAACGTGAAAGCGGAGGTGATGGCGCTAGTTGAGAGAGAAGGACACGGGCGAGCTCCGTGCGCGCGCGCACATGCGAGCGAGTAGAGTTACGGAGGAGAGAGACGTTGTAAGTAGGAACGAGCGTACTCCATCGAATTTGTCCGAGGTGGAAGTAAGGAAAATGCGTAGAATTATCGTAGAACAGGATAGAAAGGAAAGACTAACTAATATAGTTATAAAAGGAATGAATGGAAATTTTAGTGCATACAATCAAGGAAAGAATGCGATAGGGAATTTCTTAAAAGAGAGGTTAAAGGTAAATGTCACAATACGCGAGATTAGAATGAGAAATAGAATTATCATTGTGAAATTAGGTAGCGTAGAAGAGAAGATAGAAATCATGTGTAACAAAAACAAACTAGCGGGGACGAGAATTTTTATAGATAATGATAGGTCTTTTGAAGAAAGAAAGAAACAAGGGGAAATTAATAGATGGGTTAAAGAAAAAAAAGAAAGAGGAGAACAGGTTAAAGCAGGTTTCGGGAAAATCTTTGTTAATAATGCATGGGTAAAATCGGAAAACAGGGAAAGGGAAGAGAGTAGAAGCGCAAATAAAGGTCAAGATAGGCGCGATACAATAGGAGTAACAAATGGAGTAAATGACAATGCAGCTACGTTAGTTTTGGAACAAAATGAAGAGTCAAATTTTACGTTAGGCAGAAATGGGAAGTAGATAAGTTAAAAAGAAGAATCATAAATAAGAGAGACGAAAATTATAACAAAATGGTGTTTTGGAATGTAGCAGGTATTTGGAATAAGGATAGGGATTTTTGGGACAGTATAGAAAATTACGATTTTATTAGCTTAACAGAGACATGGATTGAAGAGAAAGATATAAAAAAATTAGAAAATAAGTTATCTAATAGTTTTAAATCGGAAATTATTGCTGCCACACGGGAAAAAAGAAAAGGTAGGAAAGAAAAGGAATGAATTAAATATCGACGACACAACTGAATCAGGATGGACCAGAGTAAAAACAACAGTGCAGAATAAAGTGGCCAAGAAGATATTAAAATTTAAAAAATGGAAGTTAGGAATGAAAAAATGGTGGAATAGAAATTGTGCTATAAAAAAAAGACAAGTAAAAAAGCTTTAAATGACTGGAAAAAAGGGAAGGTGAATAAAAGCGAATACTTAGAAAAGCGAAAAGAATGGAGAAACTTCTGCGAAGAAAGAAAAAAGGAAATGGTGGAAACCGAGGATCTGGAACTAAGAAATATAACGAAAGAAGCGGATGTATGAAAGTATTTAAACAAAGATAGAAAAAAAAGAGTGAAAATTTATAAAAACCCATTTTAACAAGCTATTGGAAGGATCAGAACAAAGAAAAATAGGACAAAAAAGAAGTCAGTGCGAGAAATTGGAAGAGGAAAAGATAAATGTAGGAGAAATTAGGAGAGCGTGGAACGTCCTAAAGAAGAAAAAAGCACTGGGTATAGATAATATACCTAATGAAGCTTGGATATATGGAGGTGAAGGTTTAATAAATAACTTAATTTGCATCTTAGGGAAAATATGGGACGGAGATGAAATACCGGAAGATTGGAAAACGGTGATTATAGTACCTCTTTATAAATAAGGAGATAGAAATGTACCTAGCAATTATCGGGGAATTTCTCTTTTAGTAACTGCATATAAACTGTATACGGAAATTATTAGGAGAAGATTAGATAAAGAAGTAGAAGGAAAAAAGATACTCCCGGACGGACAAGCAGGATTTAGAAAGGGAAGGTCAACAATGGACAATATTTATATACTGAATCTTGTGATACAAAAAGCTAAAGTAAAAAAGAAAAAATTTATGCAATGTTTGTTGACTTAAAGGCCGCTTTCGATACGGTGGACAGGGAAAAACTATGGGAGGTAATGATCAAGGTAGGAATTAGCAGATATTTAATAGAAAAAATAAGTGGTATTTATGAAGAAACTAAAATGAGGGTGAGAATAGAGAATAATAGGGTAACGAGAGAATTTTGGACTACGAAAGGGCTTAGACAGGGTTGTATACTCAGTCCAATATTATTCTGTATATACATAGCAGGTATAGAAGAGGAATTTAAGAAGAGAAAGGTGTGGGGAATAAAAATAGGTAACTGTAGAATTTGGTCGCTAGCTTATGCGGATGATTTAGTCATTATGGCAAATAACAGAGAGGCTTTAATAGATATGATTAGTACATTAAGAAAATTTTTAAACGATAGGAAACTTATTTTGAGCAGAGAAAAAACAAAAGTTTAGTTTTTAATAAAAGAAGTAGCAACAAAAAGGAAAAATGGTTATGGGACAAGGAGGAATAAGAAGAAGTTAGTAATTTTAAATATTTAGGCTTTAATTTTAATAAACAAGGCAACTATAATGAGTACATAAATGAATTAAAGAAAAAGGGAACAGTGGCAGCAAAAATAACGTGGGATCTGGGAGAAAGAAAATGTGCAGGGGACTTTAGGAGGCGACTGATGCTTTATAATTATCTGGTAAGAAGCGTAATGGAATATGGAGTTAAGATATGGGGTTGAGAAGAAAGAAAAGAGTTAGAGCAGGTTTTTATAAATTATATTAAAGGTATATTAAAATTAGATCGATGTACTCCAAGCTACATAGTATATAAAGAAATAAATACGAAAAAAATGAAAAATAAGTGGGTAATAAGGGCTGTGAAATTTGAAAAACAGATTGCCAATTTAGGTGAGGATAGGATAATTAAAATGTGTTGAATAGAAAAAATAGAAGAAAAACTAGAAGATAAATATAGCGAAGAAAGAGAAAAATTTTATAATAGTATAGGTTGTAGTACAATGTATATAAGTAATAAATTATTAAGAAATGAAAATGTAAGTGATGAAGTACACACGAGAATTGAAGATATCCTATGATTTCCTATGCTGTGACAGAGAGCTTACATGTTGCCAGTTAAGAAATGCAAACCTTCATTCTCTGCTTCTGATTTCAGGTCAATTGCACTTTTGAGCTTTCTGTCTAAGGTATTGGAAAAGATCACTCTGGAACGATTGCGTGAGCATACAAGCAGAAACTCTCTTACTGACCCATTACAGATTGGTTTTAGACCTTATAGTTCGACAGAAACAGCCTTGTTGAAATTAACTGAGGATATTAGAGCTGGGATTGATAAGAAATTAGTGACTTTATTCTTATTGTTTGACTTTAGCAAAGCCTTTGACACTAACTCTCCCACTCAATTGCTCGTTAGACTGAAACAGGTGGGTCAATGCAGGTCTGCCCTCTCGTGTATAAACTCGTATTTTTCGAACCGTCAACAAGCGGTTATTTCATCTGATAATGTATCACATCCTGGATCACAACTAATTCAGGATTATCACAGGGGTCAGTCTTGGCACCATTTTTGTTCTGTTTATACATTAGTGACTTACGTGAATTGCTGGTTTCTGCGGGAGTCAAATACATTTTGTATGAAGATGATCTGCAAATCTATCTTCAGGTTCCTTATCATGACATTAGTGGGGGGATGGCGAGGCTTCAGAGGGTCGCACAGAGCTTGTCTGCTTGGACTGCGGGCGCCTCACTTAAGCTCAATAGCTCTAAAACTCAAGCAATTTTATTTGGATGTCGTAAATATTGTTCGGAACTTTACAAGGAAGACAGGCCATGCATTGAGCTTGGTGATGGTGTACGCATTCCTTTTGTGGACAAAGTTCTGAGTCTTGGAATCATTCTTGACTGTCAACTAACTTGGAAACAACGTTTGGATAGTATTGCGAAGAAGGTAAATAGAACTTTGTAAAGTCTACGATTTTTTCAAAAATATACTAATGAAACCCTTTGCAAGCGACTCGCTGAGGCCTTACTGTTCCCACATCTGGATTATTGTTCCGTGGTTGTTCTGGACGCAATAGACTACAGATAATACAGAATTCCCTTGTACGCTATGTGTGCGGTGTTAGGAGAGACAATCACTTAACTCTTCACAGAGTTTCCCTGGGTTGGTTGCGTACAAATTCGAGGAGACAATATTTTATGGCTGTGTTAATGTATAAATTTATACGCATGCAAGTTACGCGGTATCTGGAGGGGCTCTTCTCTAGATATGTCCTGAACTGACGCCTCCCTTGATTCGCACTGAGACTGGAAAACGTTCTTTCCAGATTCAGGGGGCGCATCTACGGAATTCATTGCCGACAGAGACTAGAAACTTATCGTCACTTAACGGCTTTAAGATTTCTGTGCGGAGGCACCTCCTGGCACTAGATTAAGGTGCGCCAGTATTAAAACATATAGATATCATTAACCCCTTTTGGGTTATACAATTATTAAAAGAATTGAAAATTCCAAATTGTTGCGAAGAGCCATTAGTCAAAAGCAAGTTCGGCCCCATTAGAGGGCGGTAATGGGTAGGGATGGTTATTTTTTCAATACAAAAGCAATTTCAACACGTTTAAAAATACCAAATTTTATTGTGTCAGCATAAGTATAAGGACATACAGTTATATATATAAATATATATATATATATATATATACATATGTGTGTGTGTGTGTGTGTGTGTGTGTGTATTTTTTTGTGAGGAGGCGGTAAAAATGCTGTTTACGCACGAAGTGTGGGACTTTGCGTAGGTAGAGTGGCACCTTTAATTGTTCCAAGGACAACATAACGTTGTCCCACCGAGTGGAGTTGAAGGCATTGCGGATATCCAATGCGATGATAGCACACATACGCCTAGAATTCCTAGTACCACCGATGGCATTGGTGGCCAGCTCAACAACTCGACTTATAGCGTCAATAGTTGAGCGCCCTTTCCGAAAACCGAACTGATTGTCGGATAGATCGCCTGCCTGTGCAAAGCATTTGCGAAGTAACCTCTGCTAACCCACGTAATGTGGATGAGACCGCTGCCTCGAGATCTGGAGTTCCTACGCCAGGTCTACCAAGCTCAATGAGCTGATTTTCTCCTCTGGTACGCCAGATACGGGAGACTGTTTCTCCCAGCGGTTTGAGATTTGGCGCGGCTCGTATTTGCCGAAGGATGTCGGCATAGGCTCGCTCTCCTGACACTTTAATCTTAATGGCGTCAGGTCGAGCTGGTTTCACGACCGTTTTAGGTTTTTTGGACACCTTTGGTGGTCCTAGGACATCCTTGGCTTGTTTCAGCTACGTATTCTGCTGAGCCTCTTTCTTTTTGCCCTTGCGTACTACAGTAGCCCAGTCAGGGACCTTTGACTGGTTCCCACCGGTCTTAGGAACGGATGACGGAGCATCTGCTGACCCATTTTTGTTAGTGGGCTGCTTCGACCACTTCTTCCTTCTCTCCGGGGGATGTTGAGGTGGTGAGAGCCTTTCCCTTTCCTTTGCGCATCTGCCATTTTAATTTTCGGTGCTGTCGAGCACATAGTACTGTTCACCCGCACGTATTCATTAAGAGCCCTACTTGTTGCTCTCACCATACTCTTCAGCTCTTTGTAGATGTTGTTCTTATTAAGAACAAACTCCACCAGGGTGTCTATTTTCTCACGCAGACGGAGGAAAGCTCTGTCAGCGTCACTCGACATCCCAGTCGAGGGCAGGTCACCCGTAGCATTTGATGCTACCGAGGCCGAGTGACCAACCTCCGCAGCACTTACCATTTTAACGGTGTGAGTTTGGTCCCCCCCCCCCAAAATCCGTGGGAGCATTGACCACCGGGGCTTTCACCCGATCGGAATCAGTGGCGGGATTTGACAAGACTGCCGTGCCCGCTTGGGGTAGTGTTGTTTTAACCTCACTATCCATGATTGGTTTAATTTCGGGGTGCCTTCCCCTATCTGGTTTTGGTTCGCCTCGAATATTTGATTTTTTCGGTACCATCTATATCTGGAAAGCATTCCCCTACCCACCACCTGGGGAGGCGCAACGATGCGGGACCACCAAACCCGGCACGAGTGAGTGTGTGCGTGCGTGAATGGAGATGAAAGACAAAGCTTGAAAGATAGTGTGAAAGAATATAATAGTCAGGGAGAATGAACGGACGCTAGTTAGGAACTCCTTCTTTTATAAAAGTAGATAGAGGGAAATAAGAAACCAATGTAGGGTGGAAGAAGAAAGAAGAAGGAAAATATTAGGAAGAGAGAAGAATATAGCAACTGCAAAGAGTGTATTACGATATCGGGTATAGTATAAAGAATCGATGACAGCGCCTCCAATATTGAACTTAGACAGATTCTATACTAGACTTTCGTGACCTCCTCGAGAAGCACTAACATAGTGCCAATGGACCTAGCCAATAAACCACGTGCTCATGTCAGGGAAACGGAAATAAAAATATTCAGTAGTATAAGTGAGCGTTATGGCAGACAAAACCCGAATATGAGTCACGGACCGAATTTTAAGAGGGAAGAGCAGGAAAAGAAGGAAGAGAGAAGAAAGAAGTAGGAAGAGTAGGATGTCCTAGTCCCTAGTTCCCCAATAATAGAAAGAAAAGGAAAACAAAGGGAAAATGAATAAAAAATAAAAAATAAAAAATAAAACCGAAGCACAAGAGAGAACGTAGAAAGAGTTGAATCGCAAGAAAAGGAAAAGACAAATGCGAACTCTGGAAAGTTCCGTAGTCCAAAAACGCACCAAAAGGATAAGGAAGATAAGAAGAAAAGCAAAAGAGACGTGACAAGGACGACCGCCGGTATGCCAGAGGCGAGGTACGGCGACAAAGATCGATGCGTTAGGCATCGATCTAGCTCGGTTTTTTTTGTGAGCGTGCGTGCGGGTGTGCATGCGGGTGTGCGTGTGCGTGTGTGTGTGAGCGTGTGCGTGTGCGTGTGAGCGTGTGCGTGTGCGTTTGTGTGTGAGTGTGCGTGTGCGTGTGCGTGTGAGTGTTTTTTTTTAAGGAGGTGGTAAAAATGCTTTTTACGCACGAAGTGTGGGACTCGGTCAGCGTGGCCCACACCCACTAAAAACTACCCTGCCTTTGGTCTTGGCAGGGCTCCTCCAAGAGTCCACTTGGCGACATCTGGGATGACACGGTGCGTCTGCAGGCTCGTCGGCAGGATGCACCGTAGCTTAGGTTACTTCTTAGGGCATCCGCCCAAATCGGGACTCCATATAAAATTACTGAGCTTACCACTGTTGCTAAGAGGACTCGACGTGACTGCTTTGGCCCTCCGATATTGGGCATTATGCCCGACAAAGTTCTAGCCACTCCTGCGGCTTTCGACCCTGCACTCAGTAGGTGTTCCTTGAATGTTAGCCGCGCGTCCAAGATGACTCCTAGATTTTTCACCGTGTGTAATTCTATTTTCTGTGCTACTTTCTTCAATGGTATCAGTTTTTAACTTTTTACTTGATCTGGATCAATGTTGATGGAAGTGCATCGTAGTTGGTTCTTACTGATGTTGATAATTTTTTTATGAGCAGATGTACCAGGTATTCTATTACTTGAGTCTGGCATTTTTTTTACTGCTCTTTTTTTGTATAAACTTATAATTAATTTCTTAAAACTAATAAAATTTAAAGTTAAAAATATACTTTTAATTTAAAATCCACTGAGTATTTACTAAAATAACGTAAATATTTTATCAATGCAGAAAATATTTACTTCAAATAGAACTGTACGTATTTATGCAGTGTATTAAAGTAAAAGGAATCGTTTATTTATTAACTTTTAAATTTGAATCGTATGGTAAAGTAGATTTCTACTTTACCATACTCTACGTTTGATAGTTGCTTCGTTTAATATACTTGTATGTAAACGTCGAAAATCTCGCAATTATTATTTTAGTTAAATTAAAATAAAATGTTTTTTTTGCAAAAATAATTTTAGAGAAATAATGTCTGTTAATGCTTACTTTATTTCAATTATAACTTGCGAAAAAATTTTTTGTTTTTTTTCAAATTTTGGGATAATGTTTTATGTAAGAAATACTTTAAAAAAAGTTAATAAAAAAAATCGATTTTTTGAGCAGTTAACCCAGGCTTGACCCCTTAATGGCCAGACCAGGTATTCCATCCGGTCCTGGGGCTTTGCGGACCTGTATTTTCTTTGTAGCTATTGTCAGCTCGGTTACACTAACGTCTGGAGGCACAACTGCATCGTCTGCCACCGTCAGACCCGCGTCAGCTGCTCGCTTCTGATGTTGTGGAAACAGGCAGACAGTTCTGTCAAGGAAGTGCGGACACGTGGGTGTTGTGGCGCCCCTGAGTTTGATCTTGTTCATCAACGTTTTGTACGGTTTACCCCAGGGATCGCGGTCCACTTCGTCGCAGAAATTACGCCAGTACTTACGCTTTGCCGCTTTGATGGCAGACTTAAGCTCTTTACGTCTTAATTAGTAATCCGCAGCTTTTGATACTGCGGTTTATTCCGAGCTCTCTGATGCAGTCGCCGAGCCCGCAGACACTCTCTCCGTTTTTCTGCGATGCTCTCGTTCCACCAATAAATTGGTGGACGGCCAAGAGGATTTATTTTTCTGGCCATTGAGACATCGCAAGCCATTGTTATGGCACGCATGAGTTCCTGGGCTTGCTCTTCCGGTGTTCCTTCCACTGTTACCTCTTCAAGAGCGCAGAGAAACATCTCCCAGTCGAACGTAGACGGTGCCCACCTCCTATATATTGGCTTGTTCCAACCTGCTACTCTATTGATTAGCTGGAGCTGGTACATGAATGCTTGATGGTCGCTTCCTGTGTAACGATCACTAACTTTCCATTCAGACCCTCCCCTCATCAATCTAGGATCGATAAAGGTCAGATCTACTTTGGAGGACTTACCCGCTCTAGTAAACGTGGGAACCGACCCGGTGTTAGCAATCTCCAACCCCAGTATCGCGAAGGACTCGAGGAGTGCCCGACCTCTGGCGTTAGTTCTTGAACTGCCCCATTCCGTCGCCCAAGCGTTGAAGTCCCCTCCAATGACTACTGGCAGTCGAGAGGACCGCGCGTTGATGACGATGGCATCAACGGATCCCAGGAACTCCTCAATGTTGTCACTGGGTGGGAGGAAGCAACTGTATAGTCGTATACCCGCCACCTCCACCCAGGTGAAATTGGGGAGTGAAGTGGCCATGTTTCGGATATATGGAGGTTTCCACATACCCAGATGGCCGCTCTACCAGTGGCATCACTCACCCAATTCGGCCTTTTCTTCCCTGACCAACTGTGGCAGCAGGTCCTGAACCACTGCACAGTGGTTTAGGTTGACTTGTAGCACCCTAGCCATTTTTGACAGGTACTTTAACCCCGCGCGTGGCTATGGCCTTACTTGCCACGCAATCCACTGCTTTGAGGCCCTCTTGGCCGCACCGGAAACACCGCGATGATCGGTCAACTGCACTTTTGCAGTTCCTCGCGATGTGGCCAGTCTCGTGGCACCGGTAACATCGCGAGACAGCCTCGCGAAGCCGAACCCTGCAGTTCGTCCAGTCTATCCAAAGCTTCCCATTTTGCAGCAGCTTTTTTGCTGGTCATTAGAGTGCCTCCGTAGGATCCTCTGAACTTTATTTCTGCAGAAGGCACCATTTCTGGCCCGATCACCGCGGAGATTGCCTCCGCTACTTCTTCCGTCGTGGTAGCTTCGTCCATGTCCTTTATTAAAATGGACTCCTTGTGGGATAGTAGCTGGACCTCCGCTGTACGACCTAGCGTGGACGAGACCGCGGCCTGGAGTTCCGGAGCTGTGACTCCCGGCTTACCCAGCTCTATCAAGAGCTCCTCCGCTTTTGTGCGCCGGATATTCGAAACTCTCTCTCCGAGTGGCTTGAGGTGTGGAGCCGTTCGAATTTACCTCAGGATGTCGGCGTAAGATCGCCCTGCCATCGCTTTGATCTTCATGGCATCTGGACGGACTGGCTTCAAGACCGCCTTCGGTCCTTGAACCACCCCAGCCGGTCCTCCGACATCCTAGGTCTGCTCCAGCTGCTTGCGCTTTTGGCCTGGTTTCTTGGCCTTGCGTACAACTGTTGCCCACTCGCGCGACTTCAGCTGGTCACTGTTGTATCCGGTACTAGGTTAGACTGGTCCGGTTTTTTTGGCTGGTTGTTTTGCCTGTTTCTTCCTCTTCGGCGGATTCTGTGGTGGAGAGGGTCTCTCCCTCTCGTCTGCCTTATTTTGGCGCGTCTCTTTGCGAAAGATAGGCGACGTCTGGCACGTTCCATCTCTGCGCGTGCTTGCCTTCGCTTCCTCTCGGGTCTTCCGTCACAGTGTGTGTGTGCGTGCGTGCGTGCGTGTGTGTGTGTGCGTGTGTGTGTGTGTGTGTGTGAGTGTGTGTAAAAAAAAAGTGTCATAAAAATTCTGAGGGGTTGAATTAGCTGTCTATAATGACTCGCGCTATACTTGCATCAGCCGCTATCGCGCCTTTTGACATAACAAACGGCCAGAAATTCAGTAATAGTTTTGAAAAACTTAAGTGGACAAGACTGGGTTATATTCAAAAGAAACTTTTCAATATTAACAATTAATTATTTTTTTATATATATTCCATTCACAATTGATAACTGAGATATAAAATACTATTATTTTGAGCAGAAATTATTCTATCAATGTCTTGTTTTATAAAAATAAATGATTTGATAATGAGATTTTTTTCAATAAAATAATGTGGAAAAATATAGTTACATGCCATATGAAATCAGGTATGAACAGTAATAACGCAAAACTTGTAAATAATAGACAAAAATAGACTACAATGAACGTTTATTAGAAAACAATGGACTAGAAGAGAAAAAGTTATAGAATAAAAGTTATTACAATTCATCATAGAACACGCTGGAATTTTTTAAAGAATTTTTCGATAAATTTATTAAATTTTCAAAAATTTGCAATTTTGAAAAATCCAAAAATTTGTTAAAAGTTTCTGAAAATTTTCTAGCATGTTCTTTGATAAATTCTCAGAACTTATTATGCTATAAAAGTTTTTCCTAAAGTCTATCGTTTTTGAGTGAAAAATTCCTCAAGATTTTGAAATATTTTCTATCTTTAGCATTCTGTTTATTGCAACATGAAATTTGATAATTGTCAATGAGCTAACTTCAAGTTTAGTTTTCTTAGTTACAGCAAGAAGATTCGCGTTATCTTTGCAAAAAAAACCTAATAGATCGTCATATTCTGAAATATTAGTCAATTATACGTCTGAAACACTTTTTTTTTAAATTTCGGACAGCTTTTTTTATAAGAAAGTACAGCCATTGAAAGCAGGGATAAAAAAATGTCATACTGGGCTTAATAGATTAATCCACTTGAATGGACCAGAAAATTAGAAAATTGTGTCAAAAACAGCTAAATAATTTTTTTATATAAACATTTACACTTTCATCAAAATTCTGTTTCATTTGTGTGGATTAAAATAATATTTAAAAATTACTGTTCAAAAAATTACAACCTATTCAATAAAGTTGTTCCTGAGAGATCCTTTTGGCCAAAAAATTTTAAATAAAAGTTAATGTAATTTGTTTAAAAAATTAAGAAATGTTTTCAACTGTTATGAAAAAAATGATTAATTGTTAATATTGAATAGTTTCTTTTGAATTTTAATCCTGGCTTGTCCACTTAAGTTTTTCAAAATTATTACTGAGGTTCTGGTCGTTCGTTATCATTTAATTATAACCGGTGATTATTAATATGAAAGCTAAAGGTGGTGCAGATGCTGTGACGAGATCTAATCTGTACGCATTGTAGCAGTTTGACTGCCGAGCGGATGTGTATTTTATTATCACGGCTGCTCAGAGGTACGGTTGAACTTACCTTATTTAAATAAACGTATGTTTTCCGCGATGCGGTAGCGGTTACCTGTGCGTTCTATAAAATCTGTGAAGTGTTAGTCTGAATGGAGGTCCGGTTTCAGATAACAACCACGTAAAAATGAAATCTGAAATTGACCGTGAAATAGGGATATCGCGCCGAGCACTTGTCAATTATAAATATACGGGGTCTTAGGATCACGAAAGAAATCGTACGTAGGTTAAATTCAATTACTCAAACACCGGATTGAATTTGTATTAATAAAAATGAATTTATTGAAATAAATATAAAAATAAATAATAGACAAAATATCTGTTTGTCGCTGAGGTCGACGCTTTAAATTACAAGTTGGTAAACGGCCGACTTGCAGAGAGAGAGAGGAAAAATATCGCGAATTAAAATAATATACACAGTCAACGGGACTGGTATAGTGCAATAAATAAACTATTTATTGTTTATCAAATAAAACGCGATCGCGTGAAGTGGTACCCCTTACTTTTGTTCTCTGCTGGAATCGAATAACGATCAGCTGGACGGTCGCTCTCTCTCTCCCGTTACGATATCGGACGAATGATCCGTTCGTCTATGCACCGAAGTTGCGTGGCTGCAGGTCGATTTCCGACGGTGCAACATTCACGCCGCGAATGCAAGACCGGCCTGCACTTAAAATGCACCCATGAACACCACGGCAAAATAAGCACATCGAAGCTGAAACACGAGACGCGGGAATCTCCCCCTCACCTATGTATTTAGATGCGCGCGCGAATCTTTCACGCGCGTAAAGCCGATTTTGCCCATGTAGCGACAAACCGAGCCGAGCCGAATCTTCCCGGCACGAGACGATGCGAACATTACGATACATTACGATATAGTGTTCATTTAAACAATTATTAGGCGTATAATTAAAAATATTGTTAAATAAATCGATTATATAATGTTTGAAATTTTTCATCAACAATGCATCTTTTGATATTTTGATCAATGAATTTATCGATAGGTATTCAAATCTTTGTCAAGCCGTCCAAAAATACGATTTCTAGCCTTATATAACAAGTATACCCTACGAGGCTGGCTTTTTCGACGAATCAACGCGCGAATCGACCGCCTAAGCCTCCGGGGCAAAATTTTTGGCCTGTTTAATCGGCGTTGATTTATTTATTTTAAACGAAGTTTATGACATTAATAGATGCTTAGTAATTGTCAAAACACACTTTGGTGTGATATATTTTTAATTAAAAATTTTTAATATTGAATGTAAATATTTAATAAATGTGTGACGTAGTATTTCCTTCATAAATATGAATAAAATAGGAATCCCGTACACTACGTACAATAAATAATAATTATAATAACAATCTCGATCCGTATGCGTATATTTGTTTAAACAATTAGGGGGGAATTAATATTCGTCCTTCGTCCTATCAAGATGGCTGGCTCAGCACGTGCACGAACTTCTTACCTGTGCCGTGGATCCTTGTCTCACCGACGGGAAAATGGCGGGACTAATAGAATTCTTTCTAATATAATTAATTACAGTCACAAAAGGGGATAATTAAAATCACACAAAAGGAGAATGAATTTAATTGTCCATAAAAGGGAGTAATCAATTATTTATTCACTTCACTTATTCCATAATATTTTCTTACAAATTCAACTTTTATAGACGAAGTCGCGAACTATTAATTAACATAGGAAAATTTTACAGTACGAAACTTTAATTATAGTTTATCACAATTATTTACTCAAAATCCCGAAATTAAATAATCGAGGTAGTACAACTTACGTTATATTAACCGCGGTACCGAAAGTAATCCAACAAACAACAATATATTCGCATCAACGAAATAACGTGGCCGGCGGGCTGTCCACTTACCGCACGCGAGTCGATATTTCCAAATCCTCCAATAATAATCTCCTGGACTTCCTCTCAACTAGATTTTCTTTCAAACAATACTTTTGATAATAATCTCCTTCTCTTCCAACGATAATTATCCTCAATATCACAATAATCCAAAATAATCAATACTTTCGAAATAATCTCTGAACTCGTAAAAATACACTGGCGTCTCGCTTAACGGATCAGCTAGTAATAATTTCCTCTCCTCCTTTTTCCGCTTTCTTCTTCCTTTTTCCTATATTTCCTTCAAAGCCAACCCGCGGCGCTGTCAACTTCCTTCATTTTAAATATGGCACCCGTTTTCCATCATTGGCAGGTCAACAGGTGCTATCGATGCTACTGCCACCTTCATTCCTCCAGTATTATTCCTTCAAACATAGCGGTGCGAATATTATTTTCAGTCCCAAGTGTTAACTGGGCTAGCGCCTCCACTTGTGCAATTCGCACACTTCCTTTCTCTCTCTTACACACTAGAGTCGAGTACGAGCGAGTCCCGCGCTTCGTTGTGCCTGCGCGCTCTCTCGGTAGTCCTCGTGGTGCAAGCGAGTGAGCTCCCCCCTCTCCGCTGCCGCCTATGTACACGCATGCGGCAGTATTGCTTCGCGCGCGAGTCCGTTCTCTCTCTCCGTCTCTCTCACTTTCGTGTACGAATACTCGGCGGTTGTGCAGTGTTCCGAACCTGGTGCGGTTTCACGGCGACGGCGTCTACGAGGAAAGGAGTTCCCATCATCCGGAGGTGTTGCCTGCGCGGGTCGGCGTTCCCATCATTTCTCCTGCACCAGCAGCGAGTAACCTCTCTCTCTCTTCTCTTCAACTAGCTCGACGTTATGGTAAGTATTATTTGTTTATTCTTCTCTCTTTATCTCCGACACATAAAACAAACCAATTTAATTCCATTATTTCCCATCCTTTCCTTTTATTTATTCATACAACTCGGTGATGACAATGGCTGAGGCTTTGTTATACATTGTTTACCTTTTTCCCTAACCTCTCTAATACCACATGTCCACCTTATCTCTAACCTATCCCATACACTACAGTCTCGGTACACATCAAGGGAGGTACGAGTTCTCTTGCAACCCCTATTCCAGAGTCCCTGGGAGCACATCTAGAGAAGAGCACAATTTTGTACATGAGTACCGCCATAAAATACTGTCTCTTGGAATCCGTGCGCATCCAGCCCAGAGAGTATCTGTGGGGCGCTACATGATCATCCCTCGTAATACCGCAAACGTAACGCACAAAAGTATTCTGTAAGATCTCTAATCGATTTCTAATCTCCTGCGAAGCATCCAACATGACTAATTAGCAATAATTTGTGTGGGGATACAACAGCGCTTCAGCGAGTCGCTTTCTGAGAGCCTGGGTAGTGTACCCACTAAAAAAACGCAGACTATACAACACTCTATTTATTTTTTTTGTGATATTATCTACATGTAGCTGCCAAGATAGCTGCGAATCCAAAACCACACCAAGATTCAGAACCCTCTCCACAAACGGGATGTACACGCCATCACCCAAGTCAATGCCAGGGAGAGAGAGAGAGAGAGAGAGAGAGAGAGAGAGAGAGAGAGAGAGAGAGAGAGAGAGAGAGAGAGAGAGAGAGAGAGATTGATTGATTGATTGAAACTTTATTCGGCCGTTTGGGGTAGAAACCCCATAGGCACTACAGATTATACAAAGTGTTTTACAGCATAGTTAAAATAGGTTAAAATCTTAAAACTAAATAACAAAATAAACGCTTAAATAGAGCAAAAATTGCTAGCAGGTAATAAAATAAAACAGTATAATAATAGAATAATATAAAACAATAATAGAATGATACTATAAAAATTATATAATGCAATAAATTAACTAAAGGATCGAAGAACGCTCGAATTTCTCGTAGAACAAATTATTTAGATACATAGATAAAATACAAATAACGACGAGTTAAAGTACATTAGTTAAAACAAGACTAGAGGTTACAGTAAAATAGGAATAAAACTACGAAGCCTCCTCGAGACATGGGATGGGCCGTGGCGCGATACCCTCAGTTGCGATACGCATAGACCAGGCATTTCTGTCGAGCCCAAGCAGGTGGTTAAAAAGAGTAACTTTGAACTTTTCTATGAACATGGGATTAAATGGAATGGAGGGAAGCTGATTGATAATACGAGTGGAGGTTATAATGAATGATTTATTTAACGATTCAGTGCGTGGCGGAAGGTATGAGAGGGGTTTGGGTGGATGACGAGAGGAATAACGAGGATTCTGATCGGAGGTGTTTAATATGATAAAATGATTTGCTAAATAGGTTGGAGTGTTACGGGAGATGATATTAAATGCTAGGGAGCCGATGAGAAAGGACCGTCTGGACTCAACAGAAAGCCATTTTAAGCCTAATCTATATGGAGTAACGTGATCACGCCTCGCTATATTACCCCAAACGAATCTTACACACGCATTCAATAATCTTTGAAGCTTAATATTTCTAGTCTGACCTACATCATGATATACCGCACATGTCTAGTCGAAATGTGGGAAAATAAGTGATTCTACCAGATTTTTGCGGAGTTTAAGCGACATAGTTTTGCTATAATAACGCAGCGAGTGCAGTACTTCATGGACGCGCCTTGAAATTCCCATGACTTGCTTTGACCAATCCAGAGTAGGGGTTATCATAACCCCAAGCAATTTTACCACATTTTCATACTTCAAATAGTCGTTGTTTAATCTGACCCTCGGAGCAGTGTCCAGGTTAATACGCGCAAGGTAAGCCTGACTACCCAGGATCATGACCTTCGTTTTCTCCACATTTAACTTAAGACCGTTATTAGTTGCCCAATTCGCTATTGCATTCGCATCACAAGTAATACGCTGAACTGCATTATCGATGTCTGATGGAAGAAACGAATGATAGACCTGGGCGTCATCGGCAAACAACATATAATTACAATATTTGAGAATCTTAGGCAGATCGTTGATAAAAATGGAAAAAAGAACGGGACCCAGGACACTGCCCTGCGGCACTCCTGCATTTACCCTAAGCCAATCCGATGTCGCCCCACCCTCATCCACCACGGCCTGCATGCGGCCAAAATCTATAGAACCAGTTCAGCACAACATCTGAGCATCCGATGTTACCCAGTTTCTGAATGAGGAGATCATGCGGTACCGTGTCAAAGGCCTTGGAGAAGTCGAACAGGACCAAGATCGTTATCAACCTGGAATCAACAGCCCTTCTCACATCATCAAGTACACCTAGAAGAGCTGACTGAGTACTGTGTCCCTTTCGGAACCCCGCTTGCCTAGGAGTTAATAAACAATTACTCTCAAGATACTCAATCAGCTGATCGTGCACCACTCTTTCCAAGATCTTCGAGAGCTCACAGAGCTTGGCTATTGGTCTCGTGTCCGAGCACGACTCAATCCTGCCCGACTTCGCCAATGGAAATAGTAAGACCTTCTTCCAACAATCCGGAAAGTAACCGGCGGATAACATTTTATTGAATAGTTCTGTTAAAGGTAGCGTGAGTTGCGGTTCTAGTAATTTAATCATTCCGGTCGTAATTCCGTCGATACCCGCGGATTTCGAGGAGGCTCTAATGATGGCCCGCTGAACCTTTTTGGTTGACACGGTGAGAAATGAGAATGTGGGTGAGGAAGGTGATAGATGACATAAATTAGTTAAAATGGACGCGAATGAATCTATGGAAAGTGGTGAAACATGACTAGAAATAGACGCATAGTGAGTGTTTAATTGATGCATGGTGAAGTGCTGTAAGGGCGAAGGGCTCGTCCTGGAGCAGAGACCCATGTTCTTGAGGTGCTTCCAGGACTTAGAGGGTTCCTTTTCGCTGCAAAGTTTCGACTCTAAAAAGCGAAATTTGCTGGAGTTAAGCGAGTTCTTGACACGATTTCTTAATAATTTATATCTATCATAGTCTAATGCAGAACCCGAGTTACGAAAAAGTCTAAAAGCCATATTTCGTGCTTTAATAGCTGCCCTGATATCGTGTGTAACCCAGGGTCTGTGCCCGACTCTGACAGTATGTAATTGAAGCGGGGCAACAACATTATAGGTGGCTAAAATCGTGTCGACTAGATTAGTTAAGGAGGACGTGATGAGGTTAAAATTACGTTTAACATTAAAATTAAAATTAAGATTATAATTAGCGAAAGTCGATGAAAATGTATGAGTAGGCTGGTCAGGCCAAGAGAATGGAGGTTGGTTTGGGAAGGATAGGGAGGAAGGGTATGCGATTTGCGATAAACTGTTATTGAATGAGGTGAATGTAGTGGCGAGATAATGAAGGTCGATCCTCTCGAGGTTCCTGCTCCAGAACCGTTTGACACCACCCCGAGTGTTAGTTAACTTAAGGCTGATACTGATGGCATCATGCCCTGCAGCAAAAGGTGCACTAGATTTATTATATATGAATTCAGGTACTGGTTCACGAACCATGAAAAGATCCAACCATGTATGTGAAGATCCCCTGGACGTCACCGCGTGATGTGTCGGTTCCGATGGTATGAGGAACAATCCCAGAGCATCCATACTCCCCTTCAACATATCTGCCGCAGCACCAGTGGACTTCATATCGATGTTAAAGTCGCCAGTGATGACAACATGATTGTGTCCAGGGAGCAAATCAGACAGAGTATCAAAAAATTTAAACGGATAGGCGGCTGAAGGCCTGCGATAAACTACTGCCAGTACAAATATCTTTGCCCCGTTCATCAAACGTAAAATGAGAAACTCTGGAACATTCGTAAAAACAGGGTCGGAGTGAGCAATGACCTTGACGGCGAAATGATCCCGAATGTAAGCCGCCGCTCCACCTCCCTCCTTACCCAAACGATCTAACCTATGTAAATTATAACCCGGCAATTTAAAAATATCGGAGGAATCGTTTTCAGTAAGGAAGGTTTCCGTGATGGCAATGACGTCAAAGGAATGGGGATGAACTAGTGCTTCGATGGATGAAAAGTGAGTTTTGAGACGATTTATGTTGATATGTATAATGGAGAAGGAATTTTTGGAATTTTTGGAAGAGGGATTCTTAGCCCGACCAGGCCTGTCTCAATTATTAGAAGATGAAAGAGGAAGGAGATTGACAAGATCGGCTTCCGAATTTATGCAGGTCAGAGGGCCATCCTTCGTTTTACGCACATAGATATTGAGGTTTATAACTATAGGCCTCGCGTAGCCTAGTTCCCTGCTTTTGCGGATCGCCGCCTGCCATAGGTCGAAAACTGGCTTTGGCCATAATGGTCGGATGAATAGGCCGGAGTTGCCTCCCTGACCGAAGATAGTATGGGCTGATTTGCCCTTGAGAAGAAATGCTCTTTCGACAACCGCGTCCCTGGCTGCATTCGACGAAAGTCGAAAGACCACTCCTCTAGAACGAGGAGCAGCAGATGTACTCTCCTCAGTGGCAGCCTTGGACCTTGGAGACCACGACCGGACATCAATAATCTGCTTGGACAGCAGAGGCAAATTTAAAACTGTCAATATTCTTCCTATAATATCGATGTCCGTTGTCGCCATCTCGGGGGGTAATCCTGTTAGAAGTACCTCACAGGTATCCCTCAGGGCATCCACAGATGAAAGATCGCGAGGTGCGGATATAACTCCACCATTCTTCGTTGACTCCAGAGTGACAACCCGGGTTTCAAGTTTATCGAACCGCTTTGCATGGTCCTGAAGATGTGAATCAGTGGTCATCTCGAGCCGATCGACGCGTGCATTGAGTGCTCTCAAATCAGCCCTCATCTCGTCCAGCTTCCCCTCTATCCGATCGACCTTGTCAACCACCGTGCTGATGTCTTTGTGGAAAGAGGTTTGTAGCTTACGCACGAAGACCTCCATCCACGGCGGCGGAGCACACGCCATTGAGTCGCTATCGAGATCGGTCGTGGCGGGGGAATCGCTATTGGGCGTTGTGGGCGCGGCGCCGCGAGGTTGCTTGGCAACCTGCGACAATGATGGCGACGGAGGCGAGGCAATACGTTTGGCGCTGGTGGGGAGCTGGATGGGCGTGTCTAAGAGCTCGGTCGAGCAGGTCGCGCCAGTCTGAGCGATTTAGTTTTCGCCAAGAGACAGCAGCGGCGCTCGGAGGAGCCCAGCGCTGCCTCAAAGCAGTGCGCGTGCGTGATATTATTACACAGGCCACAAACCTCCGTGTAATCGAGAGAGAGAGAGAGAGAGAGAAATTATATAAAAAAACATGAGCATTTTTATTCATATATCTAGATCTATATCATTATAGCAAAGATATATACCAACTATATTTTACGTTCTTCATTTGACCTTAGTCTATAAAGAAGTTTGAAGGTTAAAACTGGAAACTAAAATTAACCTTAAGGGGAGTCCGTACCAATAGCTTCAAACATTCGTCACCCGAAATTTCGCGAGCAAAAATGGCGCTGCCGTCAGTTAAGCTGAGTTCATATTCGACAATAATTATGAACATTTAAAGGAAATAGAGTTTTTACCACACAAAATCAGAGTTGAGCGCTATAGCTATTGATGTAATGATTAATTACATATTGCTTAGCTGATCGAAAAGTCAGTATTTTCGACGAATAGTAAGAAGTACGAATCAATTCTGAGAACACATACCGAAGTCACTTCGTACTTTTCACTATTCGTCGAAAATACTGACTTTTCGATCAGCTAAGTAATATGTAATTAATCATTACATCAATAGCTATGGCGCTCAACTTTGATTTTGTGATTTAAAGACTCTATTTTTTTTTTAATTGTTCAAAATTGTTGTCAAATATCAACTCAGTCTATCTGACGGCAGCGCCACTTCTTCTCGCAAATTTTCAGGTGTTGATATATTCAACTATACTCTATGGACTCCCCTTAAGAATTCACGAAATTCTTTAGAAAGCCCGTAATTAGTGCACAAATCCCATAAACGCTTAAAAATTTGCGAAATACCTTAAAAAGCCCATAAGTAGTGCAAAAATTCCATAATACCATCAAAATTCTTGAAATACTTTATAAAGCTCGTAATTAGTGCAAATATCCCGTAATACATTAAGAATTCAAGGAATACACCAAAAATCTCGTAATTAGCGCAAATATCCCGGAAAACCTTAAGACTTTTGAAATAATGAAGAAATCCCGTAATTAGTACAAACATCCCGGAATAGCTTAAGTATTCCCTAAGTACCCAAGAAATCCCATAATTCCTGTAAACATCCCGGAAAAACTTAAAAATTCATGAAAAAAAAAACAAAAATTTCCTGAATAGTCCAATAACATAAGTTTTGTGGTCGCGGAGACCAGATATTTTTTTTAATAACATAGAGAGATATTCATTATATGACTGTCGTATGCGACAGCTATTTTGAGGTAAATGTAGCGCGGTAAATAAATGCTTTCATAATTGATGTCTATTAAAAAAAAGAATTAATCAAATCTGTCAAACCTAGATTAGTTAGTGCTTTTTATTCCAAGCATTTTACATCTTTGTTACTTTTAGATCAAAGTATTCTACATAAACATATATTCATTACTCGCGCTTTGCGGAGACTCAGTCCACGAAAAATGGATAGTGGTTATTCAAAAACCAACGGAGAGCGGCGCTACTAGCACGTTAGTAGCGAGTGTCTGAAACTGTTTTCCGTGCAGTATATTAATTATGATATTTAGCGCCATCTTGCAACAACCATTTGCGCAAGTGCTTCTACTCTAACAAAGTATAAATAGTACAGACTAAGAGCGTCGCGCACTCTGGCGACGAAATGGTGACTAAGAAAACTTTATCTTAAACTTAACTTTTTATTAAACTTTATATTTTATTATAAAAGAACTCAAAAAAATTAGACTAGTCGCTGAATAGAAACCATTTTTATTAAATAGATTTAGCTTAGTTGAACTTAATTGCTTTTATGCATCTACTTCAAACTCTGACTCAACTTTCATTTTCACTTAACTTAAAGCGTTTATTCAAACCCATCTCTTTCTTCTTTTTCACCATCTTATAACTTCATACCTATCACTCATAGCAAAGTTCTGACAGCTATCTCTAGAGCCACATCTAAAGCAGTTGGCCACCATAAAGTTTCAGTTCCCATGCTGAAACTCCTAGCCTCTCAAGTTGCCCCACATTTAGCAGATTCATTTAATCAACTTCTTTCGACCGAATTTTACCCTGATCTTTAGAAGAGGTCCATATTATTTCCTCTGGCCATGTCAAATAACAGTAAGTTGCCGTCTGATACTAGGCCCACAGCAAAACTCTGCGAAATCTCCAAAATCCTTGAAAGATAGGTCCATGACCAACTTGCAGATAATCTAGAATCTAACAATCCAATTGTTACATCCATGTCCACACCCTCCCTGGACTATACAAGACAGGTGTCAACGATCTCTCGGCGTGTACACAGGATACTATAAGCAAGCCTTTTCTCGGTAAACGCGTAAGAGGTTAGTTGAAACCATCATTTTTCCAAAATTTGATTACACATGCGCGGTTTATAATGATGTTGAATTTAACCGATTATTAAATGCATGCATTTGATTTATTTGGGCCAACATTCTCTGAAGAGCTCACGTAACTTCTTATCTTGCTCACCGGAGCTTACTGTTGGTAGAATCCAAAATAATTCTATTTATCGGTTTCACTGCCTTTAATGTCATTTCCCCGCTTTAATTCGCTCAAAATGTCATCCACCTTTGACCTTAACCTATATCCTACTCGCATCGGAGCGCTAAACAAGTCACATGTCATAAACGCCACTCGCCTCATCAATCAACTTTAACCCTCTCTCATTTAATATTGTTACATCCTAAATTTTTATATTTTTTAATATTTAATGAAAAGTAAAAAAAATACAAAATTTAATATAGTTAATTAACTTATAAGTAAAGTAAAATAATAATAATAATAATAATAAAAAGAAATAGTAGTAAAAATTGAGATTTATACATAAAAAATATAAGTGGATCGGAGGAATAATCGTCAGCTAATGTTTTGATGCTAAGATGTTTGAAAATGCGATGTAGCAATATCTAAACTTGGAAATGCGATCGGAGGAAAGATATCTATAAAATTTAAAGAAGATACAAATAATTATCAGGACAGGTCAAGAGTTAAAATTTTGGCGCAATAAAATCAAAGCGGGAAGCAAAGGTTAATGAAAGACGTAGAAGCTTATTCGAAATTCTTCGAAAAAACCGGAAAGACAAAAAGAATCTTTCCCCAATGAACTCTATAATTTAAAAAACAAAGAAAGGGAGTTTAACATCTATATGATTTTACGGCAATTTGTATATAGCCGTGCTCCGATTTTAACCTACAATAAAATCGTAGTAAGAGATATTATAAGAAGATACGCACTTACATGCACTATAGTTTCCTAAGAAAAGAGAACTAGTGCAAGCCCATTAAAGAAAACGACATTTTTCATACGAAAAGAATAGAGATGAACGTACCCGAAATAAGTATATAAAACAAGCAATTTAACCTTTTGTTTTTAATACATCTCGTCTTATACAGTTGCGCAGAGAGAGATTGATTGATGCAATGTTTATTATGCCTAGGATGAATTCAACCATAAGGCAAGAATACAATAAGTACTTGACCTCCGGGAAACGGATCTTATCCTAACTTTCATATGTCTTTTATAATATAAAAATGTAAAGAAAGCCAAGTTACTTCCAATTTGATCGCTTACAACTTGGAAACAAATAGAGATAGGCACTCAAACCAAAAACCAGAAGAAAGTTGAGTTCAAGTAGATATGATTTGAAAAAAAGAAGCTCAAATTGCTTAATTTGGAGCAAAGTTATAAAGACAATAAGAAATTAAAGATTATCAGACCAAAAGAAACAATAAATTTTTCATATTAAATTTTGGTTCAAATTTCTTCAATTTTTTATATAACGCTTCCTTATACCACTAATTTCAATAAATTATCACAGATTTTACACTCTTACAATATTCAAACACTACCATTAGTACAGAAAAATTTGAATTCTATCATTAAATTAGGCAAAGACTGTACTAAGAAACTAGAATATACAAATGTCTATAAATTTAAATGCAAAAATTATCCTACCTCTTATGTTGGTGAAACGAAGCGTTCTTTAAAAACTAAAATAAATGAACATAGAAATAATAAAAACCCAGATTCAGTGGTTAATCAACATGTATCTCTTTTTAAACATGCATTTGACTGGGATAGCGTAAAAATTGTTGATAGCGAATGTAACTACAACAAACGTTTAATTTCTGAAATGATACATGTCAAAATTGATAGTAATAATATCAACAAGAAAGACGATATTAAATTTTTAAATACCACTTATTTGCCAGTTCTTAGAAATTTAAATGCTTAATTAACAACCGTTTGACGTTTCCTGTGTTTTCACTCGCTACATATATAAACACGACGATGTACAAAAAATTTAACAGATCATTTGACGCATCGATAATCCGATTAAAGGTAAAAAATTTTTTATTATCAGTGTATTTTCATATGTACGTTCACAATTGTAATTTTGTTTTTTGTGTCCAAGAAATAGCCTGAAGAGGTTGGCAGACCACGCCAACGAAACGTTGCTTATTATATAAAAAAATTTGTCTTTTTAAGATTTTTTTCCTTTGCCTCCATCAAATCGCATATAAGTTTTCAAGATCAACACCAGGGAGAGTGATTACCATATATACAATATTAATTGTTCAAAATTTTTTATTGTTTCAAGTAATTTTGTCCTAGACTCACAATATCTTTTACTTCATCCGTAATTCTTGTATTTGTCAAATTAACGTACCATTTATTATTGTTAATATATCGATTTTGTTTTGATTTTGAATCACAATTGTTTGGAAAATTATTTTCCTTACTATTTCTGTTTCCAATCTTATATTATTTTTAAGTAAAACATCATTTTTCTCCGGTTATCCGGTTCTTTGGTTTTCAAGGTACTTTTTTATATAAGCGAATAATTTTCTTGTCTGGGCTTTACAAACTATTTATGGCTTTTATTTTTGGGACCGTAACTTTTAGACTGTATTTTCTGGGTTTTTTTTTGGACCATTAGGCCCCTTTTGGGCGTTAAAAATTTTAATCATATAATTTAACTTGAAAACTTTTGGGACTTAATATTTTGGGCCTTAAGGGACTGTCGGACTCAGAAAATGGTCATTTTTCATTAATTTTTATAAACCAAAAAATAAATTTTTTTTAATCCCGAACGCCATGCCCTTAAACATGTTTTAACCCTTTAACGACCAAAATGCTCAATTTTTCTGTCAATTTTCAACGCGTTTTTTTCGGTAGTCATAGGCCTTAGAGATTTTTGCAAACACGTATTTTGATGGAAAATTTAACGCTGTTTAATTAAACAATAAAAAACGTGAAAAATTTTGCAAAAAATCAAGTTTGCGATTTTTTTAGCAATGTTACCGCAAAGAAATCATCTTATAAATATGATCAGGGGTGATGACGACTACGAAAGTATCTCCAAGAATTTTGGTGGAATTTTTGAACCACTTCTTCCAACAAAATGGTGGCAAAATAAAAAAAAATCCATAAAAAACATAACTCATTTTTTATCTCGGAAACCATTGAGTTTAGAGAAAAGTTCATGCAACAAAAAAGTCTTAAAATTAATCGAGAAACACGCCTGAATTTTTTCAGAATTTTCCGAGGCGATTTTTGAATTTTCGGGAAATATGAAAAATCCATTTTTTCAAAATCATCTCCAAAAATTCTGAAAAGATCCAGGCTTGTTTCTTGATGAATTCTAAGACTTTTTTGTTTTATAAACTTGTTCTCTAAACTCAATTGTTTTGGAGATAAAAAATGAGAATCCCAGCAGCGGCATTATTTTTGACACAGACTAAAGAACAGCCATTTAACAATAATATACTAATGTTTTGCCTTTTTATGTGTATACAAGTGCAGTTTGTATAGCGTATACTAATATACACATATCGAAAAAGCAATTCAGAAAATTGTATGTAAGCTCATTTTTATTACTTTCTAGACTCTTATTATTTTGAGACCATACAGTAAATCGAATCGAAAAGATTATTTTCCATTTCTAAAGTAGAGGTTTGACAAGATGTATTGAAAACTGTAGTAATTATTTTCATTAGGTATTTTTATTATTTTATATAACCATGTCGCAAAAACGTAAAAGACGTTCCATTCGCTCCCATGAAATTTACGAAATTGATACTTCAAAGAACACTTACGATGATATAGTTACCGTTCCAAATCCTGACAATTCTGGTACTGATGGATCAGATTTTGATACTGATTCGGATAATGAAATTTCTAATATAACGTACACAGAAGCTTGTAAAACATATACTGAAACTCAAACTAAATTAGAAAGAACGCATGTACTCCAGTGGATGGAAGGAGAAAAAAAGTATAATGATAATTTGGAAGACAAAATTTTATTGAAAGACTCGGTAAAAAACAAAATACAAGAAACGGAGCCAGTAGAACTTTTTGAAATATTTTTCTCAACAGAAATGAAGCAATATATTACAGATGCTTGCAAAGAAAATAATTTTAATTTAAATTTAAAAGACTTAAATACATTCGTGGGAATAATCATCTTGACTGCATTCAACAAAAGGAAATCTCAGAGGGACCACTAGTCAAGTGATTCCTTTTTATCTTGTAACGTTGTTTCTTCTGCTATGCCACGTAAAAAGTTTGAACAGATCAAATCAAAATTAAAATATTCAAAAACGAAAGATAAAAATCCAACTGACAATGCTTGACGTGTCCGTTCACTATTAAACCGATTTCAAATTAATATTATGAAATTCGATGTGTGGAGAACTGCTCTTTCCATCGATGAAATCATGGCTAAGTCTTATGCGAGGACGTCACTAAAACAATTCATTCGAGGAAAACCCATACGATTTGGCCTCAAATTCTGGGGTCTTTGTACTTCCGATGGTTTTGTATTAGGTCTTCACTTATACTGCGGAAAAAATTCTGGAACGGGAAGTAAATTTAGTAAGTGTGCATTAGGTTCTCGCGTTGTCATGAATTTACTAGAACAGTTTTTTTGTGTAATACCGCCGGGAAAAATATGTATGTGCCATCTATATTTTGATAATTATTTCACAAGCTTGAGTTTAGAGAACAAGTTTATAAAACAAAAAGTCTTAGAATTCATCAAGAAACAAGCCTGGATCTTTTCAGAATTTTTGGAGATGATTTTGAAAAAATGGATTTTTCATATTTCTCGAAAATTCAAAAATTGCTTCGGAAAATTCTGAAAAAAATTCAGGCGTGTTTCTCGATTAATTTTAAGACTTTTTTGTTCCATGAACTTTTCTCTAAACTCAATGGTATCCGAGATAAAAAATGAGTTATGTTTTTTATGGATTTTTTTTTATTTTGCCACCATTTTGTTGGAAGAAGTGGTTCAAAAATTCCACCAAAATTCCTAGAGATACTTTCGTATACGAAACTATAGTCGTGATCACCCCTGATCATATTTATAAGATGATTTCTTTGCGGTAACATTGCTAAAAAAATCGCAAACTTGATTTTTTGCAAAATTTTTCACGTTTTTTATTGTTTAATTGGCTATAACTTTTTTATAACGCAATCAATCGCAATTAAAAAAAAAGATTCTGAAAGAGCGTTAAATTTTCCATCAAAATACGTGTTTGCAAAAATCTCTAAGGTCTATGACTACCGAAAAAAACGTGTTGAAAATCGACAGAAAAATTGAGCATTTTTGTCGTTAAAGGGTGATACAGTATTCTCAAATTTTTCAATTTTTTAAATCTGTAATTTCATACTAACTTTTAGTTGAAAATTCATTCCATTTTAGACCAATAATCACCAATAAAAAATTGTTTATTTAATTATAATTAACAAATTTATTTTTTCTTAAAAAGTCAAAACGTCATGCCCTCACTTTTGTTTCAAAATACCTATATGAATCTTTTCAAGATTTTTAATTCGATATTTCCAACATAATTCTTATGTTAAAAGTGTAGATCTCTGTATAATAGGATCATGAGCTTATACATCAATTTTATGCTGGAATAAATTTGTAGTGCCTAAAACCTCTGGCGTAAGTGAAATTAATTGGTCTAATAACTGCTGGATTTGTTCCTTTTCTTTTTCGGTAGCCTTAACTAATCCATCAATACTAGCTACAGCTGGCAAACAATCTCGATAATGTCCATACGGGTAAAATTGATGCAACTTCCCATCTGGATTCCACCACGTATAATTCGCAAAATCAATTTTTATTTTAAATAGTATGGAAATCTATTCCAGAAATACACTCATATACTTTTTTATTTCTTAAACGAATCAAACATATTTAGGATCATTTCCTTCCTTAATAAATTTCATGGAGAATTGCCGATACGACCTGAGTAATTGGAACTACTATTAATGCGTAAATTACAATTGCTTACTAAAATAATTTTAATAGCAAATTTTGTAAAAAAAATTTTTAGGAAACAATTATAATTTACGCTTTATCAGCTATTCCAATTACTCAGGTCGTATCGATAACTTCCCATAAAATTTCGTATACGAATTCATTTATAAAAACTTATTACTCCTCCTTAAACTCTTAATTTTTCCATACGTACCTCTACTTGACATATAATGTTGATAAAACTAAAAATTTTTTTTATAATAAGCAACGTTTCGTTGGCGTGGTCTGCCAACCTCTTCAGGCTATTTATTAGACACAAAAAACAAAATTACAATTGAGAACGTACATATGAAAATACACTAAAATAAAAGATTTTGTACCTTTAATCAGTTTATCGATTGACGCATCGATAATCCGATAAGGTTTTCAAGATTAACACCAGGGAGAGTGATTACGATATATACAATGTCAATATAAAATATTTTACTAAAAGACCAGTTAACACTTGTAACGGGGTGAGTACTGGGGAATTTAAGGCCCTGATTAGGCCCAATTTGTCCCAACTTACCAACCTAAGTATACAGTCCCACAATGCGGCCGGGGATCACTTCGATTCCCGTGCAATGCCGTTAACAACGCCAAACACTTCGTTTGGCTTTAATACCGTGTGTTGGACCCTATGCCCAAAATTGCCAACTAGAGTATATGCCGGAGAGTGCGGTATTCGTGGGATAGGACTATCACCGGGAAAAATGTTATAAACAAACGAGATATTGTGTTAGTCGGGGGAAAGGTAATTTCGCCGAGTCAATTTATTTAATAAATAAACAATTATTAACAAATCGGTCAGCGCGAAAATAATCCATTAAAAACTATTAGCGGTCGAGTTATAAGCAACCGATCCGGGAATGATCGGTTGCTTAACTTGATGGCTGTGACGTCACGCCGTGTGACGTACATACCTCTGACGTAGGAGCTGCCTACGTCACGCCGGCCTTCTCTTGTGAAGTGGCTCCCGCAAACCACCGACCTATCTACTCGGGCGGTATTTGTCACGAGAGGGGGGAAAGAGGGGAAACTCCCTCACTTGGACCGTACCAGGAACTCGGGAAAATATTAACGGGACACGCGGGTCCAACGTGGTGCACCACTCACCTTTGTATTGACGACACCGCTCGAAATACGTTGGAACGGCGGGAACGGCCTCGCTAAATCTTCCCGTCTAACTCTCTTTCTCTCTCACTTCTTTGGGCGAACTGGCCCCGATCTTCCGCCCTTTCCGTGGACGGAATCTGGAGTGGTGGAAGCGTACGGCTTTGCTCGGCATGTTGGTTCGTATGGGAGAAGCCTGTCCGCAGCCTCACCGTATCACTCACACCCACACTTCTCCGATAAATACGATAAAAAGACCGTTATCTCGGCCTGTATATCGACATTGTACGCGCGCTATATCGGTACTATCAGCTGGGCGTGCACGATTCTCGCGCGTTCGTGCGCGCGCCGCGCTTTATATACTCTTTCGCGTTGCTTACCTGATCGGTGACTCGCTTACCGTTATACACTTTATAAGAAAGAGCACAATTAATATATATGTTTTATATCAGCAAAATCCTTACCAAGCAAACAGCTGTTAGCTGATGGTGTTTCATAATACAATATTTAAAAAGAATAGAAAATTACATTGACTTGCTTGAAAAATAGTTCTGAAGCATGTCAATTAAAAGAATATACATTGTAATTAATTTCGATAAAATGATTTATTTATGGAATGTAAAAATAATAAATAAAATATTGTACAGTCAGAAGACACTCGCATTATGTTCCAAAATACTATAAAAATAACATTTTTAAATATTTTTCTCATCGAACACATTGAAACAAACTTAAGTATATATAAAGAATACATAAAAATAATAATTTATTGTTTATTTTTCATATTGTTTAATTTCACTTAGATTATTTTCAATTTAATATGCTTCAGTTTTTCATATATTAATATATTTTAAATACAATTTTAACTAAAGTGCTAAATTTCAAATTAAAATTCTAAATTTACTGTTTTTTCCAGTTAATGAAATAAAGATATAAAACATTTTAGGAGACCAAATTATCAAAATTTCAAAATTAATTTAATAATTAAAATCTTAATGACAAATATTTACTTACGTTGCCCTTTAAAAACATAACTGCGATTTCCACGTTGCCAATTTGCATGATCGAAACCTAGTAAAGTTGTGTCTATACGAACATTACTTCCTTGTTTATAAACTTTGTATGTATCACTGGGGCACATGCGTGAAGCAAGAGGAACTGTAGTATATAAATAATTAACTTATAGTAGTATATTATTTCAAAATGTTCTTAATAAATGTACAAACTCACCCCAGCTAGTAAATTCCCATTTCATTTCAACATAAAAATCAGGAGCCTAGAAAAAGGAAGCCTTGAAAATAAAATTCTTCATTGTACTACATATATATTCTATTTATAAAGAACAACATATCAAAGACAGTTGGAATATGACTCATACATTTTAACTTTCAAAGTTTTTCCTTATTTTGAACTTGTTTTTTTAATATAGACTTTCAATATAAACAATTTAAATTTATCTGTATAATTAAGTCCCACTTTCAGGATAATGTAATATACCTAGTATATGAACAATTTTACATCTACTTTTTAGTATGTCATTTTTAACATATGATTTTTCATTGACAATAAAGAAGAGTTGTTTACCAAAAAATTAAAAATCAAAGGAATTTATAATATGAGTTAACTCTATGTGCACTATTACATTGTTAAATAGGAATTTTTTATAAACTAGTTAAGAAAATCAAACTATGTGTTGCTATCAAAATATTATAAGATTCATGTAAATCTATACATGGAAATAATTCTAGATAAATCTAGTGACTCTAATCTAAATATATAAATGCTGTAAAAATTGTAAATAAAGAAGCTAATTTTACAAGGCCTGCAAAGGCTTGATCATTAGATCAGTGGGCTTATATGTACAGGTTCTCGGTTAAGTTTATAGCTGCAGATTATTGATACAAGTAGTATGTGGGCCACTATAGGAAAAAATGGCGGCCAAGATGGCGGCGGCGGCGGTGGGGGAAAGTAGGAAAACTCGTGGAAAGTCGGGAATTTTGGCGGATGGTCGTGTGTCTGCGTGACATGAGTCATAGTGTTGGAGGTGTTGAGCGGGGGATCGCGTAGTGGGGGGTATGTATATTTTCTCGTATACAGGGCATTGTAGGAGTCTTGATGGAGGGGATGGGTGACACTTGTCTGCCGTATTGGGAGGAAAATGCTCGTGACGTATTATGAATGGGTATGCGTGGGCCCATGCGGAGGATACGTCATCGTAAGCATAGGGGGCCACGCTGCGAGTTCGGAGACTCAGCTGTTTCTTTATTTTTCCAAACGATGTACAGATAGAGATACAAGTAGAGGTGAAGAGGGAGAGAGAGAGGGAAAGTGAGCGAAGTACACGTATAATAGGTTATACGTATTATATATTATTTGGATATTTTCAATGATTATTTAAAATTAATAAATAGGATATATAGGTAAGTGTATAGGTGCGATAAATGAATAGATTATTTATTGTTTTAAAATAATTTATTTATGAATAATATAAAATTGTTGTACATTTTATAATTGTAAAATTAATGTATATATTTCTGCTTAATATTATTTTATGTGTATTGAGAAATTTTAAGAATAACATATTTTGGGTTTACAAGTTTGAATACATAATTTTGAATGTTTATGACCATTACCTACGTGAAAATTAAACTTATTTTTATGCTTATTTCTATACGAAATACCACGAATACGCTTGTAGAAGCGTTTGACAATTTGATCGTTTCTTAAATAATTTGAAGTAAATAAAATACAAAATTTGTCTAAGGAGTAACCACGATTCATATAGTCTAAAAACATTAAACAATACTGTCCACACATTTTAGAATTTAAACTCTGCAACTGTTGTGTATTCCACTTGTAAGAAACGGTGTTTCTTTGTAAACTTTTGACGTGATGAGTAACGGTTGGAGGAAAACCATAACTGTCAAAGAAGATTCCTTGTCCTCGACGATCAATGTAAATGGCTACCCAGTGTGAACCAGGTTGTGTATGTATATCGGTGTTAATCACGCAACCCGTCGGTCTCGTCAATACCCTCGGGATCTGATCCGCAGGAAATACACCCTGTGATGGTATTCTTAATGATAGAAGAGCACCCTTTATTTGGAGAGTATTCATTATGTACCGGTGTAGCGTATATGGCCGTGGTGGATAGATCGTCTCTATTTTCAGCTGTGAAGTATTCTGCCTCATCTATGGCGCCGTAAAGTGGATTGTCTAATGGTCCTGGAGTTGGTGGTCATGTGCGAATAGATTTCTTATTTAATTTTTTAAAGTTATTCGAGCGTACAGGTGAATCGTCGAAATTAATTTTCTTTGAGCCACAATCGGCAACAGATCGTGAAAGTCTTGAGTGAGAATAAGCGTCTTCGTTACACGCGATGATGGCTGATAGTAGTGCAATATTATTATTAACCCAATGTTTAATTTTCAGAGCATTATTTAAAGCACATATGAAAACTTCTTTATGAATAGACCCGTGAATATAGCAAAAACCGTTGGTTCTTGGTAGATTATGCGAAGCTGGACAGTTAAACTCTTCCAAATTCTCGACTCGTCGTGCTGTTATACTCTCTAAAAGTTTCTTTTCTTGAGAACCTCGAACTAAAATTTGCTTCGCTGTTCTTGCCAATTCGCGTAAATTTGCGTGAAGCTGTCGATGAGAAATATCACCTTCAAACCATTCGATGCCGTGGTAATAACTACTGAGCCAATTGTTGTGTACTTGAATTTTAAGAGGTAAATCAGAGAATGAGTGAGGAGGTGATGCGATCCAGTGCGCTGTATAATCCTTATTGAGAGCTACGACTGCTACTTCTTTGAGTAAGAATTTTCCATGGATGTCCCGAAATCCTTGAATGTCAATAACGTAGTCCATGGCACATATGTTGTGTATACGACTAAATCTAAATGGCTTCTTACAAATTTGTGTACAAGTGCACGTAATTTATACACAAATCCATTTCTTTATCTCTGACGTAATGTAGGAATGTTATATTATAACTACAATAACTTTCTAAACTTTCTAAGATTATTAAGAAATTTAACCATTAGTGAGTTTAACCACTAAAATCGATGATTATCTGTCGAGATGAATCAATCTCAAGAATATTATCATACTCGGCATATACGACGCAATTAACGGATTGTTGTAGAACGTTATCGAAACGTAATTCCAAACGGACGGCACCCGTTTTGACTAAATTCCAATGCGTATTACAGTTTGCAGAAAGATCGGGTGTTAAGTCAAATGCATATAAACAAAAGTCATTAGGGTATGACTCTCTAGATATACAATTTCCTTCATTTAGAAAATGTATGCCAGTACCGCTGAACAAAGTGTGGAATGCATCGACGTATGTATTAGGATAATTGGGTTGGATAGCTTTGCTGGGTACTTGTACACCATCGACGTTTAAGGCTAGATAAGAAAGATTGAAATGTTCAAAGTTGAACGGGTTTTCTTTTCTATTTCCGTTAAACGCTTTGTTAGATACTAAGCCAACAATTACACGTTTTGGAATTTGTCCTAAGAAGATATTATCTAAGGTTTCACCTGTGATACCCGTATGCAATGTAAAAGACTTAACCTCTACACGTGTTAGAGGATACTTAGCTGTTCCCTTGGCTAAAGCTTTCGAATGTGCAAGTAGAATTCCTGGGTTAATTTTTGCTCTACGTACACGTAAAGATGCATCTAAAATTCTAACCTTTACAGGTTCTTTTTCAAAATCCATTAAACAAAATGCGTCTTTGGAACGTATAAGTCTAACGCGAACCTCAACACCGTTAAGAAGAAATTTTTCTTGATTGAATACGTCACAATGTAAATGTCCAAGTAGATCTAAATTTTTGCCTCCTTTTATAAAATTATATCGTTTTTCACATCCTTCATTAGTTGACGTTACTTTATTATCGGTTTTTTTCAAAACAGCATTCATCTGACCTGGCGTATCGTCAAACCATAAGGAAGTTGTTAAATGAGATTTCTTAGCATCCTCCGAATAATTCAACAATGATTCTATGTAAGCACGATAAGCGTAAGCATTATTCGGTGGTGACACAGGTTTTTGATTAAAAAATACATCTACTTGATTAAACAAACTATGTAAAAAATTGTTTACGGGTGCTACCAATGCATCCTCGACTATTAAACCATGTTTATTTTCAAGACGGATATTGAGATTGATCATGGTGTGAGCCAAATCGATGTAATCATCGGAATTTCCTGGAATAAGAAATTCTAAATACGAATCCTCGGAAATGGTAGTTACTGGTTTATATTCAATCCATTGAGTAGATTCGATAGAGGTTTGAGTAGGTGGTAGTGTAAATAAGTCTAACTCAGATTTTGCACATTCTGAGTATACTGAGCGTTTTTTTACTATTTTTAATTTGTTTCTGCTTCTTCTTCTTTTTTTTAACTGAACGTTTGGAACTTCTTTTTAATTCACGAGAAGAGACGTGTATCACACGACGCCGACCTCTTGACTGAGTTTGTCTCCCACTTTTACTTCTTTAATAACCAGATCCTTCCATAAGACTATCTATTTTTTCTTCAGCTTTCCTCTTTAAATTATTGCCAGATTCACGAGCTCGATTACGTAATGACTCTTTAAATGATACGTTATTGCTGCTTACATCGTCCAAAACATTTATACTAGCTTTTAAAGCTTCTTTACCGACTGCACGAGCACCACGCTTTATGAATGGTAAAACCTTATGAAAAATACCTTTAAGAAATTGGCCAATACCTCCATGGCCTTTCTGATAAGGTGATCCAATATAAACATGCTCAATACCGCCATTCCCGACCTGATTCTCATAATAGTCAATGTAGTGAGTCATTTTGTTATATTATTATTCAACTTGACGAAAATGAAGTGTCACGGTTGACGTTCCACACTCGAATGGTATTACACGACCAAGATGATCTCTTATATCAATCGTAACTGTTCGGAAACAGTTTCTAACAAGAGGTATGTAATTTATAGGTGCAAAAATTTGATATTGATTTGATGCAAATACGTAGTCTTTATAATTTACCGGTACAACACGTACCAAAGATGTTTGAGCATCACCTACAATACAGGGTTCTGTAATATCCGAATAAATGTATAAATGTTGTGGTAAGGCGTTTAAGACATTTGCCGGACGCGATGCATAAGATGGATTGTAGTTTACTTTTAAATATTCTTTAACATCAGCAAAACCAAGAATATCTAAAACGCTTCGACTCATTTTTAGAGAATGATCATGGTTACATGTATCAGGGTTACACACCCTCTCGGCATATACAAAAGTATTGTTATGTTCAGAGGAAAGATTAAACCTAATATGAGTGTTTATTAATGCACGATTTAACCTTTCTAAAAACTCTGTAATATTTGGATATATACCATAAGGTATAAGTACAGATCTATTTTCTATGTCAACTATGTCAGCTTTAAAGGCATCTCTATATACTGGTGATAAAATGGATATTGACGTTATCTCTCTTTCGTCTTCCCGTAAATGCAAGAATGAACGGGGAAAATGAATTTCTGCTAAACCGACTTCCCACGATCCTCGCAAGTTTATTTCTTGAGGTAATTTTGTGGTGTAACACGATGTTGTATTGTCAGGAAAAACATGCATACTGCTATTACTTGGTAGTATCATATAAAATTGGTTTTTCATTTCAAATATTTTTAATTTCTGATGCTAGTACCCAAGAGTTGAATTTACTAGGATATCCTACCCAACTGACAAAGTACTTTTTTCGTTTACCAGAACCAATTGTTTTTAATATTTTATCAATTTTGTATATACTTGTCTGCAAATCTTTACGTATAACTGAGAGTTCTTCTTCGTAAAATATACCGTCTATGATTTCACCATTCAAGTCTTCTATTTCGTATACAGGTGGTTTTCTATGTTTTAAGACTCTAATAATTTTAAAAATCTCTTCAGACCAATTAGCCATATATCCTTTCTCGAAGGTGCCTTTAGTTCGACTGATGCGTACAACTCCTACGGCATATTTAGGTTTTTTCTCATTTATTTCGTATCGTGAATCCATATTTTTCTTTGCTATGTGTGCATTATATATTGTTACAATTGCAGGCGCCATCTTTATAGTAGAATGACGAGAATTATTATATCCTTTTACAAGGTCAGGTAAGACATCGATACATCTTTTTGTATTTTGATGTGTAAAGTAACGCCACATTTTCTGTTTTAGAGTTCGATTAGATCTTTCAACGATAGCTGCTTTAACATCAGGATTTCGGGCTACTCTGTGTTTTATGTTAAATGATTTTAACAATTTCTGCATAGCTGAACCTAAAAATTCACATCCGCTGTCGGATTGTAAAATTCTTGGTAATCTATTGTTACTTCGCGAAAGAATATCCTGAAATGCTTGTGTAACTGTAAAACACGTTTTATTTTTCAATGGTTCAACCCAAACATATTTACTCAATACATCAATCACTACTAATAAATATGCAAATCCATCGTTATAAGTTTTTAAAGATGTAAGCTCAATCAAATCGCACTCCCATACAGAATCGATTTCTTCTACATTATAATGAAGACGTGGAAATTTTTTACGTATAGGTTTATGAAGAGTATAGGCATCTTGAGTTTGTAACCATTTATAAATTTTCTTTTTGTCAATTTTATTTTTCAGTTTATCAACTACTCTGTAAGCTCCTGCATATCCAGCATTATTACTAGGATCGTAATATACCTTGTGTAATAAATTTAATTTTGTTTTTAGCATCTTTTCAAACATTACCTATTATAGTTAAAAACTTAACCAACCACCGTTTCCTTTTTGAAGATTTTTAGCAGAATTTTTGTTGTATTTTGAGCTCGTACGAAGAGTGTTTACCGAAAATGAATCATTATCATTACTCAAATTTAGCTGTCTACTTATTACAGTATTTTCACTGTTATCAAAACTATTAGTCAGAGTAGAGCTATTTCTATGTGTCGTAGGCATCGGTGTTGACGCGTGTATTTTGGAATTTGTGAAACTCGGTTGAGGTGATGAAAAGGACGATTTATTTGAAATAGATAACTGTCCTTGTTGGTAAAATGAATCATTTCCTACACATTCCAATGGTATTCCAATATCTCGTAGAAACCATGCAAACTGTTCACGACCAATCGCTTTTACATTTTTTCTTTTTCTTACAACATCATTTACAAGATCTACAATATTTGATTCTTCAAGAACCGTACCGTCTATAGTGATTGTACCTTTATTATTCCAAGATATCCTAGATCTTATGCTAGGGTTTTGCAAGAAATGCATTAATAATTCGGCTTTACGTCTATAAGTTGGAGGAACTGATAATGTTATTGTGTCAATATCAATACCATTTTTTAATTCATTTTCGTTTGCTAAATCATGTTGATTAATACTTTTCTTTATGTTTTCTAAATATGACAAGTAACGTTGTAAAACTTGCTGATATTTTGACCATTTAGAGCGTTCATCTAGTTCATTTGAGTTTAATATTTCATTCATTTGAGTATCTAATCGTGACAAATGATTACCAGGAGTTTGTACGGTAGTAGGTTTTAAATAATTCTCATTATGTACATTTTGAAAATCGTTTACTCTGTTAAGCTTGTCCAAACTATCTTGAGGTATAAGAACTAATTTGCGCGCATTCTGCATTCTTGATATTTATGAACGGGAAGGAATAAGAGCTGACAAAACTGTACCTAGTACAGGTGCAAGTAGTGCTGTTAAGAAACCGTGCCCTTTTTGTACAATCAAACGTTTCTTACTTTTCCACGACGTAGAATTTCTATTTGACAATTTACGTAATACGTGTTTATGTTTAGATAGTTTAGCTTTCTGTGTATTAGTGAGTGAGACGTTGCCTTTTAAAGTATTTAATGCACATTCGCATATACCTTTGATTATTCTACGATCAGCTAATTTTAATACAGCATTCCTTTGACAATTGTTTAAATGATATAGAGCATGCAGTACGTTTGCTGTTTTGGGATCGAGTGACTTTTTCGACCTTGTCGGAGCCATTATATATGCAATACTGATAGGTCACGAGAAGAAACACCTCTCTTTATATTTTTCGGTGTATAAACATATTGAAAAGGATCGTCGGGAAAAATATTAGTGCGCACTCTACATATTTCTGGAGTATTTTGTTTTAAGTCAAGTAATAAATAGCCATGAGGTACAGACGTAGCATCCATATAAGATTCTTGTAAAAATTTTGGATTTTCAGGGTATACTTGGCGAGCCATATGTTGTATTTGAGCACGATCCCTTGGATTTTTAAAAATTACAATATAATTTGAATTGAGTGAAATGTCTCTCTGTTTTGGACCTTGATGAAATAAATTTTGCGTTATAAAAATTACACTGATATTTTTATGATGACTTCCTTTTGTAAATAAATCGGCAACAGTATTATTTGATGACTCGCGCATTAAATCATCGATCACTACCAACTTTGGACGAGAATCCGACGCAAAATCCTCGTTTTGAGGTAACCCTTCATGAAACTCTACATCGTTACCGTATTCTAAATATCCGTCTTGCCACTCTGAGTAATACAATAGTTTACGGGCAAAAACGGTATCGGACATTTTGTCAATTTGGCGGAAAAACCGTTTAACAAAGTACGTTTTACCACATCCTGTGGGTCCACAGATCATTGATGTCCATGGGTGTTTCCACGATATCATTTTAAAAATAACAATAAAAAAATCTAAAGTCAAGCTTGTTTCTAACCGCGGAGGGCCACACGGGCGGATACGTACGAGAATTCAGCTAATAATCGTACGTACGCGGCGAAAGAATCTAGCGTACTGAACCGCGGGTATTAGCTTAGATATATTTATAAGCTAATATTTAATAAACAAACAAGAATAAGCTAGTTTGAAATAAAAATATGAAATTATAATACAATTTTAAAAATAATTGGAATGTAATTTAGACATTAAAATATTGAATTTATTAAATAAATTTTTAATAATAATGTGGATAGAAAGGATAGAGGGAGTGAAAATATTTAAATAATACATAGTATCACAATTTATAGTTATATATATATATACATATATTTATTTATTATTATTCACAATATCATTTATAAAGATTTACTACAATACATTAATATACAATTCTTTTTAAACTATTATCATTATTATAAGAATAAAAATATCGCGTACTGTCCACATGAATCGGACAATGAGGATTATCATTCAACATATTTTGAGACTTGATATTATCTATTATTAAATGCAAAGAATTAATTTTTCTCACTTCTATAGTTTTCAATATTTTTGTTACGTGTACGTTCTCGTGAGTTACAAGATCATTGAGTACAATATTTTTTTTCACGCGTTCGCAATCATCAGCCTCGCACACTAACATATTACATATACCACAAACTTCCCACACACAGTCAAAATTCATTTGATAGGATATATGTACATTACAATGTTTTGACAATTTTTTTAACATTTTTAACATTTCGTTATATTTTATATTACATTCTTCGCTCTTATATCTATTTTCCTTTAAAATTATTAATATGTGCAAAGCCTTGTGCCATGCTAATCCTTCTAATGTATTTTTGTATTCTGGAAAATATTTGCATTTAGGTACGTTACAATTTTTACAACATGCATTAGTTAAATTAAGCCAAGCATTATTATCTGGAACATAAAAAATAATATTTTTGTTTATACATCGTTATTATTATATATATATTTACATAACACACCATTCTTATATTTAAAACTAACTATACATATTTTCTATTATTATTATTATACATGCATTTTCTTATAACCATAAGGATATGATATATGTTCATTTTCATGCCTTCTTTTAAGGTTATTGGCTTTAGTTTTCTTGGTTTCTTCCTTTGTTACAACGTCATGAAAAGCAGTACGACGTATAGCGTTATATTTACATTCAATTACATTATCTGTATTTAATACGAGAGCTTTAATCTTATCATAATTTACAGTATTCACAGTCGATGAATTTAACGTGATACCCTTAATTTTACAAACCTCATGAGTAGTTCCGTTAGGGGTATTTACAATGTAAGAATAAAATTTTGGACCGGCTGAGACAAATTTACAAATATAACTGTTTTTTCCGTAGCATTCTAATTCATCCGTCATATCGCCCAATAATCTCCCTGTAGGTATCTTGTATTCATTTGGAGTGTTTTTATTTATATAGATACACGAGTCTGTATCGTAATATAATATTCTATCATGTAATTTTTCTAAGTAAGAATACAATTTTAATCGTGCTTGAGCTGTTGTATATGCTGCAATAACAACATTTGTAATAGAAGATGGACTGTAAACGTTATCTTTATACTTCCAATTTATATAAAAAACTTCCTGATTAACCGGTAAAACATTAAATAATTCTTTATCATCACATTCAAGAATTTCAATTAATCTGTTTCTGTCTCTAATAACTTCAGTAGTACCCATATTTTCCCTCTGACCAAATTTACCCCAAAATGAATTTAACGCTAGTTTAGCTAAAAATCGCATTCCGGGGTTAGATTCAATTTTCTCTTTTTCTAAAAGTATGCCTTCCTCTGTTTCATATTCTTTTAAATACTTTTCACGCGATTCATTATCAGTACAATTTGAAGGCCACCCACTCGCTTGTTGTTTAAGTTTTAAAAATGTATTAATGTATTCAACAAACAGTCCACCTTTATCATTGCTCTCATCACGTTTAAACTGAGTTACACTATATTGCCATATTTCATATATAGCTGTTATAGTGTACCCTACATTCAAAGCTTTTTTTAATTCTTCAGAGACCCAAGTACCTGTCAACTCTCTATCCCTAATGTTTTCGTGGGTGCATTCGGTTTGTGTCAAATTTTCACAACAGGATCGACACAATGGAAACATTAATTTGTTATGCATCCGTACTGGTAGTACGGGTAAAAATAACTCTCTTGGAGGTAAAACTCTACATTTTATCAATCCTTCAACTTTTTCAATATTAAAATTATTTCCTGTTAAAATTTTGCATTTATCACCCACAAAAATATCAGGATGACCTACAGGGAATTTCCCTACTTTACATATATAAGGATATAATGAGCAAATGTCCACATACGAAATTGTTTCGTTTTCTTTCGTTTCTGCCAGAGAAACGATATTCTCTGTACGTCCCCCGAAAAACGAATCTCTAGGATTTAAACAGTCACTCAACAATAACGGATGATTGAATAATAATTGAACTAATTCAGGATTTTCAGTTTTATATTTTTTGAACACACACCCCCAGATTTCTACAAGTATATATCCAAATGATTTGATACGGTTGGAAATATTAATCGTACGCGAATAACGCTGATCAAAAGTATCGCCATAACTTTCTAAAATTTTGGTACGTTGATCATCTTTGTAGCATTCGATACATCCATGCCAAAAACAACCGTGGAATTGGTATACATATCGTTTACCATCAGTATCTTTGTAATACCCGTCTACCAGGATATTCTCACGTAGTCTATATTCTGCCCCCTTACCAGCATGTATAATATCTTGACCGGTTTCTTTTTCCATTAAAATTAACCATTCCAACGATTCGCGAGAATGCGTGTTTTTCTTACGGTAACCACCTGTAGGAATAACTCCTATTTGGTCGGGTTTTAAATATTTTTTTCTATATATACGCGAGCACGCACTGGCTATAGTAGTAGCCTCAGCAAATGGACATGTATCTCCAACTTTTAAAAAACTTTTTCTAAATTCTGAACACGACTTCCTTAAAATATCTACATCAGTTTTACAGTACTTAATAATTTCTTGCTCAAAATTAAATACGTAATTATTTTTTTCTAAATCATTGTACCATGAATCAAATTTTGCTTTGTCAGCAATCGACATCGATTCTGGAGAATAAAACTCTTTTCTAGGTAATTTACCGACATAGTTTCGATTTTCTTCGGTATTAAATAAATGGGGAAATGTTCCTTTAACAACATTTTCTGAAAAACCGAATGCTTGCGGTAATTTGCTTAACCCCATATGAAAGTAATTTAAACTATCGATGAATTTAATTTTGTTTCCAATTTTCATTAAGGGGTCAAGCCTGGGTTAATTGCTCAAAAAATCGATTTTTTTTTTATTAACTTTTTTTAAAGTATTTCTTACATAAAACATTATCCCAAAATTTGAAAAAAAAACAAAAAATTTTTTCGCAAGTTATAATTGAAATAAAGTAAGCATCAATAGACATTATTTCTCTAAAATTATTTTTGCAAAAAAAGACATTTTATTTTAATTTAACTAAAATAATATTTGCGAGGTTTTCGACGTTTACATACAAGTATATTAAACGAAGCAACTATCAAGCGTAGAGTTTGGTAAAGTAGAAATCTACTTTACCATACGATTCAAATTTAATAGTTAATAAATAAATGATTCCTTTTACTCTAATATACTGCACAAATACGTACAGTTCTATTTGAAGTAAATATTGTCTGCATTGATAAAGTATTTACATTATTTTAGTAAATACTCAGTGGATTTTAAATTAAAAGTATATTTTTATCTTTAAATTTTATTAGTTTTAAGAAATTAATTATAAGTTTATACAAAAAAAGAGCAGTAAAAAAAATGCCAGACTCAAGTAATAGAATACCTGGTACATTTGCTCATAAAAAAATTATCAACATCAGTAAGATCCAACTACGATGCACGTCCATCAACATTGATCCAGATCAAGTAAAAAGTTAAAAACTGATACCATTGAAGAAAGTAGCACAGAAAATAGAATTATTGATATATCACTACTTTTCCCAACATTAGAAGAATTTTTAGTTTGTCAGAATTGTCATGGTACAGTTAAATTTTCTGAAGTTGATGTGAGAGGTTTGGGAAGTAAAATAACAATAACATGTACAAACTGTTTTAAGGTATTTGTTATTGATTCAAGTAGAAAAGTTGGAAAAAAGTAACGCTTATGAAATAAATAGACGTTAGTGTACACAATGAGAACTCTTGGTCATGGGCATGCTGGTTTAGTTACTTTTTGTGGAAATATGGATTTGCCGAGTCCAGTTTGTCACAGTAATTATGACATTATTAATACAGAGATAAAAAATGTTTGTAAAGAAGTTGGTAAACAGTCTATGAAAGCAACTGTAGAGCAAGTATATGATTCAACAAGTCAGAATTGCCATATAAGTCTATCAGGTGATGGTTCTTGGAGGAAGCCAGGATTCAATTCTCTTCAAGGTGTTGATACTGCATGAGAATAAAAAAGTAATTGACGTTCCTCCAAAGCAATCTTTTTGCAGAGCATGTGAATTGCGACCAGAAGAAGAAACAAAAGAATATAGAGAGTGGTACTTTATGGCATGAAATATACTAATTATATTGGAGGTTTGAAACACTTTCACAAATAAGTACACATAAAATAACTTCGACCACATAATATCGCACTAAGCACAAATACATTGAGCATAACAAAACACTTGTTTATAATTTTATCTGTATTCTGCAAATATTGTATATCTAAGTGTTGGCACATTGGTTATGCTGAAATGGAGAAACAAAGAATCAATTTCTTGACATAAATAAAATATAAATTTAAGGTTATGCAAATACTTATCTGATATAATTTGTTCATGCAGTTTTATAAACCACTTGTTTCTTTTATTTATTTTATTTAGATACTATATATATATATATAATATAATATATAATTCTACTTGATATTATAATAGCTTAAAACTGAACTACAAACGTGTGGCTGGTGCACACTTCCATTAGCAGCTGTAACACTATACATGCCTCTCTCTTTCTCTATCACGTGACAAGGCTATCCGAAAAATCAATAATCTTATGGAAGACTTGTCATGTGAGAGAGAGAGAAAGAGATATTGTACACAACTGTCAAACAGTATTTGTTTTTACTGCATTCTTTACATATTTTTAATTAAATTTAATGCTTATAATAAAAATTATAATCATATAATATAGTATATGATTTTTTATCAAAATATTTTTTAAAATCCATATAATCATGCATTAATATTCAATAATAGCAAAGTATTCTTGTAGTTTTAAAAAATTTTATTCCTCTTTTTATAAAGAAACTGATTTTTGAAGTTGATTTTCTGTTATTTTAGATAATACATGTATATTAAAAAAATATACTGAATATTATATTAATAAAACCAGAAAAAAGGCATTATAAACCTATTAAATATATATATTATTAAGATTATATATATATAAATTGTATAATACCTGAAGAATACGGTATTAGAATTATAAAATAAGTAAAACTTTAAATCTAATAAGTGAAACTTTAAATGCATTTATCTCATTAATGGTTTTTTAATGATTTTAGCTTACTTGCCGCAGGATATTTCAGAGCCAGGTTGATGAATCACTTTGAAATTTTGGGGAAACTTTTAAAATATATATTTCTACGGACTTATGTTGCCCAATTTTCAAAAAGATAAGTTTTAGGTGAATGTTATGTACGTATACGTACATAACATTCACTATTTTTCTTATTATTATCAACTTTTATAGTTAATACATTGTTATTAATTTTTTTTTCAAAAAAAGAAAAACATAAGTCTGTAAACATATGTTCCATGAACATTTTAAGACTTATTAGACATTAAAAGATGCATTCAGTGCTTCAATATCCTGCGGCAACTGCAAAAATTGATCAATTTTTTAATATCATTAGAAGTTTAATAACCAGGATTAAAAATACATAATAAACATTTTTTATATTGATAAATATAAAGTATAATATATATATATTATGTAAAAAAAAATAAATTTGTAAGAAGAATTAAAAAAAAAAATTTATTCTAATAATAATTGTTTATTTATTTATAACATTTAATCCAGGCTTGACCCCTTAATATAATATTTGTTCCATTTGTAATAATATTAGGCGTTATTTTTGTATTTTCAACACAATATTTTAATATAAATTGAGCATCAAATCCCTTACTATTGTGAGCTATACATATTATCTGTTTAAAATTTAATTGTTGTTTTTCAATATTTAAAATAAAATCAATAAAATTCTTGACAACATTATTCTTAAATATATAAGTCAATCCGTAATTACAATTTTTGCAAATATTTTTCATTTCCGAATCAATACAAGAACTGCAACAAACTTGTGCTACACATAAATTAACTTTGTGAAATAAGATTGTTTTATTTGGATTGTTACAACGTGTCTGTTGTTGCGCTTCGAAATCATAAAAAATAAATATAGATTCTTCTCGTTCACCTTTATACTTATTTTTAATAACTGGTATATAACATTTATGGTTGTACGGCCTAATCGTAGCACAAATGGAACAAAATGAATTGCCACAAGTATGAGATTTATATTCCACAGATTTTAATTTTCCGCATGTAACACACTTTCGCAACGCTTCGCATACTGATAAATTTTTCCTATATGAATTTTCTTTTAAATGATTTTTAAAACAATTTTCACCGTAAAAATTTAATAAACATATGCTACATGTAAAAGAGATATTATTTTTATTACAAATACCCACAGTTTTGCATTTAGGACATTTATCTGGACATTTATGCGTCGATATACGTTTTGTACCTACATTACACGAAACGCAAAAATTATGACACGCAGCAGCCCCTGTCAAATCAGTAATGACATCGTAATGTTTTTCCTCGGGACTGTATAAAATATTTAACGTTATTTCTATCTCAATATTTAAATCTTTTAATTGTTTAACCCCATTAAATAATGGTTCATCGCCCGTCCCTATATAATTTTTTTCAAATACCATTATACCTGTATTGAAAGATTTTAAATATTCTTGAAATTTTCGAATTTCTTCTAACCCACATCCCCTAGTTGAATCTATTTGAACCCCTGCTTTTTTAATCAATTCATCAGCTAATAATAATTGTTTCTTACAATTGCTTTGCCGAACCTGATCCCACTTTAATTTTAATTCTGGTGTAATATTTTGACCGGCCAAGATTTTTTCACTATGAACTAAGGCAACAACTAGAGCACGCGGAAAACATTTTTCATCGGTATTATTAATCCTAACTATAGATTTAGAAATAACCGTATCAAAGTTGGTGTATTTATTTCTTCGACCTTTCCCATCTATCGATTTGACACAAGTTACTGTTATTTTAAATGTGTTATCAATTTTAAATTCTCGCGCACTTTGAGATATTAACTCTATTGACCTCCATAAATCCTCAACCGAATATTGATTTAACCGTTTAAATTTATAAATAGGTCCCTGATTTAGAGTATTACTCGATACTGTGATCCCTATGAAATCATTTTGGTCATAAGTACGTAATATATAACTAAATAACGCTTGCATACACTCGTTTAAATCAGTCGTTACATTTCCGGTTAAGTTATTATCACGAAATTTTAACATAATTACTCGCGCACTAGTTGCAAATTTTTTAAAATATTCCTCGCCTTCGTATAAAGTAATGAACGACTTACTTATTATCTCTTGTTGACGATTCTCATCTGTATTTACAGCACCGCCAATAACGTGTTCTTCTTCTTCTTTTTTTTCTTCTTCTTCTTCTTCTTCTTCTTCTTTTTCTTCTTCTTCTCTTTCACACATCCCTGCACCATTTTGGGAATTGAACGGTGACGAGGTTTCGTTCTCTGCTACACTCTCTGAAAATATAAAATTTCACATATTTCACGTATTAAAAATTAAAAATAAATTTTTCATTCAACTTTGAAATTTTTTGAGATTAATATTATTTATAAATATTTTTTTTTTTGTACAATTTCTTAATTTATTGATATAATTATGTTTAAATGTTAAACTCACCATCATTGATAGGTAATGTAACATTTCTATCCAACTCGTCATCATGCACTGCATCCTGCTCATTTTCTATAAGTAAAATAAAAACAATTATACATTAATATTTAAATTAAAATAAATAATTTAATCATAAATTAAGTAAAGCAAAGTCGAGAAAAATGTTTAAACTTGTGTATCTTATGTATTTAAATAAGTTTATAAAATTTGAATATCCAAATATTTTCAATTTAAATATATAAATTACAAATTAAAATAAGATAAATTAAAGTTAATATTTAATAAAACATAAATTTTTTAAATAATTTTTATCCATAAAATAAGTACTCAATTTTTAGGTACATTTCAAGTATAATACAAAACAGTGTTAGCTTTAATCCATTTATAACTTTATACGCTAAATATATATTTCACTTATACAAATATAATGAATGAATTTTATAATTACCTTCTAGAATTTGTTGATATCGTATCGACACAAGTTTAGTTTTTTCTCCTTCTGGAAATTGGTTTTTCATCTCGTCCATGACAATTTTTAAAAGGGTCACATCACTTTCCTGTATACAAATCTTAAAAACTTTGTATAAAAATTCTTCTTTCTTATTTTCAACAAAAGATTTAAACATGTCTTTCATGCTTTGTACAAGCGATCGTCTGTAAATAGTAACACTACGACTATCACTCACGCGATTATTATAAATACGGAAGCGCGAATTTCGGTTTCTTAATATGCACAACTGCCTATTAATTTCTATATCTTTAGGTTCTCCTCGACGAAGTCTCTCGAGTTGAACATCTTCCAACACTTTTTTAAACACTTTAAATACTACCGCGTTTTCTAAAGACATTTTCAAAGTAAAACTTACGGGAAACAGAAGCACACTATCGAAACTCTGTGTATAGACTGAAAACTCTTGTCCAAAAATTCACATTATATACATTTTTCCTAATGAACAAGCTATTTATTTTTTCTATATATTATATGAAGTAATAAAAACATTTTCCTAAAATAATTTAAAGAAACATTTTTTTCTTCTCTTTTTATAACCCTTAATATTTCTCTAGACGGCTATGTAGCAGATAAAATGTATATTATTTTGGTAGATATACGTGAAAATGTCGTTTCTTAATGCTTAGTACATAAAAGTTTTCATATCCAATGGTATTTCATTAAAAAGACCTTAGCGATGAGTGTACAAGCTTCTAATTATTCTTTAAGTGTACTGGACTTATTCATAGATATAACGTCCCTTAATGGACATTTCTATGACTTTTCTATACCCACTTAATTACCTACTCTCTACTTTCTCTGATTTTACGCATATAACTCTTATATATTTTCACTTCTTACTCATGTTTGTTATCTTCACTTACGCCCTTCTACAACTCTCGTAACTGTACTTGTTTGCAGTATTTAAGAAACAGAAAATTGAATTGTACATTATAAAGCAAAGAATCGTTACCTGAAACACTTCACTTCTCGTTTCTATACTTAATTACGCTAAGTTTTAACGTTTACAATGAACAGTGGTGAACACACAGTATTAGCCTCAATAAATCAGAAACGCATCAAAATGGCATCATATAATTCAAGAGAAGAAGCCTCCAGTTATTTCTTATACTCGCGCGTTTATCCACTAAATAGTTCCTGTTCAAAAAAAGTCATTGTTGGATTCAACTGTGATAAAAATAATAATTTTAAGTGTTCAGTTAAAATTATAAACCAATCGTTCTATGGTATTGTATTTACACTAGAAGCCTGGGAAAGTTTCAAATTATTATTTAAAGATATCACAAAGTATTTCGAGAGTGACGATACTTCTACTACACAAAACAAAATTTCTTTCCATGCAGTGTCAGTGAATTTTACTACTACATACGGTTCAAAAGCTATTATTCTAGATCATGAAAATATCGAAATTGATTCCGATATACAAACATCAAATAAGGAGAATCAGTTTTCACCTTCGCCGACAAAAAAACCGAAAATATATGCACCAACTATCGTTCTACAACGTACTTCATTTGACGGACTAGTCAAAGTATTAACGTGCATCGATTGCAGTATAAACACACTTATCAAAATCTTACCTAGTGTGTCAATGTGTAATTCTAATATAATTCAAGAAATATATCAGAGTTTCTCCGAAAATACTGTATTACCACGAACTGATATTTTTATTAAACATTACATCAGTTCACAAGCGTTAAACATAAAAAATAAAATATTAGAAAATCTCAGTAAAGAATTTATTGAACATTATTTCGATGTAATATTTAACGAACTAATAACACTATATATTAATTCTATCATTTCTCAAACCATTTTTAAACTAATACGTAAATAAATGTCATGTATTATATCAATATAAATAAATAATATTAGGCAAAAATATATACATAAATTTTTACAATTATAAAATGTACAAAAATTTAGTATTATTCATAAATAAATTATTTTAAAACAATAAATAATCTATTTATTTATTGCACCTATACATTTACTTATATATCCTATTTATTAATTTTAAATATTCATTGAAAATATCCAAATAATATATAATACGTATAACCTATTATACGTGTACTTCACTCACTTTCCCTCTCTCTCTCCCTCTTCATCTCTACTTGTATCTATATCTGTACATCGTTTGGAAAAATAAAGAAACAGCTGAGTCTCCGAACTCGCAGCGTGGCCCCCTATGCTTACGATGACGTATCCTCCGCATGGGCCCACGCATACCCATTCATAATACGTCACGAGCATTTTCCTCCCAATACGGCAGACAAGTGTCACCCATCCCCTCCATGAAGACTCCTACAATGCCCTGTATACGAGAAAATATACATACCCCCCACTACGCGATCCCCCGCTCAACACCTCCAACACTATGACTCATATCACGCAGACACACGACCATCCGCCAAAATTCCCGACTTTCCACGAGTTTTCCTACTTTCCCCCACCGCCGCCGCCGCCATCTTGGCCGCCATTTTTTCCTATAGTGGCCCACATACTACTGATACAAGCTCCATTGTAAAATACATTTTTACTAACAGAATACAACAGTCAAACTTGAATTTAATTTTTTTTCTTCAACTGAGTCGACTGTGACCAACAGTATTTTAATTGAATAAATGTGTTTAATTAGGTAAAACCAAGACATTGTTACCTCTTATTTAAGTATTACCTGTTATCGTACTAACAAGGAGAGTGCCATATCTCTAGAAAACGGATCTTTACCAAACTCTAGATTATGTTTAGTAGAATAAAAATATAAAGAAAGCTGGAGTTTTAGACTCAAACACTCTTTTTTGAAAAAGTATTTGACTTTCATTACTTATAACTCAAAAATAAGTAAAGACAAATATTCAGACCTAAGTACAGAAGAAAGCTGAAATCAAGTAGATTGACGCTGCATTCGCTACGCGATGCAAGGCATACAAAAAACTATGCTTTTTAAATATAAGGCACGACCGTGTAAAGCTCGCGCTTCGCGTTCGCATCGTTTGTGCGTATTGGGTAAAGTACACGACACAACAATTCAACTTTTATTAACTTTCACAAAGCTTGAGATTTTTGGCCTAATACAAAATATAATATACATCATAAGAGATAGTAGTAAAAACATGATTTTAAATTATAAGCTTATCGTCTTCGCCTTCGGATCATGTCACAATTCACACGCACTGCGACATATTTAATTTTTTTGTGATTAAAAGTGATTTTTTGTACTATTTTCGTTATTTTGACCGTTTTTCTTTTTTATCTTTGAAAATATTGTTTTAAGCGTAAAGTGTAAAATAGAAAAAAGGTTTGTTATTGTTAAATTATAGTCTTTACACTTTATAGTAGAGTAGGGTTTATACATGTGTACATGAGTGTTCATATATGTATGTATGTGTGCATGAGTTTGTTCATGTCGGGCGCCCTCTCTGTTGTAATGCCTTATTCTTATTACCACTATAACTTGAGATCTTGGTCTGAATAAACGCTTGTTACGAAATTAATAATTGTTAGTTACAAACAATATTTTATTATTAGACAAAATAGAAGTAATAAACAGTGCATTATTGTTTTCTTAATAAACGCTTCATTTAATTTCATTCTTCTGTCACTACGGAATTAATAATAATCTAACAGGTTATGGGCCCAGTTCATGTGTGGCAAATAGTTTGAGTTGCTTTGCAAAGGTACGTGTGGAGAAACAATAGTGGTTGTGTACCTTGTGAATTTTTTTGTCCAATTATAGTAAAATATGGCTAATGAAATAAATCCCCGTTGTTGCACAAAATTTGACGGTACGAATTTTGCGCAATGGAAGTTCCAAATGAATGCTGCATTTACAGCCAACGAGTTAGTGAACTATGTAAAAGGTACAAAAGTAAGGTATAATGCAAATGAAGAAGAAAAGAAAAAATGCAGCCATGGAACCCGAACCGTTTAATAGTGTGTTAATTTGTGAAACTGCGAAGGAAATGTGGGACAGACTAACAGCGATATATGAGCAGAAAACCGACTCATCCAGTAGTGTGATTCAACATGCAGCAAAGGTGCAAAACTTGGCTAAATAATTAATCGAGTTAGGTGTGAATATTTCGGATCTGGAGGTTATCGCAAAAATTTTTGAAGAAGCTGAGGCAACGGTAACAACGAAGAAAATGAACAAAACGAACGCTGATCAAAGTATAACGTGTTATGTATGTGGTAAACAAGGACACTACACGGAGAGAAGAAACAAACCAGCGTTGTATGAACGTTTCTGCAACCGTTACCCGCCGTGAAATCGTGCTATGGTTGCGCGATATCCATGCTACTTTTGTGTGATTCCATACCACGTTGGTATGATCGTCATACTATTGCTTGTTTAGCCACGCCCCCTGCGCGTTTTCACCTATGATGCCTATGGAAACTTTTGGCAGGGCGGCCATACCATCGCGGTATGACATCCTGCAACTTTGCGCTGACAGCCTAACCTACAACGCTAGTCTGTTTCTTCTCTCCGTGTATGCTCGAAAATGTTTGGAGAGGAAAAATAAACAGTCGAGTTACGAAGCAATTAATTCATCAAAGGACTGTGCTTTTATAATTGTAAACAAAGGTGAACACAAACAAGACAGTGGAGTTTGTCAACTTGCTGCGAGACCCTCCCGATAGTATTAGGCAAGCAATTTTAAACAGAATTTCAAGTAGTCGAACAAAGAAATGTAAATATACAACGACGCGTAGATGGTGAATGGAAAGAAGGTTCAATTAACAACGTGTTGTATGTACCAAGCATGAACAAGAATTTATTATCTATTGGTGTAATCACGAGGAACGAGTTTGAGATGCATTTCAAAAATGAAAATATATAGTTAACGCGTGTAAAAATCACTGCAGCTGTCGGAGTGAGACCGAACAACAACATATATCGAATGCTCATACGTACTAATATTGTTCAATTTGAATCAAATGTGGCTTCAATTAGTCTTAAAAGGTGGCACGAACGGGCTGGTCATGTAAATACACATACGTTGAAGGAAGTAATCACAAAACAACTTGTAATTGGTGTTAAGTTAACCTCAAATCAGAATTTAAAGTGTGCAAACTGTCAGTTATGCAAGAGTCACAGATTGCCATTTACAAAGGAAACAATAAAAAATACTAGAGCCGGTGAGATGATGCATAGTGATGTATGCGGCCCTATGATGATGCCACTAGTTATAGACATGTGTACTTTATGAAACACAAAGCAGATGTGTATGATAAGTTCAAGGTGTTCGAAAAACTGGTGAGAAATAAATTTGGCAGATCTATGAGTCAACTTCGCAGTGATAATGGCAGAGAATATGTCAGTAAAGACATGAAATCGTATATGGAATCTCCTGGAATTATACATAAATGTACCGCTCCCTACACACTTGAACAAAATGATAAAGCTGAGAGGGAAAACCGAACGATAATAGAATGTGTCAGAACTCTTTTGAACTCGAAAAATGTGCAAAATTTTCTTTGGGCGGAAGCAGTCAATACTGCAGTGTATTTGTTAAACAGAGTTCTGCCTTCCACGATACAAAAGGATAAAACTCCCTATGAACTATAGATGGGAAAGAAGCCTTGTGTTGAACATTTCAAAGTATTTGACTGTGTAGCTTATAAAAATATACCTAAGATATTTCATAGAAAACTTGATGCCAAAGCAGAGAAAATGGTATTTGTCGGCTATAAAGACAACTCTTCTAACTATAGGCTGTATTGCCCTAATAAAAGAAAAGTTGTAATCTCAAGAGATGTAACGTTTGATGAAGAAAGAAATGTTGACAAGTCACCATTAATATTAGAAGATGATAAAACTATTCTCGTAGGGGGTAAATCTTTATCAGAAGAAAAAGAAATTGATCCGGTGATACAACGTGAAGCAGTTCCAAAAGCAGCCGAGAAAATAAAAACTCCAACAACATCTATTGTAAATATCCAAAGTGTTGATACGCCTGAGGAGTACCAGGATGCAATTCAGTCTCCTATAGTAATGAAACTTCGTGATAGGAATGCAATAAAAAGAACCTTTGAGGTATAGTATTAATGTTGCCATAATCAATGTACCAAATAATTACAGAGAGGCTGTAAAAGGACCTGATGCAAGTCGTTGGGTAGAGGCAATTGACAAAGAGGTCGAAGAAACGAAACAACACATGTAAAATTGTAAAAAGGGAGCAGCACATGCATACCATCGACTCAAAATGGGTTTTCAAAACTACAGGAGATGAAAACGGAAAAATTATTTATAAAGCAAGAAACATTTTCACCTGTAGTGACGTATGATTCTCTGCGTGTATTACTGGCTCTTCTTACTCAAATGCATATGGAGATGGTGTCTTTCGATATAAAATCAGCATTTCTGTAGGGTGAGTTAAAGGAGAGGATTTTCATGGAAGTTCCGGAAGGTATCAAAATTAATATAAAATCTCCAAACGATGTTGTATGCGAATTAAATAAGTCATTGTATGGGCTTAAACAAGCGTCCAGATGCTGGAATGCAAAATTTATAAATTTTCTGCGCAAATTCAATTTAAAAGAATGGGATGCAGATAGATGTATATTATCTGGTGAGTATGAGGGTCACAAAGTTTATCTGGCGTTATTTGTGGGATGATGGCTTGGCTGCATGTAAATCTTATAAAGTATTAAAAATTGTATTAAAACATTTAAGTGATGAATATGAGATCACTACAGGTGACGCTAGTTACCTTGTGGGATTTTAAATTACTAGAAATAGAATAAATAAGTGTATGTTTGTTAATCAGAGTGTTTATATACATAATATTAAACTGTAAATGTTCCTACGTATCCGAATATAAATTTGTATGATAACAATATAGAAAGTAAGTGTAAGTCAAATCTGCCTTATCGTAAAGCCATTGGCTTATTAATGTTTGTAGCTATAGTTTCTAAACTAGATATTGCGTTTGCAGTGAATGTTCTGAGTAGATTTCTAAACAATTATAATAATTGTCATTGGAATGCAGTAAAGAGATTCTTAGCACATTTAAAGAATACTGAAACAGTTAGTACCAGGTAATTGAGAAAGAATACTGAAACGTTGAGACCAGGAGATCTACGAATCTACGAATTACGAATGGATATGTATTTTGTATGAATGATGGACCAGTGACCTGGTGTTCTCAAAGACAAAAACTAGTAACATTAAGTACAACAGAAGCTGGATATGTGGCTACTGCAACAGCTGTTCGTGAGGCATGCTGGCTTCGCACCTTGTTAAATGGTATTGACTATCAATGTGTACAAAGTACTAAAATTTTCATAGACAATCAGACCGCTTTAAAATTAGCAAAGAATCCTGTTTATTATAAAATAACTATACACATTGATATTCGATATCATTTTTTAAGAGAAAAATATGTGAACAATGTAATCGATTTAATTTATGTACAAACTGAAAAATAAAAAGCTGATATTTTAACTAAAGCGCTTTGTCGTGATAGATTTTTAGATGTGTGATAGTTTGTCTTTAGTATGCGAAGATATTATTTACTAAATTGCATTGTAAATGTTGCTAATAGTACTAAAAATATATATACATATATAAAAAAAATTATAAATGTAATGACGGCGGAAGTGTTAAATTATAGTCTTTACACTTGCGACGAGACGTCGTTGCAATGAAATAAATGATACTTAGTGTATTATATTATTTCGTATGTATGTAAAATATTATATCTTAAAATCTCGCACGTTGTTATTGTTTCGTGCGTTGCCTCTTCAAGGCCACGAAACACGCGTGTTTATGTCGACGACTGAGGATGTGTGCGAGCATCCGTATATACAATTGTTATTGTGTGTGTGTGTTAGGTACTTTTCGGGAATACGACAATTCCCGAAAAGCTCAGTACGCTGCCGGTCTTGACCGCGACAGCATCTTCTTATTAACACATCGTCACGTTTAGTTTCGCGCGCCACGGGAAGTACCGGACCGGTTCATCCGTGCTCCGGAAAGCCGTAGGCGAGTGTTCGTGAGTTCGTGTGAGTGCAGTGCGAAGGACCAGATACCTCGGGTTGAGTGTTCCCCGAGGTAGGCGAATCGCCGCAGCATCAGGCCGCACCTGCAGACCACCGTCGAGGACGACGGGAAACCGGGCCGACTCCACCGGCCAGCAGACGTCGGGGCGCCGACATACACCAGGGCCAATGGACAAGCCAGCCCGGTAAGTGCCCAACGTCAGTCGGTATATCTTAGAGAGTGTTGAGTAAGTGTGCACGTATGTTTGTTCCCACGTAATACCCACTCGGTGTGCTACCGAAACCGAGTGGGTATTACGTGGGGCGAGCACGAGGTCAGCCCTGCCCCCCTGCTTGCCGCGTATATACCACGCGACCGGGAGACCGCCCCGTTATACATTGTCGGGTACCTCCGTGTAGCATTCATAAATAAATATTGTTTATTTATTTAATATAACGGTCGCGTTATTATTAATTATAAATTAACCCGCAATCAACCTTCCGATTCCCGATTTTCCCGCCACGTATGTCGGTACGTAGGAGATCGTCCTATATCCGCTACCGTGTCCCAACGAGTTAACTTATTAACCCACGGCGACGACAAAGACGCGTTCTTCGGGGCCGTCGTCCCTGAATTAAATTAAATGAATAAATAACTTGTAACTGGTATTAGGACGAAATACCACGTTACAAATGGCGACCGTGACAGGACGGTACCACCTGCGTGTCGAGGATTTTCGGGTCGGCAAAATTTTTCTTATTTTTTTTAAATAAGTGCTTCTTATATGTGCAGGTTTACCTGTACTTATTTGGAAAGCAGCGGGTTATTTATTTTTAAAAATTTTACATTTAAGTCGCGTGTGAGAGAGAGAGTGAGAAAGAGCATATAGGTTTATAATGGCATAGATGCATGCCATTATGATTGAATCGTGTGTGTGAGTGAGAGAGACCGAGAATAAAATTTTAAAGTGTTCGGTTCGCATTAGAGTAGGAACGCGCGGGTATTCCTGGCCGTATATCGTAGTTGTGTGTGTGTGTGTGTGAGAGAGAGAGAGAGAGAGAGAGAGAGAGAGAGAGCAACAGTGAACCAGTGCGGGAGAGAGAGAGAGACATTACGTCGCGGTGTCGTGTAGTGCTGAGTGAGCAGGAGTCCGCTAGTGGGAGAGAGAGAGAGAGAGAGAGAGAAAATCCCAACTAGCCGGCGATAGACTCGCGTGGCGTAAGTGGCATATACCGCGCGGTTATCCTTCGTTGCTACGCAGGAAGGAAAATTTCCCCCTCTGCGCGACCGTAATTTCATTTTTAATTTCATTGGGTGAATTTTGTTGACTCGCTTTAAAAGCAAGTTTAATAATTTGTGTGCGTGCGAAATATTTTTGAGTTCGGCTCATTGATTTTGTATCAGTTCGAGACGACCAATAATATTTTTATTGCTTATAATTATTAATTTTACTATTATCATTATTATTATTATTATTAATTTGTTCTTTTTTGCTGTAATATATATATATACTTTTGAATTAAATTTCCAAGATATCATCACGCTGTTAGCCAGCTGATAATTTTGAAATTATAAAATAATTTTTTTGTTGTGTGGTAATAATTATTAATATTATTATAATTAATTTTGACATTGTCTGTTAGTCAGATAAGTCAAAGTTGATGAATCTTTTTGTACTACCGTCGCGATTTTGGCTCGCATTAGTGCTGAGACACATCGTGATATCGGTGTTACATTTATATTTATTGTTAATATTAATATTATTTTGATTAAGAGTTTGTCACTTAATTATTAATTCTGCTGACGGGAAAATCTCTTTTGATTTATTTTCTTAATTTTTTTTGCTTTTCCTCCAAATTAAGAAATAAATTGCAATTAATTTGTTTCCGACATACACCAGGGCCAATGGACAAGCCAGCCCGGTAAGTGCCCAACGTCAGTCGGTATATCTTAGAGAGTGTTGAGTAAGTGTGCACGTATGTTTGTTCCCACGTAATACCCACTCGGTGTGCTACCGAAACCGAGTGGGTATTACGTGGGGCGAGCACGAGGTCAGCCCTGCCCCCCTGCTTGCCGCGTATATACCACGCGACCGGGAGACCGCCCCGTTATACATTGTCGGGTACCTCCGTGTAGCATTCATAAATAAATATTGTTTATTTATTTAATATAACGGTCGCGTTATTATTAATTATAAATTAACCCGCAATCAACCTTCCGATTCCCGATTTTCCCGCCACGTATGTCGGTACGTAGGAGATCGTCCTATATCCGCTACCGTGTCCCAACGAGTTAACTTATTAACCCACGGCGACGACAAAGACGCGTTCTTCGGGGCCGTCGTCCCTGAATTAAATTAAATGAATAAATAACTTGTAACTGGTATTAGGACGAAATACCACGTTACAAATGGCGACCGTGACAGGACGGTACCACCTGCGTGTCGAGGATTTTCGGGTCGGCAAAATTTTTTCTTATTTTTTTTAACTAAGTGCTTCTTATATGTGCAGGTTTACCTGTACTTATTTGGAAAGCAGCGGGTTATTTATTTTTAAAAATTTTACATTTAAGTCGCGTGTGAGAGAGAGAGTGAGAAAGAGCATATAGGTTTATAATGGCATAGATGCATGCCATTATGATTGAATCGTGTGTGTGAGTGAGAGAGACCGAGAATAAAATTTTAAGTGTTCGGTTCGCATTAGAGTAGGAACGCGCGGGTATTCCTGGCCGTATATCGTAGTTGTGTGTGTGTGTGTGTGAGAGAGAGAGAGAGAGAGAGAGAGAGAGAGAGAGCAACAGTGAACCAGTGCGGGAGAGAGAGAGAGACATTACGTCGCGGTGTCGTGTAGTGCTGAGTGAGCAGGAGTCCGCTAGTGGGAGAGAGAGAGAGAGAGAGAGAGAAAATCCCAACTAGCCGGCGATAGACTCGCGTGGCGTAAGTGGCATATACCGCGCGGTTATCCTTCGTTGCTACGCAGGAAGGAAAATTTCCCCCTCTGCGCGACCGTAATTTCATTTTTAATTTCATTGGGTGAATTTTGTTGACTCGCTTTAAAAGCAAGTTTAATAATTTGTGTGCGTGCGAAATATTTTTGAGTTCGGCTCATTGATTTTGTATCAGTTCGAGACGACCAATAATATTTTTATTGCTTATAATTATTAATTTTACTATTATCATTATTATTATTATTATTAATTTGTTCTTTTTTGCTGTAATATATATATATACTTTTGAATTAAATTTCCAAAGATATCATCACGCTGTTAGCCAGCTGATAATTTTGAAATTATAAAATAATTTTTTTTGTTGTGTGGTAATAATTATTAATATTATTATAATTAATTTTGACATTGTCTGTTAGTCAGATAAGTCAAAGTTGATGAATCTTTTTGTACTACCGTCGCGATTTTGGCTCGCATTAGTGCTGAGACACATCGTGATATCGGTGTTACATTTATATTTATTGTTAATATTAATATTATTTTGATTAAGAGTTTGTCACTTAATTATTAATTCTGCTGACGGGAAAATCTCTTTTGATTTATTTTCTTAATTTTTTTTGCTTTTCCTCCAAATTAAGAAATAAATTGCAATTAATTTGTTTGTCAAATTAATTGCATATTTGTATTATTGATTTTTGTACAATATAATATAATATATATAAAATTAATAATGAATAAAATAATTACTTTTTTTTTAAATAAATTAAAATTTTTTTGGAGGTTGACATTAAAATTAATTTTTTTGTGTGTATTTTAAATCAAATTTAAAATTTTTTTTTTTGTTATTTCAATCACATTCAAAAATTTTCTTTTGTGTGATCTTGTTGAGAAAAATTCTTTTCTTTTGAAGCTACTTTTTACAAATTTTTTTTGTTTTCTTTGTGTGAGATTTACACTTTGTGTGAAGTTATAATTATTTTGTTTGTAAAAATAATTATATTTGTGGCTTCGAGAATTTTTCTTCTTTCCTTTAATATTTAATTTCTCGTGTCAGCGAATTAAAATATTTTTTTTTAGTATTTTTCTTTGTAAGTTGCAATCGATAGCAATTTATTTTAAAATTGTTACCAAATTAATTTGTTTGTCAAATTAATTCGGTCTTGGATTGGTCCAAGTATCGTTTGCAATTTTACTTAGATTTTGAAGAAAAGTTCGACAACAAAATTTTTTTTTCTCTTTGATCCGAATACAGATTCGATTAAGATTTCGAATCTTGTGGCAAACAATTTTTTTATAGTTTTTTTATAAACATTATATTACTTTACATTAATTTTCTTTGTTGTTTTATTTAGATTTTTATTATTTAATTAGTTTGCCAAGTTCGGATCGGAATTTTGTTGTGTTCTTTTCTCTTTATGTAAGGTATGTCTTTTCAAATATAGTAGTTTTGTACTCTATATTTGAATCTGGACTCTGAGCTATCTCCTCAGTTGTCCAAACTTTACAGGGCATATGGGGACGCAGTTAATGTGCCAACTGAGAAGAAATCCCCAGGTGCACAACGCCGTCTCTGCCTTATCAAAAAGATTACGATGGGCAGCTACGACACGCGTATGTGCAAACTACTTAGTGACTCGCGGGACGCGAGGCACATTAAAAAGGACATCAGATCACTTCCTTTGGAGGAGATCTACGCCCAGCTCGATCGTTTGCACCTTAATGCAAATAGCGATGAGTTTGAGTGTAGAGAGCGCCTTCTAAGACATAGGATTAAGTGTTATGATCCTTAAATTGACGTGCCTTGGTATCCCAATTACGACGAGGATAGTTCTGCCCAACCAGCGACCAAACCTTTAGCTTGTCTACAGTTCTGTCAGAAGCACCAAAAGCGTTCCAGAAAAGGTAGTGTGATACCTTCTGGTACCGACAAGTCTATAGAGTCTGAGTTGTCAGACGATAGACCAACAAGTGAGCACATAACCCCCACTCAGGAAGAAGAGGGAAATGTGACTACACATAGTAGAGTGCTTACGCCGACGGGTGAATTGAGACCGCTTTCTGATAATGCAGCAGGCATTGACACAGAAGCGGCAATTCCGACGGCTAATGCACCACCTTCGAGACAATTGACGGTGTCGACCGCCACACATACTGGTCTAGGTGAGACGCATGCTATAAATTCACCACATACGTCACACCGGGATCAGAGTAACTCGTGGTTCGTAACCACAATCCAGTGGAAAGGGGCACCATTCTTCGTAACGATTTTGGACTGAACTCCGATGCACATGGACGGTCTACTCCCAGCCAATTTAGTAGTTCTGGAACTATTAAAAAGCGCGTTTCGGAAATCCAGTCAGATAAGTCGCGACAACAAACGAGCAGGAACTATGAACTCCCTTCCAACGATTGCAGACAGTTGACTGATAATCGGAGGGAAGCTCCAGATTATCGTTCACATAGTCGTGATCAATACGGTACCTGTCAGAGGAAGGTTAGTTATGACAAGCATAACAACAGGACCTCCTCACACAGATATGCGCTAGCACCAGAAGAAGCAGATGATGAATGGTTCTCAGAAGGTGAGCGCTATCACAGTAGTGAAACGTCCACTTCTAGACGGTTACCAAATGAAGGGAATCGCAAGTCTCGCACATCCGATCGTAACCAAAGTACTCACACTAGCAGGGAAGCCACTACCCAGTGTGACAATGGTTACAACAGATCCCGCGAAACGAATAATGATCCCGTCGAGCACGAGCGAGCTGTCGCTAGACGCGATCAAAGTACTCAAACCGATTCTAACGTTAGCAACTTAGATTCATGCAAAGTGGCAATATCTGGAAAACCTAGCAGCAGGGTACTAAAATCGCCCCCCGGGCCCTGCACGCAATTAAAAGAGTGCAAGAGCTCTAAGGGGCAAGAAATACGGGTTGGTGAACCCGCGAGGTTGTTTGTTAAGAAGGACAAACACCTCACTGACTTTGCTGAACTGCTAAACGGAGAGCAAACGTTCAGAAGGTGAGAGAGAATACCTCTGAACATCTGAATTTGCCGAAATCTGCTGAGTTACCTATGGTTAAGGCTGAGACTCCTTCCAAGCTAACTCCAACGTTCGAAGCACCGATCAAAGCAGATTTAGAACTTCTAGAGATCAAGAAAAACAAAGAGCTTTTCTGGTCTGACGTACTCCGTAGGCAGGCGGTTAACCAACACAAACGGTTACTCAAGGAAATAGAGAACAAGAGAAAAACTCGAAACCTATGTAACCCCACCAATGAGAATGATGATACTCGTTACTCATTGTCATCCCAACCTACGATCAACGAAAAGAGTGTAAAACAGTCTAATGAGAGTAAAATGACTGTCTCTCTTGATCAGGTGATGAACAGTTCAAAGTCGTTGCCGATTAGAACAGTTCAGGGGGGGGCAGGAGCCGTCCCGAAGACGTCCAGAGAGACAAGTTCGACTCCAGCTCTACTTGACAGTCAAGCCGAAGACATGGTTGCGGGAGTGCAATCCGAAAACCGTTTGTTCTTCTCGGTAAGACTTGGTGGCAAGGACTTTAAAACATTGTTCGACCCAGGGGCAATGGTTTCACTTATTCGTGTTGACGTAGCGGAATGCTACAGGGATAAGTGGGAACCGGCCAAGGTAGTCGTGCGAGGTGTCACAGAACCGGCACTGAAAGTCCTAGGTTTGTTAGATGTTCTATTTGGAATTGAGGGATTAGATGGCAACATCCAACTGAGAATAGTCGAGAGTATGAAACACTCGATCATCCTCGGTATGGACTTCTTTCAACATTGGAACATCGAGGTTAAAATTGGCGATGCCCTCTGGCGCGTTGGCGCCGGAAAATGGCAGTCTTTTGTCAAGGATGGAATCCGAGACGGAAACACGAGGATTCTCGCAGAGGGTGCAGGAATCATTGAGATTAACAATGACCAGCGAGAGAGGGTAATAAAGTTAGTAGAGAACTTAGAAGAGTAGAACTTAGAGAAGTAGAGCCAGGTGCACGACCAGTACGTCACAAACCAAGACGTATGTCACCTAAAGTCTTCGAATTCGCCCAGCAAGAAGTCAGGAAAATGTTTGAGAGAGGAATAATTGAACCGAGTGCAAGTGAATGGTCTGCTGCTCCAGTAATAGTTCGCAAAGACGAAGGTAGCTATCGCTTTTGCATAGACTTCCGAGATTTGAATGCGGTAACAAAACGTGTCTCATATCCAATACCGTAAATGGATTCGATTCTGGATAAGTTACATAATGCCAAATTCATCTCTAAGATCGATCTTAAGAAGGCATATTTCCAGGTGTTAATGTCAGAAATTAGTCGACATTACACCGCCTTCGCTGTGCCTGGGTTTGGGTTTTGGCAGTTCACACGGATGCCGTTCGGACTGATGAATGCACCCATGACATTTGCACGGTTGATCGATGCTCTATTTGGTCCCGAAATTGAACCTCATGTTTTTGGTTACCTGGACGATCTAATCGTTATAACCGAAACTTTCGAGGAACATTTGAAATGGTTGGAAATGGTTCTAAGGACACTAGTGGACGTAGGGTTAGAATTGAACAGAGAAAAGTGTCAGTTCTGTTGCTCGAGCATTACGTTCCTTGGGTACCGCCTGGATGGTGATGGACTTCGTTCCGATGAGGATCGAGTGGCTCCTGTCCTAAATTATCCGACCCCAAGAAATGTTAAACAACTTCGTTCCTTCCTTGGCATGGTCGGTTGGTATTCTCGTTTTATAAATCGAGAGTCGGATATTAAGATCCCTCTCGTGAGATTACTCCGTAAGGACCAACCATGGGAGTGGGGACCAGAGCAGGACGCGGCGTTCCGTGAACTCAGGTTAGCTCTAGCCGGCGCGCCAGTACTTGCTTGACCAGACTTCTCTAAGCCTTTCTCGGTCCAGAGTGACGCGAGTGATTATGCTATTGGGGCTGTGTTGACCCAAGAAGATGAAGATGGTTTCGAGCATCCGATCGTTTACATCAGCCGAATGTTGAACAAGGCGAAGCGTAATTACATGACGACGGAGAAAGAGTGAAGCCTTAATCTAGGCAATTAAGAAACTTCGGCCATATATTGAAGCGTATCGTTTCAAAGCTGTGACGGACCACAGCGCGCTCAAATGGCTGAAAACTCTTAAAGAGCCCACCGGCAGACTAGCGCGCTGGGTGCTTGAGATGCAACAGTGGGACTTCGAGATTGTGCACAAGAAAGGTGCACTACACTATGTTCCCGACGCACTCTCTCGTGCGGTTAACCTGGACTCGGATGAAGTCGAAATAGCCTCCTTTGACGTGATTACCGACCCATGGTACATCGCCACATTGGATGATGTGAGGTCCAGTCCTCAAAAGTTTCCGTATTGGAAAATTGAGGATGAAATGCTCTATCGATTCACGACCGATAAGCTGCTGGACCCAATCACGGGTCAAGAGGAGGGATGGAGATTAGTTGTGCCCATTGAACATAGGACGCGCGTACTAGAGGATTCGCATTGCCCTCCATCGTGTGGTCATTTAGGAGTGGAAAAGACCTATGACCGAGTGGCACGGGACTATTATTGGCCAGGTATCTTCCATGATGTCAGGCACTTCGTTGTGCAGTGTATAGACTGCCAACGATATAAAGTCTCACAGGCGGGCCCTCAAGGTTTGATGGGCAAACGTAATATTGAGAAACCGTGGGCTGTGGTTGCAGCAGATATAACGGAACCGCCTCGTAGTAAGAACCAATATAAATATATACTGGTCTTACAAGATCTGTTTACGAGGTGGGTTGAATTAAAACCGTTACGAGCTACTACCGATAAGTCGGTCGCAAAAGCATTCAAGGAACTCATACTGTTTCGTTGGGAGACTCCTGATTACTTCCTTACGGATAATGGTACAGAGTTCGTCAATAATAACTTGACACAGATGCTTAAGGATTACGGGATAAAGCAGATCACGATTCCTCCTTACTGACCACAAGCCAACCCCGTCGAGCGTACAAATAGGACATTAAAGACGATGATCGCGGCCTTTGTGGATTCCGATCATCGCAGCTGGGATCAACATCTACATGAATTCCGTCATGCTATTAATACAGCAACGCAATCGAGTACGAAGGTTTCCCCAGCTTTCCTCAATTTTGGGCGTCATCCTCAACCTGTAAAGAGTCTGCGTAGAGAAGTTGAGAAGAGGGATTTTAAAATTCCTATCGATCCTGAGATGTGGATGGATCGACTCAAACGTCTTGATGCCCTTCGAGATCTAGTGCAGAAACACATAGATGAAGAGCAGAGACGTCAAGAGGAAGTCTATAACAAAAATAGACGCGTGGCTTCCTTCCAAGTAGGCGATTTAGTCATGAGGAAGTGTAGAACGTTATCGCACGGGGCCAAGGAAATTTCGGCCAAATTGGCGCCTAAGTACGACGGACCCTTTGAAGTCAAGGAGATACTATCACCAGTAGTCTTAAGACTTGAGGAGTCTGGACGAAAAAGATCTGAAGTACACGTATCCGAAGCGGCGAGTGGAAGATACCACCGTCGCATCGGTCCGAGCAACTTCGGTGGGTATTGTGGACGCACAGCCCCAGGAAAACCAACCATCCTTTGCATCCGGAGTTATTGCTCGACAAATCGAGGAGGCAGACCGCCGGCAGGCGGCAGAATTCGGTCTGCACCATACCGGGCCGATTGAGGAGGTGCGACGCGCCTTGAGCGAGCATGCTCAAAGGCTGGTTGATCGACGCCGTAGGGAATACCAGGACTCCCTAGCTCGTCCTCCTACACCGCCTCCTCCAACGATATCTGGCCAGCAAGAGGCCGAAGAGGACAAGACCCGTGGACGAGAAGAGAGCGTAGCTCAGCCAGTCCACGTCGAGCGGGTCAAGGATGTACCCCCGCATGAGACGTTCTTACGTCGCCTGGCGCAGGGTCTGGGAGTACCAAACTCTGGACCCTTGGATGAGGTGCAGACGGGTCTTAACACCGTATTCCGGTAAGTCGGCTATCCAGCTGAGTTGTCATTATTGACCCCGTACCCTGCACCACCGATTCCATTGGACGAACCGCCCTCCGTTCCAACCAGGATGGACATAACGTCGGGGATGAGCAGCAATGTCATCACCGGGCCATCGAGACAACCCAACAACGATGCTGACCTTCTTCGGGAGCGTCGCTTGTTGTTGGAAGCGGTGGAAGGAGACAATCCCGCAGCGAGAGACGCCGTCCTGCGACTGGTGATGGCCACCATGGAGAAGAACCTCACCACTCGACCCTAGTTCGTCTAGGCGAGGAAGTCGATTGCGTGCGTGTCATTATTTATTTCATTGCCCTCTTTTCAACTCTCACATCAGGAAGTTGATGTGGAGTTTAGTGGGGGGCTTTGCGACGAGACGTCGTTGCAATGAAATAAATGATACTTAGTGTATTATATTATTTCGTATGTATGTAAAATATTATATCTTAAAATCTCGCACGTTGTTATTGTTTCGTGCGTTGCCTCTTCAAGGCCACGAAACACGCGTGTTTATGTCGACGACCGAGGATGTGTGCGAGCATCCGTATATACAATTGTTGTGTGTGTGTGTGTTAGGTACTTTTCGGGAATACGACAATTCCCGAAAAGCTCAGTACGCTGCCGGTCTTGACCGCGACAGCATCTTCTTATTAACACATCGTCACGTTTAGTTTCGCGCGCCACGGGAAGTACCGGACCGGTTCATCCGTGCTCCGGGAAGCCGTACGCGAGTGTTCGTGAGTTCGTGTAAGTGCAGTGCGAAGGACCAGATACCTCGGGTTGAGTGTTCCCCGAGGTAGACGAATCGCCGCAGCATCAGGCCGCACCTGCAGACCACCGTCGAGGACGACGGGAAACCGGGCCGACTCCACCGGCCAGCAGACGTCGGGGCGCCGACGTACACCAGGGCCAATGGACAAGCCAGCCCGGTAAGTACCCAGCGTCAGTCGGTATATCTTAGAGAGTGTTGAGTGAGTATGCACGTATGTTTGTTCGACTGCCCCGTAGCATTCATAAATAAATATTGTTTATTTATTTAATAACGGTCGCGTTATTATTAATTATAAATTAACCCGCAATCAACCTTCCGATTCCCGATTTTCCCGCCACGTATGTCGGTACGTAGGAGATCCTCCTATCTCCGCTACCGTGTCCTGACGGGTTAACTTATTAACCCACGGCAACGACAAAGACGCGTTCTTCGGAGCCGTCGTCCCTGAATTAAATTAAATTAATAAATAACTTGTAACTGGTATTAGGACGAAATACCACGTTACACATTTTATAGTAGAGTAGGGTTTATACATGTGTACATGAGTGTATGTATGTGTACGTGTGTGTGCAAATCGATGTAGGAATCGTGTGATTCCCAATGGTATTCTCGTGGATCCCAAGGGGAATCTTATGGATACCATGTGGGATTTTGCGGTTGTTCCCACGTAGAAATTACGTAAATCCCATGTTAATTCTATGTGGTTTTTATGTATTTCCCACGTGGTTTCCATATAGTAACTTGGTTATTCTGCATTTTTTCATTTAAACAAGTAACTAATAAATAAATAATTATTTTGTATTAATAATGTATACAATAAAATTAAATAAAAAAAAATCGACAGATCCGGAGGATTACACCTTACCACCGAGCCATTTCACTGTTGGGTTTATGAGAGTTAGTTTCGAGTAGTAGAGAGGTAGGCTATAATAAGAATGTTGTTATTAGATGATAAAAAAAATTTTCTAAGTCCAAATTGAATTTACATTGAAAATTTATCAATATTTTAAAAATTTTCATTACAAACTTTAATTTCAAATTTACATTAAAAAATCAATTTAAACCTGGAAAATTTTATATCATACAATGCAAGCGTTCTTTATAGTTCGAAATTAACTCTAATAAACCCAACAGTGAAATGGCACGGTGGTAAGGTGTAATCCTCCAGATCGGAAGTTCGCGGGTTCGATATCCGGAGTTGTCGATTTTAATTTTTTTATTTAATTTTATTATATACATTATTAATACAAAATAATTATTTATTTATTAGTTACTTGTTTAAATGAAAAAAATGCAGAATAACCAAGTTACTATATGGAAACCACGTGGGAAATACATGAAAACAACATAGAAATACATAGGAATTATATAATTTCTACGTGGGAACCACCACAAAATCCCACATGGTATCCATATGATTCCCGTTGGGATCCACGAGAACACCATTGGGAATCACACGATTCCTACATGGCAACCACATCGATTTCATGTGAAAGCCATATGGTTTCCATATGATAATTTTTACCAGGGATTACCACTATAATTTGAGATCTTGGTCAGAATAGACGTGCTTGTTACGAAATTAATAATTGTTAGTTACAAACGATATTTTTTTAATAGACAAAATAGAAGTAATAAACAGTGTTTTGTTGTTTCCTTAATAAACGCTTCATTTAATTTCATTCTTCTGTCGCCACTGAATTAATAATAATCTAACAGTTGATTAAAAATTTGTCTGTATAAACGTGTTTTTTTGTACTTTTTTCATTATTATGACCGTTTTTCTCTATTTATCTTTGAAAATATTATTCTGAACGTAAAGTGTACAACAGTAAAAAACTTTATTATTTTGAGAGGAACATTTCGTCCGTATAAAGTTTTTATGTAGGATTAATAAATTTCAAGATAATGCTACATAACCGTTTCTAAGCAATTAAAAATAATGCCACAACTTCGCTCTTTTTATGCTCCCAATTCGGTGCTAATCAGCGACGAAGGTCATACGATGTCTTGGTGAAGAAAGCACTTGGTGAAAATACATTCCCCAGTGGTGCTTGTATCAATCGGCCGGGGCTGAGAATCGAACCTGGGATCTCCAAATTACGAGCCCGACGCCCTATACCGACCCGGTTAAAAATATATAGGTATAAAATATGCGTAAAAAATATATCTGTAAAATATACCCATTGTGTACTTATATTATTTGGTACATAATTTACCTATATTTTTTACCTGTTTTTTACCATTAATTACCTATAATTTTACCTATATTTTCCAAATTTATGCTCAAATTTATATTCCAAATTCATATCTTACATTGCATATAAAATTGAAAGTTCATTTAAGCACATTTAATCCTTATCGGTTACAGTTCAGTCATGTCGCATTAAAATTTCATATACATTTCACACAGTGTGACCGAGGAGGGTTAAAGTTAAAGGAAGCATATATAAAGTCATGCGTTATATACTTTGCGTTATGTATTTATGTCACATTAGTTCATTGTAAATTAAGAACTTTATTTATTGAGTGTATTTACAGTAATAAATTATTTATAATTTACTTAGGGTTGTAGAGAATTTAGATTACAATGACTAATTAGCGCGCACAATATTTTATGACTCATGTGTGCGTAAACTTGCACTTTACACATTATACTAATTATTAAATGCAATTTAACGCATATTATTACCGTAAAATATTGTTCGCAATACGTACGTATGCTTTACGCACTTGTTGTGAAAACTACTTCTGCTAAAAATATGTAAATATTCCATTGAAAATATATATATAACTACCCTAGCGAAAAAAGTAAACGAAAGAAACTAGAAAATCTGAAAATAACTGTTAAAAATGTCAAGATTGAGACAAAAAATAAGTTTTTATTTTGAAATTTTCAGTTTCTTTAAGTTTTTATCATTTATACTCAATTTTGAATTTTCTAATTTGGGATAAGTTTTTTTGAATAAATGTCACCAACCAAAGTTTCATTTAACTGTGTTAAAAACTGTTTCTATCAGATTTTTTCAGTTTCTTTCATTTTAAAAATTCTAACAAAATCTGATAATAACTGTAAGTAAGTGTAAATAATAGTGAACATTAGTTTAAATCTTAAACAAAATTTTCGCTCTATATAAAAAAATTTTAAATACAAATTTATAAAAAACATGAATGAAAATAATTGAATATATTTGAAAGAATTTAAAAATAACTGACATAGTCCCCTATCTACAACGTTACAACGTTGTTATAAAAGTTGTTGAAACGTTGGAGCAACGTTGCTACAACGTGGGATATGTCCGCTAAGATTTATGTAAGTTGCCGCGATAGGCGGAAATAACGTTGTGATAACGTTTGAGCAACATTAAAAATGCCTTTGAAAAATTTATTTCATATAAAAATTAAAAAAATGTCCTGGGCAAGCGAAAAAATACATTTTTAAATGCACAAAATTTTAACTAATAAAAAAAAATAAAAAAAAATTTTAAACCTCGAATTTTAATTTATTAATTTCGGAGCATATTTTGATAGTAGTTTATAACCAAAAGTTAATTTAATGACAGGAACAACAAAAATAGCTCAGTTGGTAGAGAGCAAGCCTTCGGAGCTGAAGATCCAAGGTTCAATTACCGCGGGTTGAAAATTTTTTTTTATTTTTTTTTATTAATTAAAATTTTGTGCATTTAAAAATGTATTTTTACGCTTGCCCAGGACATTTTTTAAATTTTTATATGAAATACATTTTTCAAAGGCATTTTCAAAGTTGCTCAAACGTTATCACAACGTTATTTCCACCTATCGCGGCAAATTACATAAATCTTAGTGGACATATCCCACGTTGTAGCAACGTTGCTCCAACGTTTCAACAACTTTGATAACAACGTTGCCACAACGTTGCTACAACGTTGTGTGCTAGTAGGGTCTGAAAATTACAAAAAAAAATTATTATTGGGTGAAATATGTATGAAATTTTAATGCGATTTGACTGAACAGTGGCCGATGAGGGTTAAATGTGCTTAAATTAGTTTTCAATTTTATATGCTATGTAAGATATAAATTTGGAATATAAATTTGAGCATAAATTTGGAAAATATAGGTAAAATTATAGGTAAAGATAATGGTAAAAAACAGGTAAAAAATATAGGTAAATTATGTACCAAATAATATAAGTACACAGTGGGTATATTTTACAGATATATTTTTTACGTATATTTTATACCAATATATTTTTAACCGGGGACCGAGCCACCGCAGGCCTCTAATCATAACTGAAAGTATTTCAGTGCTATATATCTGAAAATAGAACCATTATCTAATTACATTATGACGAAGTTACCCTATAAATCTCAGGTAAATGGTCAAAAATTGACTAAGTAAACATATATACATAAATACATACAGACATACATCCACACATACATATTAGGGAGGGCCTCAAATCAGTTCTTATATCCCATTATCTAGTATATTTTGATGCATCACACATTTTGCGATGATGAAAATATAAGGCTCTCCCGTGTAGCAGTTGTGCCTAAAAAAGAACGTTAGAGTCTAAAACTCTGGCTTTCTTTATATTTTTATAGTAGTAAACATATTCTAGAATTTGGTAAAGATTCGTTTTCCTGAGATGTGACACTCTCCGGGTAAGTTTTAAACAATTGTTCAAAAATGGCATTAAAAGGAAATTTGACTTAAAAAATATATGATTCTAGGATTAGAAGGAAATTAAGAGTTGAATTTCTAATTCCAATGACATTTTTGAGTGAATCAATATTTTACACAAAATTTAGCACGGTTATAAAAAATAATACTTTTATAACGGGCAATAATATCTTGGTTATTATTAATTTATCTTTACTAAATATCTATAAGAATAGATAATTTTATATTTTTTAATCTCCCAGTTCATTCAATCAATAACATTTAACTGAGACATCACCCTAAGTGCTTTGTTTACAAAATTATAGCATATACTGTAATGTTAAAGTTTCACTCTATATTGAAAACTAGAATTAACAACCATATATCAATGGCTGACTAGAAAAATGCCCTATCTCGCACCCTGGTTGCAGTATGCCCCATCTCAAATACAAATTTCATTTGAGATAGGGTGTTCTTCAACTGCGACGCCAAATAGAATGTGCTTCCAGTCAACTGTTGATATTTAAATGCCAAGTATTCATTTAAATGTTGCTAATAACTTGTATTGTTCAGAACCAGTGATATGTATATAGAATACATTTTTATCAAGAATCTTCAATAAAGTTTAGTTATAAAAATCTGGACTTTTAACAAGCTATAGTTAAACTTGTACAAATTTACTCATGTGCAATAGAATCTCTTTAATACAATTCAATAATAGATCATATAATTGCAGATGAAATTATACATAAGTTTACCTGTTTAAGTTTATGAAGCAATTCAGGAATACCAGCAACTCTATTGCAGTACCTTTGATAATCCCTCCTAGCTAGTACCATTTGTAGTAACTCTGGGTTACCTGTGCCAATAGCCTCATGTACAACTGTACAAAGTAAGATATATAAAATACATTTAGAATATATATTATTACAAATAAAAAATATTACAATTTAATTTTTAAAAAAGAAAATATTTTGATACTATTACATACATATTTTATTTTACATAAATATTTTTATTAATGTCTGGAAAGTACTTTAAATTTAAACAAAAATATTAAACTGTGTAATATACATTTTTAACTATACAATTTACCATTGAAAATTTAGTGCCATATGGTATCCATCTATTACTTTATTTGATCGCATATTCAATTTACTTAATATTTGAACGATTATTCATTGTCATGCTTATTACATATATTAATTCAGGTTTATCAAAACAAAGGTTACTTTTGTAATAATAAGTTTTAATTTTAATATTGAAAATTATATAAATATAAATATCCATGGTTTTCTTGGACTTTAAAGTAAAATTATTTAAAACAATGTCACATTATTGCTACATAAAAATTACAAATAGGATAGGCAGATTGAACACATAAAAAGGTCAAGAATTTCAATTTCAACTTCAATATAATTTTGTATTATCAATTTTCTAATAAAACAATAAAGAAAAATAATGTATAAATTATTTTATTATCGAGTCAAATGTACCATGAATATATTTACTTATAGAATTCAAAATGGACATTTATAACAAATAAATAATTATTTAGAAAAACTTACCACTCCATCCTTGGGTATTTTCTGTATTAACATTAGCTTCATGCTGCAATAGCACAATGGCAGAATCTATGTGACCTAAAGTTACAGCAAGCATTAAAGGAGTTCTGCCTCTATTATCGTGCAATTCAATATTGTGCTAAAAAATTATGTTTTGTTATATTATACAATTATATACAATTATTAGTAAAAATACTTTTGAAATAAAAAGTATATCAAATTTATTAATCATGTAAAGAAAACACTTTGTTTGGCTTCTTTATTTTTTAAAGGATGGGATTAGATTTATACTGAAAATTTCCCATCCTCTAATGATTAAAATATATGACGCTTCATAAAAATTATAAGTATCTAATCTGTCAAACCTTGAAATGAAATTGCATCTTTAATATAAAAAATATTAAAGTATCTGAAAAAATTAAACCATTTCAAGCACATGCTAAAAGGAATAAAAGTTCAAGTATTTTAAATTATAATATAATATAATATAAAATGAAAATAATAATTTACAACATTCAATGAAATAATAAAAAATTTCAAATTTGACATTGTTAAAATATTAAGAAGTTCAATTACTTGATTAGTGGAAATCTCTTTTTGTAGTTCAAGGTGGTTATTGCTCCATACAAACCAATGCAATGGATACTTCTTTTTAATTTCGTCTGCAGTCACCATATCTGTTTATCACACCTACACACGTGAGATCAAAATATGCAATCCAGAGTTAAACTCTAAGTTTTCTGCACATACAACTGACGTATAACACGTTTTAAAGCAGTAACCAAACAACTATAATTATAATAAATTATTCTAGTTGCGAGGCCAATGTTTATTTTCGTCGAAAATTATTCGACAACGGCTATTAGTTTTTGTCGCCGAGATTGCATTTTTGACACTTAAGTGAGTCATATCATAATACACTGTCGGTGACTACGCTATACTAAGGTCTAAAGTTTACGGCGAACTGATTAAGGTAGATGCAAGAAACCTTATTCATACGTGATATGACTACTTTATTTACATAAGAATTATCGATATATAATAGTTAATAGTAACTGCACCCAAGTTCATTTAAACTGCACTCTGTCTAAAATTTGCATATTTTTAATAATGAGTTTATAAATAATAAAAAACTAATTTTGTATATTCATCTAGTGATAATGTAGGCTCCTGCCTGTGTAAAGTAAGTAGAGTGGGGGAGCGACAGAGAGAGCAAGCGTAGCGAAAAGGTCGGAATCGCCGAGTTCGAGAGAATCGAGAGCTGCGCTTAGACACCGCAGAGTAAAATTTTGTACATAGACGTAACATTAATATAAATTCCTTTTTCGTCTGTACAGTTTTGTCGTCATTTTCCTCGACTCCAGCCTCAATTCCTTCCGGCGTAATTGTAGGGACGCCGAATCCTGCCCAATTAATAACCATGCAACGCCAAGAGGATAAACCTCGGGCGCCTAACCCCTACAACTAGTGACCCCGACGTGATCGCCGACTGAGGGCGATCGCAGAGCACGTAAGCAGGACTATTCGTGGAGTTTTTAAGGGGCCTCGAGGACGACGCTTATAGCCTAGGATGGCTACATTTTCGAGAAGGCGAAATTAAGAAACGCCGGAATTCGACTTCGAGACCACGTTTTGACCTTTTGGCTACTTTTCACGGTCATCAGAGCGTTTCTTCCGAATTCGCTCGCAAAGTCGTAGATTACTACGCAAGGCTTTTTATCCGTTTTAGCTAACTTGGAACATAGTTCTGAGAAACTGGAACTGATGCACGTGTCCACGCTACGTAGGGGCTGCAAAAATTATCACCTGATTATCACGTGGATATCCACGTGATAATCACGTGATATATGAAAATTTTTGTTTTTTTAAAAATGTAATAACCTTAGACACGGAGTTGATGGGATGCAATTGCACCGAAACCGAACTGGCAATTCAGTTTTAACAAAAAAAATCCTTTATATGCCACGTTATTAATATACGAGGCAAAGTAAAGGCATAGTATATATGATCAAAGTCGCTTTTACCTTCCTACTTTGCCTCCATATAAGCCCTACACGCACGCTAATCTATAGCGGGTAACTGGCAGTCACCTATTGGTCGAAAAGGTTTTGAAATATGACTACTGCACTTGCTCACGGTATTACCAGTTACGAAATTAAATTGAATTAACTTGAAATACAATAAAAATTTAATTGAAGTGATTTTTGATTTTTTAACATTAAATATTACTATAAAACCATGAACTTATAAAGTTTAGTTATTAAAAATTAGTTTTAGCTAATTTTCACGAAATTTTAGTAACAAATTTTGCTAGTGCCTACGTGGGAATCTGAGGATACGTTGATTTGTAAGGTATCTGCGTATACCAATTAGACGATTGCTTGTAAGCCTCAGGTATCTCAATCGTGTTAGTTTTAGGTTGGGATATGAGTCAGGACGGTGCAGGATATATTCCTACCGGAAAACAATTAATTCATTCTAATCCTGCAACACCCATTACTAAATCAGGTTTATTGAGTGCCGGAATGCAATTTTCACCCGGATAAACGCGTAATAATAGACTTAATTCATTAAATTGGCCAAGTTATGCGGATTCGGACGATTTAGCATCAAATAATAAAAAAAAAATAGCGGATTTAATATGGACGATTCTAAAAATAATTCGCGAAATATTTTAGACGGTACCGACGATGACGTGGTTAATGTTAGAAAAGAAAGCTCGGGTACTTCATTGACCGGTCGGGTTACTGCTATTGAAAGCTCGCGAGAGATCAAATTATTGATCATGCAATTTACCTCGCTGGACAGTTGGGTACCTAATAAAGCTAACGTATCCCACGTAGCGTCGGGTATTACGACACATACGGACGTCTTTCGCGGCGCAGTACGTAAAGAATCGCTGCAGATAAAAATTTAGGTAATCTTTTATCTTCTTATCCATTTGCTCCTAATGATAATGCTCAAATTATTAATCGTTCAGAAAACAAATCTGACGCGTTAAATTCGGGTACTGCAATGGTAAATCGTATATCTCACAACGTAACTAATGCAGATGCGAATCTAGACAGGAAATTTCCGCTAATATTTTGTAAATTGCCGCGATGGGTGGAAACCAACGTTGAAACAACGTCTAAGTAACGTTGAAGAGCAATGAACATTTCCCACGTGGCAACTTTCCTATAACGTTGGAATGTTGCTAAAATAACGTCGCCACAACGTTATGTCACAACGTTGGCATCTTCAATTTAATACTTAATTAAATATTCCGGTGATAATAATTAAATTTCGTAAATGGTGTATTAATTAATTTTTTAACTATATTTTTGTTTCCAGTGCAACTAAATAGTTAGTTAAATATTCAGTTAAAAATATAGCTAATAATAACCAAATTATATAATTAAAAATGTGTTTAATAATAGTTACATTTTCAATTAAATATTTAATTAACTGAATTTTCAACTGCATTTTTGTTTTAAGGGCAACAAAACATTTACTTAAATATTCAGTTAAAAATATAGCTAATAATAATCAAATTTTTAATTAAATATTATTCTGAAAAATTTGAATACTTGTAATTGAAAATTTAACTGATAATAGCTACCTTTTTAACAAAATTTTTAAGTAAATTTTTTAGTTAAATTTTCAGTTATTTTTTTTCGACCGGGATGTTATAAAACATGCGGATTATATTTATCAGGTTAGCAACGATTTTAAAAAAAAGTATAATAAATTGGCGGATCCTCAAGTCGAAATTTTCGCAATAGCTGAAGAGCCAAAATCGTCTAACTCGGTTTCTAATGAGAGCAAACCTGAATTGTTAATAATTTTATCTCGATTAGAGGAATTAGACAAAAAAATTCAGAATTTTTCGAAATGAAAGGATAGTTTTCGTTCGTCCAATAGTTACTTGCGTTCAACGAATAAACGTAGTAAATCTTCGAGCCCTAAAAATAGTCAAAAATACGGTAAAACATGCTAAATTCGAACATTTTGTTACGCACATATTGGCGCGTAGTTTTGGCACGTAATTTTATTACGTACTTTTGGTACATAACTTTTCTTTTCTTTTTTTTTTTTTTTGCTTAACGTCGCTCTCACACTGATGATACTTCTGCACGTAATACAATTACGTACTTCAGGTACGTAACTCATTTACGTACTGCAGGTACGTAACTCAATTACGTACTTCAGGTACGTAATTCAATAAAAATATTAAAAAAACATCTAATAACTGTTACGCTTAGACCGTAAAGCTTAATCCGGAGATGCCGGCTCGTGCCCTTACTGTGTCTGCCGATTGATTAGTGTATTTTCAATAAGTATGCTTTTACGAAAGATATCGCACATACCTCTGTGGTCGCTGATGATACGCATCATTGAAAAAAAAAAGAAAAGAAAAGTTATGTACCAAAAGTACGTAATAAAATAACGTGCCAAATCTACGCGCCAATATGTACGTAACAAAATGTTCGAATTTAGCATGTAACAATACGTACTTTTGGTACGTAATTTTGGTACGTGCTTTTGTTACGTAACAAAATTATGTATTTATTTTCAATAGGGAGATTAAAATATAATTATTAAATATTTTTATTTATTTTTATAGTATATATTGGCAAAAAAAGCAGCTGATATCGAATTAAAATAACTTTATGTATTTAAAATATCATATGTTATACTTTTAAAACAAACTATTTTGTCCATGCATTGATGCAGAATTATTTTATACATAAAAATGTAAATTATTCTACAATAGGTTTCTACTAAGGTATTTTTAAAAGCATGCAGCATCTCCCAATCAAGTGCGGGTTCGTTTTCATTACATGATAAAATTGTATTACATTCTTAACAATTACGATTATTGCAATAGCATAATAGTAAATTTTATTTATAAAAATAATCTTTGCTAAAAAATAAATTCGCAACTTTTTTTGCTTAACGTCGCTCTCACACTGATGATACTTCTGCACGTAATACAATTACGTACTTCAGGTACGTAACTCATTTACGTACTGCAGGTACGTAACTCAATTACGTACTTCAGGTACGTAATTCAATAAAAATATTAAAAAAACATCTAATAACTGTTACGCTTAGACCGTAAAGCTTAATCCGGAGATGCCGGCTCGTGCCCTTACTGTGTCTGCCGATTGATTAGTGTATTTTTCAATAAGTATGCTTTACGAAAGATATCGCACATACCTCTGTGGTCGCTGATGATACGCATCATTGAAAAAAAAAAGAAAAGAAAAGTTATGTACCAAAAGTACGTAATAAAATAACGTGCCAAATCTACGCGCCAATATGTACGTAACAAAATGTTCGAATTTAGCATGTAACAATACGTACTTTTGGTACGTAATTTTGGTACGTGCTTTTGTTACGTAACAAAATTATGTATTTATTTTCAATAGGGAGATTAAAATATAATTATTAAATATTTTTATTTATTTTTATAGTATATATTGGCAAAAAAAGCAGCTGATATCGAATTAAAATAACTTTATGTATTTAAAATATCATATGTTATACTTTTAAAACAAACTATTTTGTCCATGCATTGATGCAGAATTATTTTATACATAAAAATGTAAATTATTCTACAATAGGTTTCTACTAAGGTATTTTTAAAAGCATGCAGCATCTCCCAATCAAGTGCGGGTTCGTTTTCATTACATGATAAAATTGTATTACATTCTTAACAATTACGATTATTGCAATAGCATAATAGTAAATTTTATTTATAAAAATAATCTTTGCTAAAAAATAAATTCGCACATTTATGAGTGAATTTTTGTGGCTTATAAAAGCTAAGGATTACTCGTTTGATACTATTTTTCACTTGCGTATATTTGTTATAACTATTTACTGGAAATTGTTTCTGAAAATAATTGCTAAAAACGTAGTTTTATAAAGATATTTAAATAATACATTAGGTTAAAAGCTTATGGTAATATTTTTTTTACTTAAGTAAGTTAAGCTTATTGTGGTAAGTTATTTTTATAATAGTTAACAACAAAAGTTGTGCCTATTTATTCAAAACTTTTGGCAACTTAAATTGAATGAAGAGATACCCCTTGAATTTTGTTAGAAATTTGTGACTTACTTAATTTTAATTATCTATAAATATAAATAAAAGACACGATTCATTACAATGTAAAATTATGCATATTTAAATATAATAATTGATATAATATATAAAATATATAAATATATAAATATAATTTTAAATTTCGGGGTTTATGGCGCCCATGAGCCCATGACAGAGAGGGAAGATACGTACTTTAGTACGAGGAAGAGAGACCTTTGGGTTATGACGCCAGGAACCAAATTTAACATGTCGGGCGTCATAAACCCCTATTGGGAAGTTTATATATATATACACGTTAAGTTTTTTTAACATCTATACGTCTTCATATTCGAGACATTCTCACATAAAAGATATTTGTTATTGACACGGGAGCTGAGATTTCCTTAATTTCAAAACCACTTGATAGTAATGGTATACCTATCGGTCCTTAATTACGCGCCGCAAACAATACAGTAATAATACTTACGGAATGTTACCGTGTAAATTAAATTTTGGTTTGAGTAGGAATATATTGTGGAATTTTTGGGTCGCGGACGTGCCATGCACTTTATTAGGAGCAGATGCCTTAGCCTTTTTTTAACCTCGTCCCTAACCTGTCTGAACATTGTTTAATCGATGGTATTACAGGTAAAAAGATATTAGGTGAAGCAAGGGCTATTTCGTTGAAAAACCATAAGTACGAAAAAATTTTAATATGCTTTCCGCGTGATATTTCTTCCGGGAAAGTTGATTTCGATAAAACCTGTAGTGTGTTGCAATACATTAAGACGACCGGTCCACCTGTGTTTCAGGGGCCAAGACGTTTGTCGCCAGAAAAGCTCATAATTGCAAAATTGCAGTTTAAAAGGATGTGCAAGGAAGGAATTTGCCGACCATCGGACAGTCCTTGGGCTAGCCCCATACACATGGTATTAAAAAAGAACGGCGAATGGAGAATTTGCAGGGATTACTGTCGCCATAATGATATTACTATAGCAGACAGATATCCAATTCCACACCTTCACGATTTTCCAACTGTATTACATGGAAAATCTATTTTTAGCGCGTTAACATACTAATTAGTTCAGATAATTGTGGCCAATGTTGAGAAAAAATAGTTTATTATTATTAGAAGATATTGAAAACTTTAACAATTTAATCTCTATTTTAAAAAGTAGACGCTAGTCATCTAGTGGGTTTTGTAAATCTTATTAAGATAAAGAAATGTGTAACAGGGTTATTCTCGTACGTCAGGAGGGTTTTAATTCTCCTGTGCATATCCTCAATGCACAGGGAATATTCTCCGTATACCGATCAGCTGTATTACCAGACAGCTAACCGATCGTCAGAACCGTCCTTGGAGTGGTGCGAGCTAGCCTCAAGCTCCGCACGACGACGTCTTCCCTGTGTACTTACCTAGTGTACACTTATCCTCCGTCGATGCTCGTACTCGGCTACTCAGTTATGTGTCGTGCGCAGTACAATGCACGACACCCGCGGGGCATGGCGGTATTCGCCTTCGGGGACAGGGAGTAATCACCGGTTAATTAAGATAACTTGGAATTAGAAGTGATTAATTAATTTATTGATATGAAATAAGATTAAAAGAAATGTTACAATAGTGTGAGCCAAGGCAAGGTCGAACCTTGGCTCAAAGCAAACAAGGCTATTCGCGTAACCTATGGAAAATACAAAATACACGATGACGTGTGTGTGTGTGTGCGCCCGCCGCAATATACGCGTCGAGACTCGCGGTCTCGATCTACTCGGGGAGGAGGTTATATTCGCCAGGTATCGGTTACCTGGCTCTGCAGTGTTGGTCGCTGGGTTGCGATCGCGCCGGAGTGTGTAGCACTCCGGTTTGCCGTAATCGGGATTTACGGGGCGAGAGAGAGTGTCGCGACGAGAGCGGCTAACCTCTCGTATACTTCTGCGTCGGGATACCGCGCGTATCCCGTCGCCGGTTTCGCTCGCGGTACGGTGGTAATAAACCGGATATGGCCTGGCCAGGACTTACGTTAGACAGAGGATGATCCCGGGGTTGACGGCACGTGTCTCGTTCCCTTCGGTCTCGTACTCTCTCTCTCTCTCTCTAATTGTCTCGTCCTACTGCACACCTCACTCGCGGGGTACGCCTTATTCTTCCTCTCGAACGATTCCCGATCCCGTGTTGTTCGAGGTTCGAACGATACTGCCGGTGTGTCGTGCACACCGGCTCTCCGACGCGCTCGCGCATGCGCCTTACGCGTCTTCAACGGTAGACTCACGCGATCGGTACGATTTTCGTCTCGCGTGAACCGTTTACCGTTACAACTGAAATATTTTTTTATCAGGAATCAAGATTATTAAAACTATACAAAGTGTATATGGGTTAAAACGATGGCAACGAAAATTGAACTTTAGTTATAATCAACTATAAATCAAAATTTACAATTAAATCAAAGCGTAAATTGAAAGGTACAATACCGACTGACATTTCATTACCAAAGTGTACGTGCAGTACACGTAACAATAAAGTGTACGTCTAGCACACGTTATCATAAAGTGTACGTATTAGAGTACACATTGTTAGAAATTTTATATAAAATCATATTATTCTTGTATGGCTTCATGTTTGTATAAAAATTTGTTTGTACAATTTAAATTTGCGTTGCAATTTGATTTATAATTTTAGTAGTATTAGCATTATAATTTTGGTAGTTTCCACGTACACCTTTTTACAGGTTTTTACGTATCCCCTACACCTTTATTATTCCATTTCATTCCATTTCCAATTTTTACCCCCTCTTTACCCCACCTTCTCGTATTCGCCCGGAGTTATGCCCGTGGAGAGAGGGAAAACCTGTGGCCAAACCCGTTGGGATAAATGCCATTTAGGAAAACCTCCTCCGGAGAACAATTCTGTTTGGGTGGCAAGGTCACATTGCGTAGACTTTAACACCGAAACCGAATGCCTCACACCTCCCGCTCACGTTGTGGAATGTGAAGAAACACCTAACCGATCATTTAAGCTAAGCCCGAGAACGGTCACCCATCCAAGTGCCAACCGCGCTCGGTGCTGCTTAACTTTCATGACCGGCCGAGGTGCGTTTCCGCCACTCCGCCACCGTGTTGGTGTTAGGCGCATTATATTAATGTACAAATTATTTTAAAGTTTTAATATTTGAATACGCTTTGAAGGTTTTAATGAGTGTGCCTCTCTCATAAATATATTTAATACAATGACTCATGCCCTTGTACGTCAAATTAGAAAAGATGAAAAAATTGTTATAAAATTATGTTCTATAAAAGAGTTTGTAGACAATCACCCAGATAATGCCAATAACTAAAAAAGAAACGTTATATACCATGGTTGAGCAATCAAACTCACACTATACATACTGCAGCAGAAGTATATGCTTTAGTCTGTAAGTTCAATTTCTATGCTTCGATTTAATTTGTTTACTAATTTTTATTCATTTTTAATTGTTTCATTATTGCTTATAGATGAGAAAATATTGGATTTTAAATTGAAAAATCCAAACAAAAGGGTGAAAAAAACAAAGTTTAATACAAGTGAAATAAGGAAAGTAGAAAAACTGATTTTGGATTTACTCGATGATTCGACAGAAAATTTTGCTACAGAAAGGTTTTGCTCAGGCTGCGCCTAAGAATAAAAACTTATAAGGCATCTCATTACTTATCCATTACTATAATTTTCATAATTAATATATTTTCTTCGAAGTAGATTTTTCTCATAAACATTTTAATTTTTAAACTTTTGAACTTTTAAGTAATATATTATTTAGCAAAGAAAATTGCATATACGTAACTTTTATAGGTAACCTGTTTTTTTCTTCTCTATATCAATATTTTTTATGTATTATTATTTTTTATGTATTATATTTTATAGTAAACTCGTAATGAAGTATTTATACAATCTACATAAAGGAGAATAATAAAATTAAATTTTGATATTTGAACATGTGGGGATCAGGGTCTGTTGCCTTGATCGTATCGCTGCCACACTCAGCGTTACCAGGATCTCGAGGTACAGGTGTAGTAATAACTAGACAGAGATATAAACGTTATAAGTATTTATTCATACAAGCTCTCGTCCGCTCTTGCGGACTCATGCGTCGGAAGCTACGACGCGACTCACTGTCGGCGGTTATTCTGCTCTCTCTATATCGCTCGCTGTGAAGCGCCAACTGGTGGCTACTGGGGTAAATACTCTCTGTGCATCTCGCCCACAAACATTTTAATTATTCGACTTCAGGATTAAAATAATTGATTAAAGGAAATTAATTAATAAATTAATAAAAATATTTGTTGTCATTGTTTTGTTTTCACTTTTACTCAAACTTGCAAAGGCACATGCGTAAGTAAATTCAAAATTATCTTTTAATATTTTTCAATATCCTGAAAAAATTTTCGGGCATGGACACCCGTTGCACATAACGCATATACAACCGAAAATCGTCGACATGTGGCGCCACTATGTTTAAACATAACGTAAAGTTTAACTAGTTTTATAGTTGTACTCGTTGACAAGTATTGTATTTTTTATAACATAGTTTTGTTGCTGCTCAAACTTGAAGGTTACAGTTCAAAATTTCAGAATTTATCGGGCTTGGAGTTCTATTACCACTAGGGGGATTCGACTGTTATCTCTACCCGATAACGAAACAGTCGAATACAAGGCATAAGTATGGCTGCTTTAATAACCATTTGACGTCGCTTTCCACTGTGAACGGCATTTAAAGAAAGACTCTAGCTCCTTACTGAGGAAACCAAAGCTCGAGAGCCGTGGTTAAATCGCCAATTTCAATTTTTAATTTTTGGAAAGGCTTACTCTGGGACTTCCACCAACCATAGTAGACGAAGAGAAAGCCTTGCTTAATAAAATATATTGGTTCGTAAAGCCCGATAAATTATATATATCGGAAAAAATACTTCAAAAATTACTTCTATCCATTTTTGAATTAAACGATGGGCCGCAATATTGGAAGAACAATGGGTAAGTAATTTTTGCTTTTGTATTCTTATTAATTATTTTTGGAAACAGAAACGTAAAGTACTTTTATTAATTTATTTATTATAATAATATAAATATATATTTTCGATGTAAATAAAGTAGATTTATGTATTTAAAAAATTATGTAATATTAGAATATCATATTTTTTGTTGATTTGTAAATTTAATTTTCTATATTATAAATTTATACTTTTATTATAATTATTTTTAGTGTAATTCTAAAAAAATAATGAATAAAAGTGAATATAAATATTAGTGAAAAATAAAAGTACACAAAAAAATATATATATATGGAGTATTCCATACCAAATCAGCAACTGAAAAATTTTAAATTATTGATTTTCTGATAAACACCTCCTTTTAAATAATCGAAATAATCGAAAATAATCGTATGATTAATCACGCGAATTATCGAGTGATTTATCAAGTGATTTATCGGGTAATTTATTGAGTGATATATATCACTTGACGATTTGGCGCTATTTATCACTTGATAAATCACTTGATATATCACTAAACCAAAATATTTAAGAAATGTGAAAATTACTATTTCTAGATTCAAAATTCGATAATAAATAATTTAAAAATTATGTCAAAAAAACATAAAATAAATAAAAAAAAATGTATTACACATTTTTCCCTATCCACTTATTATCCGCGGTCAATGCTGCTTAACTTTCATGATTAATCATTTCTCAGTCTATTCTCAATGCTACATTTACAAACAGTTACAAAGATAATAAAAACATATTTGTAGACATTTCAAAAAGCCTAGTTACAATTAATATGAAATTGCTGCAATATATTACTAAATATATATTGTTCTTCTAATATGGTACCGATATATGTACATTAAAATTTTAACTTGTATGAAATTGCCCATATTTTTAAAAATATGTTTATTCCATTAAAATTAATACCATTAAAATGAATTCTAACTGGGCTTTTTGAAACGTCTACAAATATGTTTTTATTATCTTTGTAACTGTTTGTGAATGTAGCATTGAGAATAGACTGAGAAATGATTAATCATGAAAGTTAATCAGCATTGACCGCGGTTAATAAGTGGATGGGTGAATAACTAACATAAACAGAAAAATGTGTAATACTTTTTTTTATTTATTTTATGTTTTTTTGACAATTTTATGTGTTTTTACCTAATTTTTTTAGAGAATTATACTACATACCTTTCTCTTGGAAATTTACAACGAAATAAACATGTTACTTAACATGAAAAAAATCATGTGATTAAACACGTGTGTTACGATATGTGATTAATCACTTTTATTAATAACATATAAATTAACTTTTATTGTTTTATTACTGTGCGTGTAACTCTGATTCATCGCAGATTCAGTAAACATTCAATACCGATTTTGTACCAATTCAATTCTGCGTTTTGGGAAAAAGTTATACTGCTGATTCAGTACTGATTTTACTCTGATTCGGTGATGATTTTATATTGATGCAGTGATGATTTCATATTTTGTACAATATAAAATCAGTACTGAATCAGCGTGAAGTTTTTTAACAGGGTATACAATTCGTACAAATTTAGTACAAATTATGTACTAATTTTGTACGAATTTCGTACGAATTTCATTCTAATTTTGTACTAATTTTGTACGAATTCTGTATATTATTTGCATGAATTTTGTGCTTATTTAGAACTGTAAATTCGGACTTTTAGTGTACGAATTTTGTACAAATTTCGGACGAATTTCGTATCAATTTTGTACTTATTTAACGCTAAATTTAGTGCTGATTTTGTACTAAATTCGTACTAATTTTTTTAATAGGGCTGCACTGTACGCAATTGATCTTCGTACACCTTTTGAGTTGAAGGAGGAATGTAGGCGACCCAGATGATAATCTTTCTGCTCAATAAGAAAAGCATAACAAATATCTGCTCACAAGTAGAACTGGATATTGAAATATGATACGACTTTATAGTATTTCTGACCGCAATCAAAATACCACTACCTTTATTTGAAACTTTTGAAAGAATGTTGAGAGTGTCTGTCACATCTATAAATGTTGTAATTATATAGACTTCATTCATCATCTAACACACCAGAATCAAGTCAGCTTTTTGTAAAAATAATAAAATTATATTAGGTACAATGGCCACCTGATATAGGTTATTTACTAACTCTTCGATTTTATTCATAATAATACGCACATTTTGATAATATATATGTATAGATCCGCATTCCTTCAGTTTTTTTTTTACTTTACTATTACAGTAGTCGACGATGAAGCAGATGAGTTAAATGTTGAATTCACTAAACCAAATCCATTTATGTTAATTCTGTTAATAATAGAGGGCCTGTTATTAATATTGTTGGTTTGTATACATATGTGGATTGGAATAAATAAAAGACGACAATATTTAATAAACAAACTTAGACACTTTATTATAATGTCACGAGAAAGGATAGGTCTTTACTGTACGAGAAGCGGTTCGAGACTAAACTTAGGACGATATGCCTAAAACTAAGAAAGCATCCAAAATACTACGCATTATGCTCATACTGCACACATATGGACAATAACCCGTATGGAAATAATAAATGTATTTAAACGTATAAATCCAATAGAAACCATAGAAAGAAATGTATAAAAATGAATCTTTGTACTGGTTTTCGGACACATTATTTACGGTTTTATACAGCATTATACATTTTTATACATTTTTATACATTTTTGTACATTATAATACATTTAAGTATATTTTGTTGCAATCCAAAAAGTGTTAAATATGTGCAGAAAATTAATGTAGTAATCTGTATGAAACTGTATAAGAATTAAAATTTCTGTATAAAACCGTATATATTTCAAATTCATACATTTAGTTACACTTGTACACATTTTTCTAAAACTATATACATTTTAATACATATTTATAGACTAATAAATTTAATACATTATAAGATATAAGATAAGATATTGCCAGCGCATGTGCAAGACCTATATGACGCTTCACTTTCCTATTATTTATGTTTCTTATTTCTAGCGTTAAGAAGTGCTTAAATAGAAGAGACTGAATATGCACATGCATTTACAATTTAGACAAATAGGTAGGGAAAGAAATTTGAACTTAAACATATAATTGCATTTGCCAAATACTCTTTATTGCTTAAAATAAATGTATAATACACTTATAAATGTTTTCTTATATTTTAGTATCATCTCTTAATAACAAATATATATTCTTTATTATTGATTGTTTTTTTATAAGTATTTTTCTGGATAAAAGAAATTATAAACTTTTTTTAATCTAATACGTTAGTAACAAAAATATATAATTTATAAATTATTTTTCGGCAATATACTTTGTTAGCAAAAAATAAATAACTAATAACATATTTATGTTATTAACAAAATATAATTCAAAAATATTTTATAAAATATTAAAAACTATTTAAGTTCCTAATGAATTATTTGGTTTTCAATATTTTATGAAGCATATTTGGAGCCTAATTTGTTAATATTATAAATTCATTGTTTATAATAAATATTACATCTTATTGTTTTTCACAACCTGTTTAGAATCTAAAGCTTTAAAAACATAAACATATCATTTATTGATTATTTGTTGACAATAAACTTTATTAATAAAAATTAATGAACACAAATAACATATTTATGTTGTTAACAGCATTGAATTCAAAAATGTTTTATGAAATATTAAGAACTTATAGTTCTTACTATTTTATAAAATATTTTTGGAATTTATTTTGTTAGTAACATAAATATATTTTTTGTGTATCACTTTTTACTAATAAGTATTACATCTTAGGCAAATTATATATTTATGATGCAACGCTTGGAGTTGCAGTAACTTGTCTTTCCAAATTTGCGATGCACTCATCTACCGTTGGTCTTTCTTTGTCAATTTTTTTCTTTTTCTGTCTGGCACACAGAATGGCGTTGTGATGATAGTAATTAATTTCTCCTAGTTCTTTTTTTATCAAAAATCCTGGATAGTTTTCTAGCCGCAAATATCTATAAAATTCTTTCTCCACTGCATCAATTTTTTTTGGACTTAATTGAATTTGGCCAACGTTATCCTTTTGCTCCCTAACACACCGCTTGGCAAGACTTTCATAATCATATACACCGTACCATAATTTTTTTATAACTTGAATTGGCTTCTTTGATCTGAAAGCATCTTTGTATGCTGCACTATTGCAAGTAACATTATTTAATAGTTCAATTGTGCCATCAGCATCATTCAATTCAATTTGATCACCATAACCATAGAGTTTATCGTAGTAGGTTAGTTTAACATTATCTAAAAATAAAATTTAAATGATTAGAAATGGTATATAGTTAAAGAACATGCATATTTTAAATAAGGTATACAATATGTATTTATATACACTATGAAGAACATACATATTTTAAATAAGTAATATTCTTTATAACTAAAAAAACGATTATACCTGTATTTGAATTTAAATTACTCTCTTGCTTATTATGTTTAACACATTCGTATTTCGCTTTCCACAACACTGCTTCAGCTTGAGCACTTTGCAATTTCTTCTTCATAAGAGAGAATTCATTTTTTAAACTCCTTGCTACATTATTATGCGGTTCACTTTCTGACGCATTGGATTTTTGCGATAAAGCCAAGGAGTTGTAGCAAGATGTTGATGGTTCCTCGCAAAGCAAACTAGCTTCTCTAATATCCTGTGAATTATTAAAACTTTAATTTTAAACAACATTAAATTTTTAAATACACTTTTCATTAAAGCTCACGATATTATTGTCTGCATCAGAAGCCACATCTTCATTCATCCTATCGCAAGTGTTTGTAGTGTTTTTCAGATAGTTATTTAAAATATTCTCTGATTCTTGTTTATCATTTTGTAGTTTTCTTTTTTTAATCTCCTGCAAAAATATTAACATTAAATAACATATGCAAACATAATTCATTTATTTGTTTACATATTTATTTCAAACCTTTCTTTTAGTTTTAGCTGTTTGAATATTTTGTTGGTTGCTTAATTCTAGCTGTTCCTCGTTAGAATTATATGATGAATCTAACGTGGTATTCGGTGTATCGAGTACCTTTGGAATGGGAAATCTTTTTTTTTTAATTTTTAAATCGACATCAAAATATGATTCTGGAAAGTGTATTGCTTAATGAACTAAAACTTTTTTATCATAATATTTCATTGATTCAGCATAATAAAGATATATAAATACCTCCAGCGCATAAAATAAAACATTTAACTTTTTCCTTGTCAGGTCCTTTCCATTTGTACAGTTTATCTTTGAAATTGGCACTATTTAAACAGTATTCATTGTAGTCAAATTTTTTTATATTTTTCGCATTCACTATACACCGCATATACTTTTCTCCTAATTTAGGAGGTGGCACATGTATAAACACATGAGGTTCATTTTCCTCAATTTCTTCCATAGTTAATGACGAAATATACGAAATCTTAAAAAAATTAACGAAAAAAAGTTAACCTAACCCTGTTGAATACTACTCATTAGGAAGGAGCTGTAGTAATGGTTGCCAACTTACAAGTTGCAATGTAACTGTACGAGGCGTGCATGGCGTTTGCGCTATCCTATACGTATACGTATATTACGTACAATGAAATTAGGATATATCCTATATATAGTTATCATAACTATAGTTATGAATCTATTTTTAATTGCGATAAAATATTTTAGTTTTAAATTAATTGCATTGACTATTTATTGTTTGCGCGTTATGCAATTATCGGGAGACTAAGTTGATGTTTTAATTGTAAATATAATTGCGTTGAAATGGGTTTGGGAGACGAATACATTTTTAAACAAATTATAGCTGCAATTTAAATTTTAATATAAAGTGCGTTTGCGCAAATTAATAACTTAATTTAGCAATAAGATACTTTAAAAAGTTACTTTAATTCTTTAAATCAACGCAACAATTTACGAACGCTGTGGAATGTGGTTAGTGTTATATATAGCTATAATAGGGCACGCGATTATTGTAGACAAGAAGCTGAAGCTGATATAGGATGTTTAAAGTTATTACATTGACAAGATACTAAATAAAATGTACTGATGATCGTCGCAGTTATATGAGGTATGCTTTTAATTTACAGTGTTAAATATAAGTTAACATTTAATCAGTGTCAATGCGGATATACAATAGCGAATTATAGGTTAAGTTTACCATATACAGTTTCTATAATTAACTGCATAATAATTTTTGTTAGCAGCAAATGAGGGATTTGAAAAATGTAGTGTTTACAATTATTGGGCACATCTTTTGACAACTTACCTGCAATATACGTACGTATACTAGTATTAGATATTTATTATTTAAATATTAACTTTATTGGTTGGCTAATTATTACGTGCTTAAAAATGTTACAGGTAACTAATAAAATGTTTCACAGAGGCCCTTACATGACGTATTATGAAAACAAATGTAAGAAAAAAATACCTCGAAGTACACAGCACTGGAGACGACAGAGGTGCAAATTGGTAGCACAAGAACTTGCTTCGAGATATGGAGAAATGGATACAAATGTTCAAGTGAGAATAACAGTATTATTTTTTAAATTGATACTATTGCACGTTTTTATAATTGAAATTCTAATTGTAAATACAAACGATTTCCAAATGATTTACAATGATTTACGAAATAAGGAATACTATGGTTTTAAATTTGTTTTGTTATTATTTTGAATTTTATAAATAAATATGTATGAACAAGAAAAATAAAATGAAATCGTTAAGAACAGTTGATTAATTTTTTTAGTTTTTATTTACAGAGAAATTCTAATGATTATGCAATCAATGATGACTATTCATTTAAAAATACAGACGTTAATGAACACAACTTTGCTTTTGACAAACCGAACGTTTTTGGTAATATAGATAAAGAATCTTCTCAAGATGTAAGTTGAGAAAAAAATCATTATTTAAGAAAAATTTTTATATTAATTTTGTTCGTTTCTTTTTATAGGAAGTCAAGAAAAGTAATAGTTTAAAAAATAAGGAAGATGAATATATGAAAGAAAAAATGTGTAAATGTAATAACACCAACATAGCAGAAGTAATATTAATGTGTTTAAAATTAAGCGCAAAACATTCCTTTACGTGGACAGCAACCTTAGATATTTTTCGAATGTTAAATTTTATTTTTAACAAGAACTTATTTCCTACTACAAAATACAAGATAAATAAATTATTAAAAGTAAATAAAGATTGCATAGTAAATCATATATTATGTACAGAATGCAATCAATATTTAGGAAAAAGTAAAGATTCCAACTTTCAATTAACTTGTCCTTGTGGAAGAGAAGTGAATTCAAGATCTGTTGGTTCTTCTTTTATAGCAATCAATCCTGTAAGTCAGTTGCAAAATCTTTTTTCTAATCAGAATATTGTGAATTCCCTTCAAGAAAGATTTAACCGCAAGAAAATTAGTTTGAATGGACTAGAAGATTTATTTGATGGAGAATTATACAAAAAATATAGTAGAAACGATGACATTTTGGGAAATCCATACAATTATTCATATACCTTTAACACCGATGGATGCCAAGCAGCTGACAGCTCTAAGGTTACAATATGGCCAATATACATGATGATACATGAATTTCCTGATTATTTGCGTAAAAAGTATATGCCACTAGTGGGACTATGGGTTTCAAAAACGGAACCAAATATGAAAGTCTTTCTGCAGCCTTTTGTAGAAACCGCTAATGAGTTATCTTCAAAAGGATTTACGTGGAAGTTAAACGGTTTAGAAATAGTCAGTAGATTTTTTCCTTTGGGCTGCTGTGTGGATTCTGTAGCACGATGTGCTTTATTAAATATGAAAAAATTCAACGGTACGCATGGATGTACATATTGTGAGCATTCAACGGTAAGAATTGAAGGTGTAAGAAAGTATCCTATGATGGAAAAAGTACCCCAATTACGCACAGATGAATCAATTAAACGCAGTATGATTGAAGCTTATTTTAATAAAATGAAGGACGTAATGGGAGTTTGGGGACCATCTCCTTTAATGAATCTTAAATATTTTAGTATTACAAAAGGAATGGTTGTAGATTATATGCATTCCTGCCTTCTTGGTGTCACAGAATTGCATTTGACATTATTGCTATCTAAAGTTGGTACAAAATATTACGTAGGTTCACCAGCAGAAATTCATGTGATTAATAAAAGATTATCATCAATAAAACCACCATCATGCATTGCTAAACTTCCACGAAATATTTTGGAAAAAAATCTTTGGACCGCATCAGAATGGTTAGCTTGGTTGATTTTGTACTCGACAATTTGTTTGAAGGGAATTTTACATAAACAGTTTTACGAGCATTGGCTCTTTTTCGTTGCAGCTATAAATATATTAATAAGTGATTGTATTGAAGTACAAATGTTGCGAAAAGCAGAAATTTTGTTGATAAAATTTGTTTTTTATTTTGAAAAATACTACGGCAAAAATTATATGTATTATAATATTCATTTGTTACTCCATTTAGTGGAAACTGTGCGAAATTGGGGTCCTTTATGGGCAAATAATACGTTTCCATTTGAAAACCAAAATCGACTACTTTTAAAACTAAAAAAATGTAATAATAGGATTGCTCAACAAATAGTGTATAAATTACTAATTTATCAACAATTACCCATAGTAGAAAATGAAATTTTTATTTCGAATAGAATTAAAACATTTTGTAAGGACTTTTCCAGTAATCAAGTAAAAATTTTTGACAGAGTAGATAACTGTATTTTATGTGGATCTGGCAAAATTCATTCTTTATCAAATAAAGAACTAGACAGCGTCAAAAGTACACTAAACATTCCAGAAATTACAAAATGTACTAAATATGCAAATCTGATCTATAACAGCTTTCGTTACTCCTTACTCACTTCTGTAAATTGTAAAAAGAAAAATGATTCTGTATTTCAAACTGATAATGATCGATATGGGTTAATTAAAAAAATTTGTAAAATTGAATATCATTCGAAATGTTACGTTGTAATTTTTTATAATGAATTGTACGCAGAGAAAAAGTTTATTGAAAATCAAGATGTTTCTACGGATCATTTACTATATTGTACAGTAAAAAAACAAAAAGATTTACAAGTTATTAACGTTACAATAATTTACAGACCTTGCATATTAATGACCTTTAAAAATAAAATTGTTATTGGAAAATTATCAAAAGGAATTTTAAATAAACATGTTAATTAAACAATATTTATTATGCGCATTCTAAATTTAATTAATCCCTTATTATTTACGTTAATTTCATTAAATACATTGTAAAATTATATTAAAATATTTAAAAAATGTATGAGACTATAAAACATATGTACAAAAATGTGGATAACTGTAATAAATTGTATGAAAGCGCATCGTATGTAAATATCCAAAAATGTATGCAAGTGTATAAAACTGTAAGAGGCACACGTATATAGATATGTATAGATTTATACGGTTTTATACAGTAGTATACACTTCTCATTTATATCGTGATTATAAACGAAAATTTATAAAATGTATAAAAATGTTGCAAAATTGTATCTATGTGTTACAAATCGTACAAAACTGAAAGAAAATGGTTTAAAGTGTATTAAAATGTACAAAAGTGTAATTAAATGTATATAAGGTGTCCGAAAACCAATAGTTTAGTACATCATTATACGGAAATATACGGTTACATCCATTTCTGTACGCTTTTTTTACATTATACCATGATTTTATACGGACCGATACATTTTTTTTTTCCATACGGGAAGCTAGTTATAAAAATGGTCAGTTAGACCGTCCGCCGAGTACGCCGATGCACTCACAGGCAGTGCCATAAAACCCTTCTTTTTGTCACCTTTACCGAAACAAACAATCAAGCTATAGTCGAGTGATTTTTGAAAGTACATTTTATTTACATTATTTTACTTCCCTATCAGCACACAATGTCTTAAAAACGTTTAAATTACGTTGCGGCTAAAACCTTTAAACGTTAGAATTTAATACTTAAAAAACATTTGAACTACGTTTAAATTTGGTTAAAATGTCCTCTTTAATTTTAAGAAAGTAATATTTTTTAACGTATTTCAAACGTATTTTTAACGTTGGATAAACAAAATTATCCAATGTATATTATTATGGAGCATGCGCAGTTGTTACTTATCAATTGTAGCTATGCGCAATTGTCATTTTTGCACATATAAATGATTTATATTTATAAATAAATATAAAAATAGCATTTGCGCATAGCTACACCCTGTCAAAAATATACAGCTGTAAAAATAACTGGAAATACAGGTGTAAATCCATGTCATAATACAGCTGTATTGGATTTGCCTGGATTTATTAACTGGATTTACAGGTGTAAATCCATGTAATATTAAATGGATTTTTTAATTTTACAAATGTTTTTTTATTTAGATTAACATACAACCTTTGATGGATTTTAAACGCAATTTACAGCGATATTATTATTAAGAAAGTGCCCCATTCGACAAATTATCCATGTAATACAACTGTATTGGAGTGAGATTGCGTGGATTCATTAACTGGATTTACAGGTGTAAATCCATGTAATATTAAATGGATTTTTTAATTTTACAAATGTATTTTTATTTAGATTAACATACAACCTTCGATGAGATTAATTAATCTAAATGAAAAAACATTCGTAAAATTAAAAAATCCATTTAATAATACGTGGATGTGTACCTGTAAATCCAGTTAATGAATCCACGCAATCTCACTCCAATACAGTTGTATTACATGGATAATTTGTCGAATGGGGCACTTTCTTAATAATAATATCGCTGTAAATTGCGTTTAAAATCCATCAAAGGTTGTATGTTAATCTAAATAAAAAAACATTTGTAAAATTAAAAAATCCATTTAATATTACATGGATTTACACCTGTAAATCCAGTTAATAAATCCAGGCAAATCCAATACAGCTGTATTATGACATGGATTTACACCTGTATTTCCAGTTATTTTTACAGCTGTATATTTTTGACAGGACAATTGATAAGTAACAACTGCGCATGCTCCATAATAATATACATCGGATAATTTTGTTTATCCAACGTTAAAAATACGTTTGAAATACGTTAAAAAATATTACTTTCCTAAAATTAAAGAGGACATTTTAACCAAATTTAAACGTAGTTCAAACGTTTTTTAAGTATTAAATTCTAACGTTTAAAGGTTTTAGCCGCAACGTAATTTAAACGTTTTTAAGACATTGTGTGCTGATAGGGTTGTATATTCCAACACGCCCCCTCAAAAATTAATCGACTTCACTTTTTAAACAATAAATCACTATTTGACTGTGCAGATTTTAACATTCTTAGTTCCATAATAATCAATAATTTAATTTACCTTTTTCTTTCTCGTGACCTCTGGGAATATTACATATGGCCCAACATTTGTTGTAAGTGATAAGGGAAACCCAGTAAAACCTTTCCAGACCATGTTCAGTTGTTCATACATACAACTTTCAATACAATACAATAATACTTCGATACAGACGTCTACAACTCTTAACATTCTTTTCGCATAATCAATTTTTACACCTAATTGACAGAAAAAATCGCTTCCCAGTAAACCATCTTCGATTATAGGTACATTGTCATTTATTATATGGAATTCGATGTCAAACTTTGGAAAATTGATGTCAACTTTGCCTAAAGTGTAAATACTTTCTTCCGTGATTCCTTTTAATTCTAATATTTCATTTTTATTAATATTTTCGTCTTTTGGTATGTTTCGTAATTTTAGTAAATTGGGACCTGCTCCTGAATCTAAAATAAGAGTTATTTCCTCGTTGCTTCTCGGATTTTTAAGTTTAATAATTGGCGACTTGCAATTTTTACTTAATCGAACATATCTTTTGATGATGTGGGTTCCTGTTTTTTGTAACTCGGGCGCCTCGTGTACTCGGTCTCTCGTCTCGCGCCCTGTTGTCGGAGACCATTTTCGTTTTCCGATCGGTTCTCTCGATTTCGATTATTAAATTCTCGTTTTCTACATTCTTCTATAATATGGCCCTCTTTTTTGCAGTATCGGCATATCCTTTCTGTATTTGTTTAATTTTGTTTTGGAAAGGTTGCATTTTGGCGACGAACATATTGATTTTCTTGTTGCTTAAATTCATTAGTCCGTTTTTCACCTGGCCATTGTTGCGGTCTGCGTGACTCTCGAGACTCCGCCCAGTCATTCGTAGGCCGTCTTTCCCTGGCTTGGGGTTGTCTCATTTTTTATAAATGCCAGCATTTCGGTGCCAGGTGGCCCTGTCTCCCGCAAAGTTGGCATTTATCGGTATATTTTGTCTCGGCAAAATGGACTCTTTGTATAGGATTTTTATTTTCTGTTATGACTTTAATTGTTTCATTTAACTCTTCTACTTCATAGCATGCAAAATCTCTTTCGATTTCTATAGCTTCTGCAGTAGCTTCATCCATTTTACACACTTGGCCCATTCGTGCTTTTATTACTCAATGTAAACCGCGAATAAAAAATTTTACTAAATCATTTTCTAAAGATCGATTGAAATTATTAGTTAATCTTTTTCCTCTTCGAGCTGCTTCAGTGATTTCTTGCCCGATGGATCTACCCTGTTTGAAAAAACTACGACACTCTCTTCCCTTTCTGTTTTACATTAGCTAATTCACCGGTAATTGATGATAGATTTCGCAGACCCAAAAATACTATCAAAAAATTTGTAATATCTTCAATCGATTCAAAACTTTTTTTTGCTGCACTCTTCAATGCTTCTCTATATAATTCATTTTAATTAATTTCGCGGTGTCCGGTTCATATTGTTCATGTATTATGTTGCAAGCTTCCCTACATCCGTCAACAAATTGACTCAATGGAATATTTACCCCATTATATTTTGGTATTAATTCAAGTGCGTCTTTTATAGAAAGGGGCCTCACTTGTCCTAAGGTTGAGTTTGTTAATACGAATTTAATCTTGGCAATCTCTTCGATACATTAATTATTACAGTATTTGGTAAAATTGGTGTCAACTTTGCCTAAAGTGTAAATACTTTCTTCCGTGATTCCTTTTAATTCTAATATTTCATTTTTATTAATATTTTCGTCTTTTGGTATGTTTCGTAATTTTAGTAAATTGGGACCTGCTCCTGAATCTAAAATAAGAGTTATTTCCTCGTTGCTTCTCGGATTTTTAAGTTTAATAATTGGCGACTTGCAATTTTTACTTAATCGAACATATCTTTTGATGATGTGGGTTCCTGTTTTTTGTAACTCGGGCGCCTCGTGTACTCGGTCTCTCGTCTCGCGCCCTGTTGTCGGAGACCATTTTCGTTTTCCGATCGGTTCTCTCGATTTCGATTATTAAATTCTCGTTTTCTACATTCTTCTATAATATGGCCCTCTTTTTTGCAGTATCGGCATATCCTTTCTGTATTTGTTTAATTTTGTTTTGGAAAGGTTGCATTTTGGCGACGAACATATTGATTTTCTTGTTGCTTAAATTCATTAGTCCGTTTTTCACCTGGCCATTGTTGCGGTCTGCGTGACTCTCGAGACTCCGCCCAGTCATTCGTAGGCCGTCTTTCCCCTGGCTTGGGGTTGTCTCATTTTTTATAAATGCCAGCATTTCGGTGCCAGGTGGCCCTGTCTCCCGCAAAGTTGGCATTTATCGGTATATTTTGTCTCGGCAAAATGGACTCTTTGTATAGGATTTGTTATTTTCTGTTATGACTTTAATTGTTTCATTTAACTCTTCTACTTCATAGCATGCAAAATCTCTTTCGATTTCTATAGCTTCTGCAGTAGCTTCATCCATTTTACACACTTGGCCCATTCGTGCTTTTATTACTCAATGTAAACCGCGAATAAAAAATTTTACTAAATCATTTTCTAAAGATCGATTGAAATTATTAGTTAATCTTTTTTCTCTTCGAGCTGCTTCAGTGATTTTCTTGCCCGATGGATCTAACCCTGTTTGAAAAAACTACGACACTCTCTTCCCTTTTCTGTTTTACATTAGCTAATTCACCGTGTAATTGATGATAAGATTTCGCAGACCCAAAAATACTATCAAAAAAATTTGTAATATCTTCAATCGATTCAAAACTTTTTTTTGCTGCACTCTTCAATGCTTCTCTATATAATCTCATTTTAATTAATTTCGCGGTGTCCGGTTCATATTGTTCATGTATTATGTTGCAAGCTTCCCTACATCCGTCAACAAATTGACTCAATGGAATATTTACCCCATTATATTTTGGTATTAATTCAAGTGCGTCTTTTATAGAAAGGGGCCTCACTTGTCCTAAGGTTGAGTTTGTTAAATACGAATTTAATCTTGGCAATCTCTTCGATACTAAATTAATATTATTACAGTTATTTGGTAAAATTGGTGTGCTTGTAGTAAATCTGACATTATTATCTCGTTTAACAATTTCAGGTTTCATTGGTTGTTCTGATGTTTTTGCATTTTTAATTGTTGTATTTTCTGCCGAAAAATAGGTTGTGTTATCGTCTGTTAGTTCGGGTTTAAAACCTATCCCATTTACTTCTACACTGAGAGAAAAAAAAAGTATCGATAACCGAATGGTGAAAAGTAGCATTTACCGAACGACCGTTAAGTATATTCTACCAAAAAGTTCGGTTACTACTACCGAACTATTTGGTTGCAGTAAGTAGTACCGAACAGAATTCGGTAATGGTTACCGAACAAATAAAGTTGCATTTACTTAATAGCCTTTACCAAACGTGTTCGGTAGTAGTAACCGAACTATTCGGTTAACGTTACTTTTTTTTTCTCTCAGTGTACTTTTGTTTTTGCTTCTAAGTTTCCGATAATATAATCGATTATTAATTTTGGATTTACTCTTTTTTCTATAAAATCGCCTAAAGCTTCAATTAGATACTTATCTTCGCAAAATTCTATTATATCTTTTTTGTCTACGAATTCCTTTAACAAGTCAATTATTATAGGTATATTTTTATCGAGGCCTACCGCTTCATCTGACAAATGTATCCCGCTATCATGCCTATCTTTAAAAAATTTTAACAAACTAGTTAAAGATTTGTCCGGATTTTCAACACAAAAATCTGGATTTATTTTAAGCGCCTGCTTAAGCAAAATTGAAGCCGCGTCTTTATTTCGAGAATTCTCTTTTTCATTGGTACCCATGATCTGTGCTAATAATGAAGACAATTGCCCTAATCCTTCTTTAATTTTTAGGACGAGTCCCCACTTGTTACGTTCTAGGGTAGACGTAACGTAGAAAAATTAAATGGACTGAATTTAAATTAAAAATAGAAGTTCCCCGTTTTAGTTCGCATAAAGCGTCAAGGGTTGGTGGCAATTCTCCTCGGTATAGCACAGGTCATAGACCATTCCGAAATTTACGTGCATGGGTAAGCCCGAGGTGCAACAATGAGTGAAGACGAGGAAAGGAAAACACCAACCTTATCGGGCGGGAGATCTACGGTTGACCGGTGGCTGCAACTGCTCGGCTGTCTTTCTCGCTCTCGTTGATCCACGATACAGAGACTCCCTTACAATAGAAATGCGGTATAGACTAATTTGGATTTTAAAGGGGATAGGAAAAAGACTGGTGTTTGAAGGTTTAAAGATACTGAACAATGACTTTCGATATTCTTGCTTTATTTCGCATTAAATTTTGGATACAGGATTTTACCTTACTTGAGAAAGGACTAAAGAGCAAGAGCGCACACCCCGGTGCGACATCCCTATTTATATCAAGGGTTTGGGGTGGAGTTTTGGTTCCTCTTGACCAATCAAATATTGTACATTTACTTAATTAATTTATTCTTTGTCATTGCGTGACCTAATTAAGTTATTGGCTAGAATTTTTCAAAGCGGTTCCTGTCTTTGACGAGTACATCCTACTTTACGTATTAAATGTGTGCGCACGTGTGTGCGTATGTGTGTGTGCATATGTGTGTGTGTGTGTATGTGTACGCCCATGTGTGTACGTTGCGTCTATCATGACGCGACACTATTAATTAGTTTTATATAATTTAGAGCACATTCAAATTGAATTAAAATTATTTGTTTTCCAGATCTGTTTTGTCCTTGGAGGAAGAATATTCTTTGTATTTGAAAATATACTGAAGATTAACATGTAATTGAGTTCGATTTGATGCCTGAAAAGAAAAGAATTATTATATTGGATAAGTTTATATACAGTAAATTTAATATTACTTTCATGTTTATTAGTAGTATCCCTGTTGAAAAGAACCACGTGGTAAACCACGCGGATTTACCACGTGGTTTACCGCGTGGTTGGTCGTGGTTACCACGTGGTATGGGTGTAAATATGATTTTAGAATAATAGTGTAATGGATGCAAATTCGAACAACTTACAGGATTCCAATAAAGAATTATATATTTAACCGTATCATTGAAATAAGTAAGGTCAAAAGAGCCGCGGTGCCTCATGTGTAGAGCTCCCGACTCTCACACCGTGTAATGTGACGCCAGTTCAGGTGCGCGTGCGTTTCGTGCACTTGTCAGTGCATGAGAGGCACGGGCATCTGAACTATAGGGAACGTTAGGGAAGCGAAGATGTAAAGAGGATCGCGGTGGTTCCATCGGGAGGACAGGAAACTGTAATTATTAGACTAATTACAGTGACCAATGATATCTTCCGATGGACACAAGCACTACTGTTTCAACTACATGTGCTTTGTTTACAGACACACCGTTCACCTCCGTCGCTGATTAGCCCTGGCAGCATAAATAGAGCGACGTTAAATAACAAAAAAAAAAAAAGTAAGGTCAAAAACTTTACGTGGTAAAACTGCGTAGTAAACCACGTAGTAAAACTAAGGTAGTGGTTACAACGTGATGTTACCTGGGTTGTAATTAAATTATTTATTTAAATATTGTAAGATTTTAATTAAATTATATAATTAACAATAACAAAATATATAAGACCAAAAAGTTTCACGCGACATAATCGTGTGGTAAAACCACGTGGTAAAACCGCGTAGTAAAACCACGTGATAGAAGCTTGTGGTAATCCACGAGGTAATAGACTTTAAAACTATGTGATTTTGTTACATAATTATTGAAATTTCCTTCTCGGAAGAAATACCAAATTGTTAAAAATATATATTAACAATAATAGTATATCTATATACTTACTTTTGGTCCGTAGAAGTCTAGAAAAATTTTGTTTATATTTTTTTCTCTGTAGTTTTACATGAAATTGAATTAATTAAATGGAAAATATTCTACAGGTACGAACTTTTTAATTATAATAAATAATTAATAGTAAAATTACGATGCAAAATATTATTACTTCAGAGGATATTATGTCAATTTTTTGATAAAGTAAGTACAAAATTAGTTTTATAAAGAAATTAGATATATAATTGAAAGATTAATAATGTTAATTGCAATTCGCAAATAAATATTGTATTAATTTACTAATGTAGTGTAATTTGATTGCTAAATCCTTTCTTATCTATAAATACTAAGTATTTTACTACTTGATTTCAACCTGTACTTTACCACGCGGTTTCACCCCGTGGTTTTATACCACGTAGGTTTTTACCCCGTAGTTTAATCTTTTACATTAAGGATAAAAATATAATTTAATTACAATCCTATGAGTAGTCCAAATTCGTATTTTTTACAATTGCCTGCTAAAACAATTTTTAAACTGACCACGTGGTTTCATACCACGTGGTTTTACCACGTGGTTTTACTACGAGGTTTACCCTTATCTGGGTTGGTTAAATCTTTTACGTTAAGGATAAAAGTGTAATTTAATTAAAATCCTATAAGTAGTCCACATTCTTTTTTTAGAATATTCTAAAATAATTTTTACAATTTTACAACGCGGTTTTACCACGCGCTTTTACCACGTGGTTTCACCATACGGTTATATCGCGTGAAACTTTATGGCTTTATATATTTTGTTGTTGCTAATTATATAATTTAATTAAAATATATAATTTAATTACAACACTGGTAAAATCACTACTGGTTGTAATCACACCTTGTAAACTTTTTGACCTTACTTATTTGGATGATACGGTATTAAATATCTAATTTTTTATTGCAATCCTGTAAGTTGTTCGAATTTGCATCCATTACACTATTATTCTAAAATCATATTTACACCCATACCACGTGGTAACCACGACGAACCACGCGGTAAACCACGTGGTAAAACCACATGGTAAAACCGCGTGGTTTACCACGTGGTTCTTTTCAACAGGGATATCATAGAAACTTCTATGTTTATATGCATGAAGAATAACAATGAAAAACATTTATAACTAAAGGTTACAAAACTAAGAATACATGAAAGTGTCACACGGGTATCGCTGCAGCATTAATAAATTAAGTATACTTATGTAATTAGTATTATTGTTGGCGCAGCCGATACAACCCGATAGGCCGTCTGTCCCTTACATGCGTCGAACCTCGTAAAACCTTATGAAGACGTCAAACTTTCGAGAACCGGATACATGCCTATTTGTTATAAATAATAAATATGGAATTGCCTGGTAGAATGCGATTAGCGATTTAATTAAGATTTGTTATTGCTGGCGCAGCCGTTAGTACCCGATAGGTCGTATGCCTAATACATGCGTCGATCCTCGTAAAACCTTATAAAAGAACTATATTGGTTGGTTTAAAATTATGGAATTTAACGGTAGACACCGATAGCTGTTAGTGGACAATATAGTGAAAAGCCTTATAGAACCTTATTAATTCAATGCACACGAATACGTCAAATACTCGAAAACCCGATACATGCCTATTTGTTATAAATAATAAATACGGAATTGCCTGGTTGAACGCGATTAGCGATTTGATTAAAATTGTATTTATGGATGTCTCAGCTCATACGATCCGGTAAACGAACCGCCCATTCAATCATCATATTGTACTATAAAATGTTTTTTTCTTTTGTGAGGTTTATCTTATAAAATACTATAAGCATTTATTGTATAGTATGGTATGAGGTTTTTGCACCCGGAATTCCTTATAGACTCGAATTATAAACCTACTATTAGAAAGCAAAAAAAGATATAAACATATATACAGTATTTTCATGATAAGAGCTTATTAAATTTTTAATCGGGAAATGTGTATGAACTATAATCTTTTCATAGTCATTTCTTTTATTATAGAACCCGATTAATATTTTCTTGGATGCACTTGTGTAATTCATGTAGTAAAACATCTATACAGGCTTATAATTTTTCAATCAATTTATTACGATATATGCCGATTCTGAATTCATATTGGTAAAGTGAATAGATTTCTATAAATAATTAAATGAGCATATCTCTATAAAAGCCTATAAATTTATTAGACTCATAGAAACTGATATATCTTTTACCAGGTAAAACTTATAAAAACTAAATTTCGGAACTTGTGATTCGTAGCTGTGAGGATTTCATTATAGGTACCGATAAAAAAGAAATCGCCCGATACCCTAGCGGAAATAGTAAATGCTAATAACTGCAAATAAATGTACATAACTGCAAATAACTGTAAATAACTGCAAATAATTGCAAAGAACTAAAATATTTAGTTGGGTTTGAGACGCTATTAACTATCCCTACTGCTAAAGGTCAGGTGATAAATCACCTGACAAGTCACCTGACAAATCACCCCAAAACGTCATCTGACGAAACTACTGAATCCACGGAAAGGAAAACTTTCTAAGTTCTAATAAAAAAAATATTTTTAGTAATAATAAAAGAAATAGTAAAAATTACGAAGTCGAGTCGTAACAAATGTTGTTCCGGGTCCAAAATCAGGGCGTCTCTTTTCGGTCACCATCGTCTAAACTGAAAAAAAGAAAATTTAAAAACACACAAAGTATCTATCTTTAATTTTTTAATTAATAATGAAAAACATATTAGATTATCATATTGATATTTAAAAGTTTCAATTTAAATAAACATTTTTAATACAAAATTAAAATTAAAACATTTATTTTATTAAACAAAAAGTAAATAATTCTTTAAATATATACTAAAAGAATAAAAAGCTTATCTGATTTCGATGGAGATTTTGCCTGATACCAATCGTATACATCGTATAAATCACATACTTCTGTATCTATGAGCTCGATTCTTAAACTCCAACAATAAAAAACAACTATTTTTGCGACTAGTCCCGTGAAGAACTGTTTAATTAGATGAAATACGTAGGAGAATATTTCGCGCTACGAGTGAGAGTACGTGAAGGTTAGTTGGCAAACTGAAGTTGGTTCAACAAACTTGACGTTGGTTTCTTTATGCTTATTACCTATACGTTATGTTTAGTTTAATGAATGACAATAAGAAAAACCAACTTCAGTTTGCCATCTAACCTTTGAGTAATCTCACGCGGAGAATTTCATCTCATTATGCAGTTCTTCACGGGACTGGTCGCGAAAATAGTTGTTTTTATTGTTCGAGTTTAAGAATCGAGCTCATAGATACAGAAGTATGTGATTTATACGATGTATACGATTGACATCAGGCAAAATTTCCATCGAAATCAGATAAGCTTTTTATTCTTTTAGTATATATTTAAAGAATTATTTACTTTTTGTTTAATAAAATAAATGTTTTAATTTTAATTTTGTATTAAAAATGTTTATTTAAATTGAAACTTTTAAATATCAATATGTTTTTCATTATTAATTAAAAAATTAAAGATAGATACTTTGTGTGTTTTTAAATTTTCTTTTTTTCAGTTTAGACGATGGTGACCGAAAAGAGACGCCCTGATTTTGGACCCGGAACAACATTTGTTACGACTCGACTTCGTAATTTTTACTATTTCTTTTATTATTACTAAAAATATTTTTTTTATTAGAACTTAGAAAGTTTTCCTTTCCGTGGATTAAGTAGTTTCGTCAGATGACGTTTTGGGGTGATTTGTCAGGTGACTTGTCAGGTGATTTATCACTTGACCTTTAGCAGTAGGGATTATTTGTAGCTCTTTGCAGTTTCTTGCAGTTATTAACAGTTATTTGCAATTATTAGCAGTTACCTGCAGTTATTTGCAGTTTTGTCAAATTCTAAGTAGGTTTATATAGTTTTTAGAAATAATTATTAGCAATTATTTGCAGTTATATTCAGTTATTTGGAGTTATATGCAATTTCTTTATAATTATATTATAGCACAAAAATAGAAGTGCAAATAATAGCAAATAATTGCAAATAACTATTAAAAACAAATAAAAACTGCTAATATTTGCTAATAATTGCTATTAACTTTTATAATATCTGTCAAATTTTGTGTTATAACTTTCAACAAAGACTAATAACTGCAGATAATTATTTGTTACTGTAGATAACTGCAAATAACTGCAAATAACTACAAATAATAGTGATTAGCGTCTCAAACCCAACTAAATATTTTAGTTATTTGCAGTTATTTGCAGTTATTTTCAAATACTATTTCCGCCAGGGTATATTACTATAAAATTTTTATCGGCACCCCGATTCAATGTGCCATTATTTTATCGGATTTTATAAGGTCTTTTCAACAGGGTATGTTATTAAGTTGAGAATCACTTTAATAATATCAATAATGAAAATTATATAAATTAGAAGCAATTTAATTTATTATACTTTTTTTATCATAATTTTTTTCTAGGTCATAGTTTATCAAAGCTTATATTTGTCATAATTTTTGTATAATTTATTTTAAATAATAAATATAAGATAATAAAATGTTTGTGTATTTTATTTTATCACTACTCTTTTATGTAAATAGGTATAATTATTTATCGTAATATTTGTATAATATTAAAAACTTACGTAAACAAATTTCGGAAATCGCGAGCGAAGCAAGAAATAAATAATTGCTGCATCAGTAAATTTGGAACCAAAATGAATCTATCAAAGTTTTCTTCAACAATCATTAAAAAATTCATAACACATCAGATGCAATAAAGTAGGTTTTTTTATCTGTGTCAAAATATTTACATATTTACGTAAATATAATTTTTGACTACGGTTTTTGTATTTTAGACAGGGATGTGTACGTAACTAAACTTTTGTTATGTTATGTTAGTTTCGATAATTACAAAACATTAATATTATTTTTATTACGTTATTGATAAGATAACATATTGTTTCGTTATTTGTGTTATGTTAGTAATAAAAGAACAATCTATTTTGTTATTTTTGTTAGGTTATTAATAAAATAACATAATATTTCGTTATTTTTGTTTCGGTATTGTAATAAATAACAAACATAAGGAAATGTCGGTATTTGTATTTCGTTAATTTTAAGTTGAAAATAAATATTTTTGTTTTTATTTTCTCCAAACTATCACTCTATATACCTTCTACACTCTACATGTGTACGTAACAACATACAGACAAACTATATCTACATTCTTACAAACTTTCGCGTGAACGCATTTCTTTGGGAAATGATGAGTATCAACAAGAATGTTCGTCACTTCTCTTTCCTACGAAGCTAAACATTAAGAATGTTATACATTTTGAACATTGAAAGTCAAATTCTATTTAGTTGACGTGAAGAGCTGAAAGAGTTATGCCAGGTCTTTTCGAGCGTTAGTGTCCAGGAAAACATTAGGATAAATACTTAAGTAATTCGCTAATTGCATTATTGCTTCTTTGATCTAAGAGCAATGAAAAACAGACTTTTTTGCTTACACTCATTTTTATGTGCACTAATTTTTATTTACACTTGCTTTTTATTTTATAGTACACGTTCATGTTTGAAAATTAAAATTTCATTGAAATTTAAAATTATAATTTGAAGATTACTTTATGGTGTTATTAAATATTATGTTTTGTTCATATTCGTAACAATGCGACGGACCGATACGATAATCGGAAGACCAGTGAGCAACCCTGCACACACGTTTTTTAAATAGAATGAAACTGATAATACATCTACGTGTAAAGTTGAAACCTGCCCATAAAGAACCTTAACCGTATGTATTTGTTTGACTCAAAGTTATATTATGTGTTATAGTAACTATTGTTAATATTTTCTTGTATTCATTTAAATTGTTAATTTAAAATTAAATTTAATTTACAGTATATTCTACTTTATAATTTTAAAGGACATTCTCTAAATCTTAAATAGAATTTTTAACTAGAGTTTTAATATTATGTACACACAAAGAAATTTCGGCATTGGGAGATCCCAACCTAACTTACGATTCCGTATTCCCAAATAATAGTAATTCTGAAATAACAAATAAGAGGTCGGTTAATTGAAAGACTATCCGGATTAAGGTGCTTCAATCATGGGAGCTCTGCGCTCCCATACTGCAATCAAAACAAAAGATTTATACACTTCGAATACAACTGGTATTTCTTTAACCCTGACTTGGGCACGCCACGCTCCCAACTCTGGCATACAGTGTTACGGACGGGGGAATGAGAGAATTGAATGATTCTTGGTGTTCAGTTACGCCCAGCTTAGGTATACTTTATTCCTATTTTGATAATGCTACAAGCTAGGTTTTATTTGAACTGCTGTATTCTTAATTTGGTATTTATACATTGCGATTTTTGTAGCATATAATTCAAATGAGTATTGGGAATCGTATATTTTATTTAGTTGGGCTCTCCCAATACCGAAATTTCTTTGTGTGTAAGTTTAATTTATAGATTTATACACTCGAATAATTAACGTATTGAGCTTCCTTACTTATTTATATTCGTTCAAAAAAGCCTACCTCGGTCGAAATTACACTAAATATATACTTATTTTTTATATTTTTTTAAAATTTATAATTTTACAATTTAATTGAATAAAAATGTAAAATATAATATAATGTGTATTTAATTAACCTAGTATTCAGTTACAAAAAATTTTTTTTAGTCAATAAAATAAAAATAAGTGTATTATATTTGCAGGATTGTATGTACTTATTTAATCTTAGTCAATTACACAAGTGTTTATAGATACTGAACACATTTCTACAAAATACTGAAACAATTAAAAAAAATTAAATATAATCGACATGATAAAAGTTACACTGGAGTAAGGAATTTTAATTTTTACTTTTAATAGGTAGTAACACATATATCATTAGTTACAATTTTTGCACACTATTCCTATAAGAAGCTACATCAATCTAGTAACAAATGTGTTATTTTTCTACCAGAATAATATTTTCAACGACAAAAATGAGAAAATAAAATTATTCTTTGGCCATTTTACACATATTTCATGCTTTTTCATGATGTTTCACGGAAATGCATCGTATGTATTCAATTATTCTTTCTAACAAAGAATTATACATAATAATTGAATTTATAAAAATTTTTTTCAGATTAAAATTCTGGATAAAAGATTTATTTTTACATTTTAATAATTTTGTTTTATTTTCAAAAATCTTTTATAAAAAAGAGTTTAGTAATTGCAACCAAAAAATATAAATGATTCTATACAATTACAATAATAAAAAATTGAGTATTAATTTTAATTTTTTATTAATGATGAAAAATGTTTGTAAAAAAATCTATATAAATGTAATAAATAACAATAAAATTATCGCCAAATAAAATATGTATTACATTCAATTATATATATTATATTATATATCAAAATTTATTAGAGTAATAGTACTGTTTTTGTCAATGTTCGTATTACTGTGACCACTTTTTTTTTACCGAAAACCCCTATAAAATATTTTTGGAATTTTTCTAATTTTATTTCCCCCCTCCCCGTCTTGCCCCTCCTCCATCTAGCAATAAATGGAGGATTAATGAAGAGTGATTATCATATCGCTATTCACCGTAACAAAAAACCTCATCTTAGTTATTTTAGAATAAAAAGAATGGTCGTCATATTCTAATTCACATATCGTTGGCTGAGTGGAAGAACAGTCTATCCGCTTGGAAAACGCCCTATCTCGGAACTTGCTTGGAAAACTCCCTGTCTCGGCACTCGCTTGGAAAACGCCTTATTTCGCGATCCGCTTGGAAAACGCCCTATTTCGCGCCTCGGTTGAAGCACGCCCTATCTCAAATGAAATTTTTCGCTTTCAAATTTTGTAGTGGCACCACTGCGCAACTTAAAAATTCTAAGCTTAAAAATCTCATCCGTTCTCTCGACTTTTTTTTTAACCTTTATTAACTTAAAACATTTTTTAAATTGCACACAGGTCTCTGATATAATAAGTACTCGATACATCGCCGCTGATAGACAGATAAAGTCAGAGAAGTCTCTCTTTCTCTGAGGAGTCCCGATGCCGCCTAAACAATTTTTTTCCGAATTTTAAACACTTTACTAATTATTTTATTTTAATTAGAAAGACCGTATTTTTAAGTTGCGCAATGGTGCCACTACAAAATTTGAAAGCGAAAAATTTCATTTGAGATAGGGCGTTTTCCAAACGGATCGCGAGATAGGTCGTTTTCCAAGCAAGTTCCGAGATAGGGTGTTTTCCAAGCGGATCTCGAGATAGGGCGTTTTCCAAGCGGATCTCGAGATAAGGCGTTTTCCAAGCTGGTTCCGAGATAGACTGTTCTTCCACTCAGCCGACGATATACCGATAACCCTTTTAAAATATTTAAAAAATTTTCTAATTTAACCACCCCCCTCCTCATGACTCCTCCTGCACCTGTCATTACATGTGAGATAAATGATGAGTGGTTGTCGTATTCAGCCTTAACCCTTCCACTCCACACATACGTATAATTCCTGTAACTTTTGGGATACCGGACACCGAAGAACGGATGAATTTTGATAAATACATAGATAATAAATCAAAAATAAAATTTTAATTTTTTTATCCACCTTTCTCACTCATTTTACACCGTTGTAATAGAGTATGATGAAAAATGTGTAAAAACGTATATTTAAATGTTATAAAAAAACAGAACGAATCATCAAATAAAATATATATTGCATTAAAATATATTATTCAAGTTATTAAAAATTATTAGACTGACAGTACTGTTTCAGTCTATGTTAGTATTACTGTGACCGCTTTATTTTAACATTAATTATGTATGTAGTAACTATTATTTATTATTAATTACTTATAATATTACTTATAGGTATGTACCTAATATAATAATTTAATTTGGTACAAAAATATACAAAAATTGGAGTACTGGCAAAGGTGTTTATACACTATATTAATATTTCATCCCGTAATTAGTTGGGTTATCCCGGAATACCTCAGCAATTCCCGAATACCGAGGTAAATCTCGTAATTAGAAAATCCCGAAACATCCAGGAAATCACACGATTAGTAGAGTTCCCGAAATACCACAGAATATCTTGAAACAACCAGAAACTCCCGCAATTAGGGAATTAATTTCGAAATATTTACAGTAAATCCCGAAACATCCAGTAAATCCCGAAATTGGTGGATTATCACGGAATACCACAGAAAATCCAGAAACATCCTGAAAATCCCGAAATTGTTGGAGTTATCCCGGAACACGTAAGAAAATCTTGAAACAACCAGAAAATTCCGAAATTAGGGAATTTATCTTGAAATACCACAGAAAATCCCGAAACTTCCAGGAAGTCCCGAAATTGGTGGATTAGCCCGGAATACCACAGAAAATCTCGAAATTGTTGGAGATATTCCGGAACACATCAGAAAATCTCGAAACATTCAGGAAATCCCGAAATTGGTGGAATTATCCCGAAATACCACAGAAAACCCAAAAGTTCCAGGAAATCCCGAAATTGGTGGAGCAATCCCGGAATACTTAAGAAAATCCCGAAACATCCAGGAAAACCATAAATTAGTGAAGTTTTCCCGGCATATCTAAGAAATTACTGAATTATTTAGAAAATCCCGTAGTTGGTGGAGTTATCCCGGAATACCTCAGCAATTCCAGAATATCGAGGTAAATCCCGTAATTGGTAGAGTTATCCCGGAATACCTCAAAAATTCCCGAAATATCCAGGAAATCACACAATTAGTAGAGTTCCCGAAATACCACAGAATATCTTGAAACAACCAGAAAATCCCGCAATTAGGGAATTAATACCGAAATATTTAAAGAAAATCCCGAAACATCCAGGAAATCCCGAAATTGGTGGATTATCCCGAAAGTCCTCAGAAAATCCCGAAATTGTTGGAGTTATCCCGAAACACGTCCGAAAATCTAGAAACATCCAGAAAATTCCGAAATTGGTGGAATTATCCCGAATTACCACAGAAATTCCCGAAATATCGAGGAATTCACGTAATTAGTGAATTTAACTCGACATATCCAGAAATCCCAAAAATTATTTAAGTTATATCGACATACCTCAAAAATTATTGAAATATTAAGAAAATCTCGAAATTGGTGGAGTTATCCCGGAATATATCAAAATTCCCGAAATACTACAGAAAATCCCGAAATACTATAGAAAATCTTGAAACAAATAGAAAAACCCGAAATTAGGGAATTTATCCCGAAATATTTACAGAAAATCCCGAAACATATAAGAAATCCTGAAATTGGTGGAGTTATCCCGGAATACCTCAAAAATTCCCGAAATATCCGAGAAATCCCGTAATAAGTGAAGTTATCCGCTAATAATTCAGATATTCCCGAAATACCATAGAAAATCGTGAAACAACCAGAAAATACCGAAATTGGTGGAGTGATTCGGAAATACCACAGAAAATACCGAAACTTCCAGGAAGTCCCGAAATTGGTGGATTAGGCCGGAATACCACAGAAAATCCCGAAATATCGAGGAAATCATGTAATTAGTGAATTTAACTCGACATAAACAGAAATCCCAAAATTAGTTAAGTTATATCGGCATACCTCAAAAATTACTGAAATATTAAGAAAGTCTCGAAATTGGTGGAGTTATCCCGGAACACGTCAGAAAATCTCGAAACATCCAGGAAATCCCGAAATTGGTGGAATTATCCCGATATACCACAGAAAAACCCAAAACTTCCAGGAAATCCCGAAATTAGTGGAGTTATCCGCATATAATTCAGAAATTCCCGAAATACCATAGAAAATCTTGAAACAACCAGAAATTCCCGAAATTAGGGAATTTATCTCGAAATACCACAGAAAATCTCGAAACTTCCAAAAAATCCCGAAATTAGTGGATTAGCCTGGAATACCACAGAAAATCCCGAAGTTGTTGGAGTTATCCCGAAACAAGTCAGAGAATCTCGAAACATCCAGGAAATCCCGAAATTGGTGGAATTATCCCGAAATACCACAGAAAAACCCGAAACTTCCACGCATTCCCGAAATTGGTGGGGTTATCCCGGAATGCTTAAGAAAATCCCGAAACATCCAGAAAAACCCTAAATTAGTGATGTCTTCCTGGGATATCTAAGATATTACTGGATTATTAAGAAAATCTCGTAATTGGTGAGGTTATCCTGGAATACCTCAGCAATTCCCGAATATCGAGGTAAATCCCGTAATTGGTGGATATATCCCGGAATACCACAGAAAAACTCGAAACTTCCAGGAAATCCCGAAATTGGTGGAGTTATCCCGAAATTCCAGAGAAATACCCGAAACTTCCAGGGAATCCCGAAATTGGTGGCGTTATGCCGGAATACTTAAGAAAATCCCGAAGCATCCAGGAAAACCCTAAAGTAGTGCAGTTTTCCCGGCATATGTAAGTAATTACTGAATTAGAAAATCAAGTAATTGGTGGTGTTATGCCGGAATACCTCAAAAATTCCCGAAATATCCAGGAAATCCCTAATTAGTGAAGTTATCCCGAAATAATTCAGAAATTCCCGAAATAACAGCGTTAACCCTTCCAGTGCACACATACTCTTAATTCTTACAACAAGAGACCGGACACCGGGGAACGGATGAATTTTAATATGATATAGATAGATATATACTGTTCTCTAATAAGGTACCGATATGTACATTAAAATTTTATCTTATGTATTTATCTCCAACTTGTAAATTACAATATTCTTCATACCGTTCCATGATTTCTAATTAATCAACACGTTTAAAGTGTAGTATTACTGTCAACGTACCGTAATCAAATGGTATCGATACTCCGTGTTGATGTCTTATATCAATTTCAATCGTCTGAAAGGTGTTGAATAATAGTGGTAAGTACATAGACGGCGAGAAACTTTTTAATCTCACACTTCCGTACTTGTAATCGTCGATATTTAACGATACAGCTCTTAATAATCGTGTCTGCACATCACCGGTTACATATGGTTCATAAATATCTGTATATACCATCAACATGTCTGGTAAACAACTCGTAAGTTTAGCAGGATAATCGGAAGTTGTCAATTCATCTTTATTAATGTAAATTTCGTTACGCGTACTCCGGAAATCAAATCCCAGAATTTTTCTAACTTTTTTCGAAAAATGTATTTGGTGAACCAGTTCCGAACAATATTCCTCATGACATATTCGACGAATCGATATGTATCCGCCTCCTTCAACGCAAAACTTTAAATGTTTTTTAAGACAGTGCAATTCATTGATTTCTTCTACTACACTTTCAATACTTTTGTAAATCCCGCGACGTATATACGACAGGGTTGCCAGATGGCGATTTTTTCTCTTTGTTGCTCTTGCTTAATAAACATCAATATACGTAAGAGAGAAAAGGAAAAAAAATCGCCATCTGGTCACTCTGATATACGATCCCTAATAGCACTGTCCGCCTCGAAGACGTTTTTAAAACGTTTTTAAGCGTTTTAAACGTTTTAAAAACGTCTGATAACGTATTTAAGACGTTTTGTGCTGGCAGGGATACACCGTCAACGGTAAATGAGCTCGAGCTTATTGTATCAAGTATTTCGCCCCCCGAGATACTTGTAACCGAAACTGGTGAAATAATCATATGAACCGATCTCTCATCTTCCGACGTCAAGTGTTGGAATGTAAGCGATATTTGAATCTCTGAAAGCGCAACGTTCCACGATCCTTGTAAATGAAAAGTTTGCGGTAGCTGCGTAACAAAGTGTGTTGTTGTGTTATCAGGAAAAAATTGTATATTGCTGTTGCTCGGTAACACGATGTAAAATTGATCTTTTATCATCTTGTTTCAGCAATATCGCCAGCCCTTACCCACGAATTAAATTTTTCAGGATAACCTTTCCAACTTACAAAATATTCATTTAACCGACCTTGTCCACGAGATTTTAAGATTTGATCAATTTCAAAAACTTTATTCGGAAAGTCCATTCTTACTTTGCACAGCTCCTCTCTGTAAAAGCAGCCATCGATCTCTTCATCGGCCAACTCTTTTAAAAAATATACAGCCGGATAACGAGATGTTGAAATTCTGTAAATCTTAAAAACTTCCTCGGACTATCCGCCTTTGTATGCTTTTGCAAAAACGTTTCTCGCACGACTGACGCGAACCAAATCACCAATGTCATATTTAACGTGTCTCCTTACATCAGGTTGTTTTTAGATTCGTATCAGTTCTTTAAATTTTTACGCGCCTCCGCGGCGTTGTGTACGGTGACTGTGGCTGGTTTCATTCGAATACCTGCATGTTTTGTATGATTATAAGCATCAACTATACTTTGTAATACATCGATATAACGCCTGGTATTTGTATGACTAAAAAATCGCCATAATCGCTCTTTAATTGTTCTTATAACTTTTTCAACGATGGCTGCTTTAATGTCGGGACTACGTACGATTCTGTAAATTATACCCTCTCTTTTGAGAACCTGTTGGAATTCACCACTCGTAAATTCACGACCTTTATCGGTCTGCAGACATATCGGTTTTCTTCCACCAGCGTTGGTTATAATAGTTCCGAAAGCTTTAGCAACGTTATTTCCACTTTTTGTCGTTAGTGGTTCTACTCACACATATTTGCTAAGAACATCTATAACGGTCAAAAGATAAGTAAACCCATCGTTGTACGTTTTCAACAACCTCAAATCCATTAAATCAGCTTCCCAAACATCATCAATATTACGAACATTATAACTACGGCGAACAAATCTACGTCTAACAAATTTGTGTTTATTGTATGCATCTTGATTCTCGAGCCATGCAATTACACTTTGAGGATTAAACGTTTTATGGGTGGCTTGTAACAATTTGTCGGCTCCAGCGTATGCGGTGGGTCGTGGTAACCCATAAGACAAAAGTTCCAATTCATTATTCATCATTCTTAACAACTTTTGACGATTTTTTAGTTTTTTTAATCCTTTTTATATTTTTACACTTAACAGCTTTCTTGATACGTGCAAAGAATCTTTCAAACGTAATTTTACTAACCATACAGCAAACAGTCATCATCGCCAGAGTTCTTTCACACAACAGTGTCCAATGGATTAATTCCAATTTCACCACGCTCGAGACGCTCGACTAGATTTGTACCTGGACCACAAAATTTATAACCGGATACATGCATTTCAAAAGGAAGCAAATCGATTAACGAGTCTAGTACACTCTTTTCATCATTAATTTCTAACTTTTCTTCCCCGCTAGTCGCTGCCATGAATTCACCAATAAATTACGTGCTCTCACAGGCGTCTTAACCCTACTAGCACGCGGAGTTCGATCGTCCTCGTCCGAGCTACTCCCAGAGATGGAACTTGCTTTTCTTTTCAACTTACTACTACTTGTAACGTCAATTTTCGGTAATTTATTCGCATATGTCTCGGTTGATGAAGAGCTCGACGGTGACGACTTCTTTACGATTTCTCTCCAAACGCGTTTGTTTCCAATGTATTCTCTGGGAACCGATGCACGGCACAGCAATTATATAAACTGAGCACTACCCTGTGGTGGCGTTCTTTTTCTATTTCTCATAGCGTCATTTACCAGATCAATAAAGTTTACACCCCTATTCCAAGATATATTTTAATGACTCCTCAGATGATGTAATAAATTAGCGGTCATTTTTTGAAACTTGGCAGGAATGGTCTCAATCACGCGTTCGTCAATAGTCTTTTGTACATCATTATCAAAATCTATCGTTTCTTCATTTGATCTTGACGAGTTTCGCTGTTTCGAAAATGAAGATATCTTTGTAAAACTTGCCTGTAAAGATACCATTTTTTACTTTCGTCTTTGTATATGGTGGAATTTAAAATGTCGTTCATTTCTGCATCGAGTCTACTCATGGCCATACCAGGTGTTTGAACGGAATGCATACTGCTTTCAACTACTGATTGTTGTCTCACACGTTCCACATTTTCGTATGGAACGAGAACCATTTTCCGAGCATGTTAGACACAAGGATTGCTAAAACCGTACCAATTAATGGTGCAAGCAAAGCTGGTAAAAATCCACCGTGTTGCACAATGAGGTTCCTTTTACGTTTAAAATTTATTCGTAGTTCAACTAATTTTCGCAAAACAGTTGTATGCTTTCGTAACTGAGATTTGTGTCTCTTACTAAGTGGTACGTTTCCATCTAATACGTTCAATGCACACTCGCAAATATGTTTTACCAGTTTAGTATCTGTTTTGTTGAGTAATGCCTTTCGTTGGTCGTCTTTCAAATGGTACAGAGACCGTAAAATTACTGCAACTTTACTGTTGAAAGGTGGGCGTTGACGACTTTTTCGTCAGGCGTCGACGCCATTACACCGACACGACTGGTACACGATTTGTAAAGTAAACATTTATGTTTGTCGTCGGGAAAAATTGTTGTACAATTGTCAGGTGTATCCTGCTTTAGATCGAGTACCAGGTAACCATAGGGTTGACCAGTCGCGTCTTCGCAAGCTTCCCGAAGGAATCATGGATCTCTGGGATAGATTTGACGTGCGAGATGATGAATCTGAGAACGGTCGCGCAAGTTTCGAAATAGTACGTTGTAGTGTGCATTTAGGGATATATCGCGTTATCCCTTACCCTGATGAAATATGTTTTGAGTTATAAATATTACACTCAAATTGTTGTGGTGACTCCCTTTTGTAAATAAATTAACGATTGCACCTCCGTTCGTCGATGATTCTCTCATCAAATCGTCGATATATTATATAGTTTGCGTAATCATTATTTTGCGGTAATCTTTCTCGAAATTCTATTTGGTTTCCCAATTCTCTGTAACTGGGTTGCCATTCGGCATAGTACAAAATTTTACGATCAATTCGTGTATCACACATTCGCTCAAGGTTTTCAGGAAATTTTTTAACAAACACTGTTTTTCCACAACCTGTGGGACTACTTAGTATAGATGTAAAATGATGTTTCCATCTCGTGTCCATGATGACGACTGATCATATACATTTGAAAATTAAGTATTCGTGAAAGAACCCAAAATGTCCATGAATCTCGTACCTCGATCGAGGAGCTCACGACTCGCTATGGGGTCCCCGCGCGCGCAACCGCTTACGAGTGTTTTACAATTGAGCTCTCCTGCACCCGCCGGATTAAATGAGCTCAAATGACACCTAGCCCGCTCGTGGAAATGCGTCTAATGAGCTTGCATTACCGGCGAGCTAATTTTATACCTCATCAAACGCTTTAAACATTTGATTATTCGGTCGTAGTCAACGAGTTAGGAATACAAATTATTTTTAATACTTTAATAAATTTTATAATTACTCTAATACTTATTTTTATGTTATACGTCGTCATTAAAAACTAAAAATAAAAATGTAAAGTAATTTTAGGAGAGAGGAGAGAGTGAAATGATTAAAAATATCTTTAATAAAATGTTTTATTAACATTAAGAGTTCCAGTTAATACAGCGATCAGTTTTTGTAATTACATTCTTTTATAAATACTAGGGGGTTACCCCCTACTCGCTTCGCTCGTCAACCCCCGATTACGGCTTGAAAATTGTGCATTTATTATAATTTATAGTATTATAAATTTTATTTTAAAAATAAACTTGCTTCAAAAGGTTGAAAATTGTAGTTTTCGGTACAATTGTCAAAATAGAAAATATTCTCTCACAAGTGTGTCGAACGATATTATTCGATATCATACACTGTATAGTAAATAAATTATATAACTTCTGTTTATATGTAATAGTAATTCTGTTTATATGTAACGTAAAAATATATGCAAACTGGATGGTAGTTTTGAATCACTCTGTATCATCACACATATGCTGACATACCCACATTCACTCACCCACACCAACTCTCACACCCCAACATCTACCTATACTCGTCCCCATCTACCCACCCACACACGCCCACTTCCAATCATCCACGTCTACCCTCGCACATCCACATCAACCCATACACACAGTTACACCTACCTGCACCCACCCTCACATACCTGCATCCACTTCCAAATCCACATACATATACCTATCCATCCTCATGCACTCAAGTTTAACGTTTCACATTCACATCCACCCATGCACGTTTCAAAATTTAGATTTTAAATCTGTATTTGCCTGCAATTCGGGTCAGTCATCCGCTGTATATATAAATCCTAGAAAGTATACATCCAGGGTAACAAACACATGATTCAAAATGATCACCCTTTATATTCAAATTTTGTCTATAGCGGGTATTTTTGAATAATGCTGCATCTCACACACCCATATCCAACCATCCACACCTTTCCACACACACCCACCATCCAGACTCGCCACTACCCACTGATCGTCATGCACTCATAAACATGATTAAAAAAGATCACCCTGTTTATAAAAATTTTGTCAATAGGGGGCACTTTTGAATCACTCAGTATCTCACACACTCATGTATCATGTATTAATGTTTAATAGCCTGCAATTCGAGTCCAACGTACACTGATACATAAGTCCCATTACGCCTACAAGCTGTAAAATATACGATTGAAAAAGACCACCCTGTACATTCCAATTTTACGTCCAGCGGCCACCACCGCAGCTGTTTGAAAAATATAGATAGAATAGATTTTTTTTAATAAGTCTTATATAAATTTTAATAATATAGATAGTTGTAGAGTCTAATGGAACATACTCTCTATTTCGCAACCACCCATAATAAACACGTGATTACACGTCATGTTATATATACGTGAGGCCACAGGGACGTATCTTGTTATTATACCAGAAAATCTTCAGAAATTTCTGAAACAGCGGCGGCGGCGGTGGCGGCGGCGACGAAATTTTTTTAATAATATAGATAGATAATTATTACACATTCTGGTAGTGTTTACGGGTAATTTTTCAGTGTACTTTTTCCATCGAGACTTGGTCTTAATGACCTTTTTCGTTTCCAACTTTTTAGCTATCAGTGGAATTTGATCAGGCTTGCTCTTGTTTTGACCCATTTAATAACTATCGACTATCTGGTTTAGAACTGCTTTTATTCGATTCTGCGTAAATTAGGCACCGGTGTTTCCATACGACGTAAAAGTTCTTTATCTTTTATTTCCACGTTATATGTTGTACGCACTCTCGTAACCGTGTATACACGTATGGTTGTAGAAAATAAACTGAGACAGTCTACTTTAGGTGAGTGATATTTATACTTTTTTCCCAAAATTTTGATGTTGCAACCGCACGCACGGTCGTAGTTGGCGACACAAGCTCTGATTAAACATTTGTATTCAACTTTTGTATCCGTAAGGAAAACTTTTATACATGCTCACAAATCTTCTTTTACCATAAACAGGTTTACAGGTTATAGGTGGTGGGAGAAGTTATCGTTCGTCCAGAATTAGTTAATAAAAGAGAAAGCTTTATTGATCTCCACGAACCAAAATTTATTCTTGCCGACGTTTCGGACGTATTGTTACCGTCCCTTTTCAAGGCTATAAAAATACAAAAACAACGAAAAAACACTTTTAAAATTCAAACTGCAATTCTAACACAATATAAACAACAATTTAACGCACACACACTCCTACCAATAAAAAAGGCGCAGAGATATTAATTTATATTCTGGAGAAACATTACTTCTCTATGGCATCGCACGCAACTGTCAATTAAAAATAATATTAAAAAAATCAATATAACAAAAGAAAAATGAGACACAAACAATTAAATAATTACAAGTTTATCTCCGCAAAACCCTCCACTTAACATATTGAAAACGAGGACCTTCCCAAAGGGAGTCCTGTACACTAGTGATACTTAATATATCTATCTACATTAAATAATATCTATATCTCGACATCGTGTAACCGCCGACAGTATATTCCACACATACATATATGAGCGTGTACATATATACATATAGTATATACACACAACGCGTATACGCATAACACACGCGCGAAACATATCAAACTAAGAAAACAGCGAAACATATTGCGGGGCCAAACGAGCCGAGATTTCTCTCGTATATCAGGCAACCATGCACAGCGAAGAAGTTGCACACTCAACTTGTTAAGTCAAGGCCTACTGGGATTCCCCCCGGCAGCTCAGAAAACGTGCCACCTCCGCGTACCACATAGCACCCCGATACCGAGAGACTGAACACATCAAGCGGACGGCCAAGCGAAAGAGTTTACAACGGATTTCAATGTACTAAACCGCCCACGCACGCAACATTTTAACACTATCAAGCGTAACTTTATATATATTTTTAAAAAAATTAACATCTTCAATACGGTTTAACGTGTCGTCATGTATATAACTACTCATCATTTCTGAGAACATACGTTTTTTAAAATTATTTTCGATGTCCATGATACATGTTTTATTAAAATCAATACTATGTCCTGTGTTAATTGTGTGGACCGCTAAAGCGGATCTGTCATTTTTATTTTTTACGTCATATTTATGTTCTCTGATACGGGTTTTCAGTTTATGCTTACTTGTGCCTATTCATGTAGTGTTCCCCCCAATTACAGATTTGTTTCTTTTGATGTGGTCTCTCTTTCTCAATTTTACCAATTTATTCGAAATTATATCAACAAAAAAAATTTACACATAAATAATAATATTAGCATTAATATTAATAATAATCTAATAAACAGAAATCAAATTCGGAGACCAAGAATTGTTTTCCATTCATAAAGGGACTAACCCCGAAACTAAACGCATTTATTAAGAAACATGAATTTCTATTGATTAATCGCACTATTAATAAATTTAACAGTATTATTAAATTAGGTAAACATAAAGCAGTAAAAAATGAAATTTGTAATATTGTATATAAGATACCTTGTGAGGATTGCCCAGCGTTATACATAGGCACAAGTAAGCATAAACTGAAAACCCGTATCAGAGAACATAAATATGACGTAATAAATAAAAATGACAGATCCGCTTTAGCGGTCCACACAATTAACACAGGACAAAACATGTATCATGGACATCGAAAATAATTTTAAAAAACGTATGTTCTGAGATGAATAGTTATATACATGACGACACGTTAAACCGTATTGAAGATGTTAATTTTTAAAAAAATATATATAAAGTTACGCTTGATAGTGTTCAAATGTTGCGTGCGCGGGCGGTTTAGTACATTGAAATCCGTTGTAAACTCTTTCGCTTGGCCGTCCGCTTGATGTATTCAGTCTCTCGGTATCGGGGTGCTATGTGGTACGCGGAGGTGGCACGTTTTCTGAGCTGCTGGGGGGAATCCCAGTAGGCCTTGACTTAACAAGTTGAGTGTGCAACTTCTTCGCGGTGCATGGTTGTCTGATATACGAGAGAAATCTCGGCTCGTTTGGCCCCGCAATATGTTTCGCTGTTTTCTTAGTTTGATATGTTTCGCGCGTGTGTTATGCGTATACGCGTTGTGTGTATATACTATATGTATATATGTACACGCTCATGTATGTATGTGTGGAATATACTGTCGGCCCCTGTTGAAAAAACCTCATATAAAACTATAAAAAAAATTTTTTTATCGTACTTCATGTGGCTTTTGCACCCGGAGTTTGCGATAGAATGCTATACATTATTTAATACGAATCGGAAAGAATAAGCTTATAACTATAGGCTTCATAATGAACACCTCATAAAATGCGATAAAAATAAATTTGTTTATAAGGTTTTATAGGAATAAACGTGTAACATAAAAGAGCATAAAATAGTTTATCGGAGTATATCGGGTACACATTTATATTTAAATATTTTGTATTTATATTTACCGGGCATTATAAGGATTTGCCACCTATCACGTACTTATATATCAATGCTTTTTCACTCTAAAGTTTATAGTATTTTATAATGAAAAACCCGAACATAAATGAATTATCTATAGTTCTATTTCAGGTAATACAAAATGATGTATATTCTTAACAAGTGGATTTCTATCGGGATTTTAACAGTTATTGTCTTATAGAGCATACAAAAATATAAGGTTAAATAGGGCGTTTCACAATAACGCCAAGTAAAGGCTATATGACCTTACCAGCATATTTCAATATTATATAACAACTTACCTGGTACCTTTATAGGGATTTATGACGATCGACGCATGAAATGGGCGGCTTGCCTAACGCATCGTACCTGGCTTTGCCAGTCAAAAAGTAACCGCTATTGAATCGCTTATCGCATTTTATGAGGTATTGCTGTATTCACTATTTACAACGAATAGGCATGTATCTGGATTACAAATAATTAATTATTTTTCATGATTGCAATTTATCGGGTTAAATAGGAAATTTCACTATAAAGTCGAGCATTATTTATCCGAATCTACCGGTATATTCTAATATTGTCAAGCAACCTAAGTGATTCGTTTGTAGGGTTTAATCAGTATTGTCACATAAATCAGCGGTTTGATTACAGGATCTTATCGGTTACGCCTGTCGTAGAAGCAACCGCTATTGAATCGTTTATCGTATTTTATGAGGTATTGCTGTATTTTCTATTTACAACGAATAGGCATGTATCTGGATTTCAAATAATTAAAGATTTTTCATGATTGCAATTTATCGGGTTGAATAGGACATTTCACTATAAAGTCGAGCATTATTTATCCGAATCTACCGGTATATTCTAATATTGTCAAGCAACCTAAGTGATTCGTTTATAGGGTTTAATCAGTATTGTCACATAAATCAGCGGTTTGATTACAAGATCTTATCGGTTACGCCTGTCGTATAAGCAACCGCTATTGAATCGTTTATCGTATTTTATGAGGTATTGCTGTATTTTCTATTTACAACGAATACGCATGTATCTGGATTTCAAATAATTAAAGATTTTTCATGATTGCAATTTATCGGGTTGAATAAGACATTTTACTATAAAGTCGAGCATTATTTATCCGAATCTAACGGTATATTCTAATATTGTCAAGCAACGTATGTGGTTCGTTTATAGGTTTAATCAGTATTGTCACATAAATCAGCGGTTTGATTACAGGATCTTATCGGTTACGCCCACGTAAAAAGAATTTATAAAGTTTTTATAAAAAGTGTATAAAATGGATTGTATACAATTTGTATAAAAAATTGGTGTTATAAAAACTTTATAAAATTTTTATAAAAAGATTGGCTTTCATAAAAAATATATTTTTATTAAATTTTTAAATAAATACCACACTTTAAAGCACATTTTAAAGGAATTTACATACAAAAACGCGGTTACTTTAGGCTCAATATAAATTGAAACATTTTAAAATAGAAAAAGATAAATAATAAAGTAATTAAAAACGTTCGAGATAAGTTTTAAAATTTTTTTACGGTATTTTATAGGATGGGTAAAGTTTGTGAACTTTGGGAAAAGTATTGCGCAACTTGGGAAAAGTTTGTGAAAATTGGGAAAAATTTTGCAAAACTTAAATGTTAAAGTTTTGGGAATAAACATATATAACCTTAAAAACAGGACTGCAAAATTCATCAGCTGGCAGCGGTGGCGATGGGTGACTCGTACCGACGCTTCTACGCACGGAGAAGCTGTTGATCGTACCTTTAAAATCGTCTAACCTGCAACAAAAATATTACAAAAACACAAAGTATCTAACGTACTCAATCGCTAAGTTTTTAAAAATCAAGAGAAAGGAGGACTTATCTGATCAAAAGTGTAGACGGAGATGAATCTTCAGGTCTCAATATTCCGGCTCTCCCCTCACCGAGACTGAATTTTAAATTCTCAAAATCGATAATATTCCATGCTGTCAATTGACGCACCACATATATCTAGGTTAAAAGTACGACTTCCACGACGAATTTAGTGGTAAACTGCTTGATTAAGTAAAATACGACGGCAAACGTTTCGCGCTGCACGAAGCTCACGGGAATAAGACATCAAACTGAAGTTGGTTAGATGTCAAACTGAAGTTGGCTTTTTTCTCTATCGTCAATTCATTTTATACAATTTTTATAAAAACTTTATAAATTTTTCTCACGTGGGCGCCTGTCGTTGAAGCACCCGCTATTGAATCGTTTATCGTATTTTATATGAGGTATTGCTGTATTTTCTATTTACAATAAATAGGCATGTATCTGGATTTCAAATAATTAATGATTTTTCATGATTGCAATTTATCGGGTTGAATAGGACATTTCACTATAAAGTCGAGCATTATTTATCCAAATCTACCGGTATATTCTAATATTGTCAAGCAACCTATGTGGTTCGTTTATAGGGTTTAATCAGTATTATCACATAAATGAGCGGTTTGATTACAGGATCTTATCGGTTACGCTTGTCGTAGAAGCAACCGCTATTGAATCGTTTATCGTATTTTATGAGGTATTGCTGTATTTTCTATTTACAACGAATAGGCATGTATCTGGATTTCAAATAATTAATGATTTTTCATGATTGCAATTTATCGGGTTGAATAGGACATTTCACTATTAAGTCGAGCATTATTTATCCGAATATACCGGTATATTCTAATATTGTCAAGCAACCTATGTGGTTCGTTTATAGGGTTTAATCAGTATTGTCACATAAATCAGCGGTTTGATTACAAGATCTTATCGGTTACGCCTGTCGTATAAGCAACCGCTATTGAATCGTTTATCGTATTTTATGAGGTATTGCTGTATTTTCTATTTACAACGAATACGCATGTATCTGGATTTCAAATAATTAAAGATTTTTCATGATCTTTTGGGCCATATAAGTCACCAGGACTGGATGGTATTTACCCCGCACTATTACAAAGGGCGGGGGAGTGCATTATCCGTCCAATGACCAGACTTATTAGGGCAAGTCTGGAATTATGCCATATTCCAGAAAGTTGGAAGGGAACGAGAGTGACGTTCATTCCGAAAGCAGGTAAGGGGAGCTATACTTCTCCTAAAGACTTCCGACCTATAAGTCTTACATCGTTTATGCTGAAGACAATGGAAAGGCTCATAGACAGACATATTAAAGATAAACCTTTAAAAGAACGACCACTTCATAGGGATCAGTATGCGTACAGAGCAGGACACTCTACTGAGACTGCTCTGTGCAAAATAGTGAACCTGATTGAAGAACAAATTGAAAACGGAGGCTTCGCTCTAGTGGTCTTTTTAGACATAGAAGGAGCTTTCAACCATACCTCCAAAAGAGTAATCAAGGAGGCAATGAGGAGACATGGAATAGCTCAGCCAGTTACTGACTGGGTCGAACTCATGTTATCAAACAGAAAGCTGGTAATGACCAAGAGTAACACCAAGGTAACTGGCTGGGTGAACACGGGATGCCCACAGGGGGGGGTTATTTCCCCATCCCTCTGGAATCTTGTAATGAACACACTATTATGCCTACTAACCAACACGGGATGTGAGGTTGTAGGATATGCAGATGATCTAGCAATAATAGTTAGAGGACCATTTTTAGAAACACTATTTGACATCATGCAAAATGCCTTGAATAAGGTATATAAGTGGTGCCAAGGAGGTGGACTATCGGTTAACCCGGAAAAAATGGAAGTTATGGTGTTTACACGTAAATATAAGTGGAAAACAAGCATAAAACACCTCGAATATGGAGGAAAACGGCTAGAAATAAAAGAAAAAGTTAAATATCTAGGTGTCATTCTTGACAGTAAGTTAAACTGGAAAGAGCACCTTGAGAACCAGTGTAATAAAGTTATAAGAGTACTATGGCAAACACGTAGAGCTCTGCACTTGAACTGGGGTCTTAAACCAGAAACCATGATGTGGATTTACACAGCAATTCTGAAACCAAAACTCACGTATTCGGCAGTGATTTGGTGGAAGCGAGCAGGTTTGAAAACTGCGAACCAAATGCTGGAAAGGGTACGAGGATTGGTCCTGCGCTGCATCACCAATTCTCTAAGAACCACGCCAGTACAAGCTATGGGGGTCATAACGAATATTGAGCCCTTTCAGCTCACTCTTAAGTCAGAAGCCATAAAAGGATACTTAAGAGTTAGAAATCTCTTAGATCGACGGGCGGACAGGGGACTCCTAAGTACGCTCCCGCGAAATCTAAGAGAGAACTTATACGAGGGAACTGATAGATGCAGCACTGAGTTCCTATTCGATAAGAGATACAGAGTCAGTCTGCCTAGCAAAGATGACTGGAGTCAAGGACGTGTTAGGGTGCCGGAGGGCAAAGAACTCTGGTATACTGATGGGTCCAAGAATATCCGGGGAGTCGGAGCAGGGGTATACTGCAGAAAAAATGGGAAGGGTAGGATATATTCCTTAAAGGAATACAATACCATTTCCCAAGCGGAAACATTTGCAATCCTGCAATATGCTAAAGCGGCACAGGAGAATTGCAAAGACGAAGAGATATACATTTACTCGGACAGCAGAACTGTGTTACAGAGTCTGAATGGTCACACCACTAAGTCCAGACTAATTTGGGAATGTCATAAGACACTAAATAGACTGGCAGAGTTGAATAAGCGGCTAACGCTAACATGGATACCAAGTCATGTATTCGGCAGTGATTTGGTGGAAGCGAGCAGGTTTGAAAACTGCGAACCAAATGCTGGAAAGGGTACGAGGATTGGTCCTGCGCTGCATCACCAATTCTCTAAGAACCACGCCAGTACAAGCTATGGGGGGTCCCTAACGAATATTGAGCCCTTTCAGCCATCTTAAGTCAGAGCATAAAAGGTACTAAGAGTTGAAATCTCTTAGATCGACGGGCGGACAGGGGGACTCCTAAGTACGTCTCCCGCGCAATATCTAAGAGAGAAACTTTATCGAGGGAAACTGATAGATGCAGCACTGAGTTCCTATTCGATAAGAGAATACAGAGTCAGATCCTGCCTAGCAAAGATGACTGGAGTCAAGGACGTGTTAGGGGTGCCGGAGGGGCTAAGAACTCTGGTATACTGATGGGTCCAAGAAATATCCGGGGAGTCGGAGGCAGGGGTATACTGGCAGAAAAAATGGGAAGGGTAGGATATATTCCTTAAAGGAATACAATACCATTTCCCAAGCGGAACATTTGCAATCCTGCAATATGCTAAAGCGGCACAGGAGAATTGCAAAGACGAAGAGATATACATTTACTCGACAGCAGAACTGTGTTACAGAGTCTGAATGGTCACACCACTAAGTCCAGACTAATTTGGGAATGTCATAAGACACTAAATAGACTGGCAGAGTTGAATAAGCGGCTAACGCTAACATGGATACCAAGTCATGTAGGTATACGTGGTAACGAGATAGCCGATGACCTAGCAAAGATAGGTACAAATGGAAAACATGCGGAACCAAGCATGATGGTGAAGATGCCACATAGCCACCTTATAGAATTACTAAAGGAATGGCTGGTGAAGGAACACCAAAGTGCTTGGGTAAAAACTGCAGGATGCAGACAAGCTAAAGCCGCACTCGGAAACGCAATAAGCGGACACTGGGAAGAAGGGCTTAGGAAACTTAGCAGAAAGACAGCTCGCAAGCTAATGGACATACTTACTGGACATGGAGATTTGCGATACCATAGGTATAAAATGGGACTGGAAACAGATCCATTATGCCGAATGTGCAAGGAGGCAAACGAAACACCTCTACACATCTTATGTGAATGCCCCAGAATCATGACAAGAAGATGACGCCTCACAGGTGAATTTCTAATTGATTCAGGAGATATATCCAGTTGGGATGTCCAGAGAATACTTGCTGTTTGGCAGGGTCTCTGGGCGGTGCCCAATTGAAAAAAAAAAAAAAAACCAAGGACCCATAAGAAGGCTCACTCAAGTGTGGCAACATTGCTATACACTTCGGGGGGCTAAAGATGGGAAATGGAAAACAGGGCGCAAAGGGAATACCCAAGTGCCTGGCATAACCTAGTCAAATAGGAGGGTGCCAACTGAGTAACTTAATAATAATAATAATATGTGGTTCGTTTATAGGGTTTAATCAGTATGTGGCTTTGGTGTTACTAAGAACACATAGAAATATTGGACAATTGAAATATTTTTTCTAAAAATAGGTTAATATGTTTTCGTATTAGAAAAATAATGAAGTATAAACTTTATTACAAGAGATTGCTCAATAAAGAATACATACCAATTCCGTAACAAATTCTGAATTATTTTAAATGTTAACATGAATCATCGAATCATATAAAAGATTAACAAAATTGGATTATTTTATTGAAAATTAAATTTAATATTCTTTCCCTAGCGGAAATAATCATATGCCAATAATGTTTATAAATACTTAATAAAAGTTATTAGCTTTTATTAGATTTTCGTAACACTTTATAAAGTGCGGATTTTGGACTGTAGTAATAGTTTAAAAAATTTGGTGATGTTTATAAGATTTTTTTAGTTGTTTTAAAAATTTCGTAAATATTTCTAAGCTTTATTAGGTTTTATTAGATTTTTGTATTTCGAAAATATCGTGAAAAACGATAAAATGACACTAATAGTAACTGTTGCATTTTCCTATATTTAACTGTTTTTAGCTGTTTCTAAGTGATGTATGCAAAAAAACAAAAGCTATTAATAAAAGATTGCTATTGGTAAATATTCATAAAAATTCTAAATACTTATTTACTGTATATAATAATTTAAAAAAGTTATTAGTAGTTATTAGCTTTTTTAAACTCGCACATTTCTTTTACTTTTGAAAAAAACCTAAAAGCTAATAAAATCTAGCAAAAGCTAAGAAGAGCTAATAAAAGTTATAAATTCTAACTAACTATTAACAGAGTCCAAAATCTGCATATTATAAATTGATTATAAAATTTATTAGCTTTTCTTAGCTCTTTCTGGAAAAATAAATTTCCGTCTGGGTTGGTGTTTATTACTAGCTCACTGTAGAAAACCACTATCTTTACTTTCATGAAGAATAACATTGAAAAATATTTATAATTAAAGGGCACAAAATTAAGAATACCTGCAAGTGTCACTCGAGTCTGACAGTTATTTCTATAACCATTACTAAAGTAGTTAAATATATAGGAATATTGAATATTGAAATATTTGTTCTAAAATATCTGTTAATAGTTTTTTTATTTTTAAAAAATAATGAAGAATAAACTTTTATACAAGAGTATACTAATGAAAGAATATATATAAATGCCGTTACACATTCTGAATTATTTTACAGAGTTTACTTGAATCAGTGAATCGTATAAGAATTATTATATTGGATAAGTTTATATAAAATAAATTTAATAATTCTTTGATTTTCATTAGTAGCTTTATAATAGAAAACTTTTACCTTTACTTGCATGAAGATTAACAATAAAAAATATTTATAACTAAATAATTCAAAATTAAGATTACATGCAACTGTATCATATATATATATGGGTGGTTCTCTGTGACATCGAAGATGAAAAAAATAAATATTGCTATAACTGTGGGAATATGTTTTAGAGGTATCGAGTAGTTCTCCTGAATTTTTTCAGATTTTTTCTGGGCCATTATTTTAAGTTACAGAGAGTCAAAGTTGACATTTTAGCACTTTTTTGCATTATATGTCCATTTTCATGAATTTTTTGCTCCCAGGGGATGCATTTTTCACTAAAAACATAAGTATGACTTTTTTTGTAAAATTTTCCGAACTTTTCATTAAAAATACTTTTAAAGACATAAATGTATGCTGTCACACTCTTGTAAGCCGTTAAAACCTTAAATAGTGAAAATCAGCAATTCTGCTCCGGACTCTGCTAACCTAACACTGTCTAAAAGTTGGCTTTTTATAGTCAGAAACTGCCTAAAAATTTCCAGAGTGGGTCTAAATCATTAAGATCACTTATGGTCAAAATATCCGGGAAAAGTGCCCGAAATATTAATAGAAATGTATATTTGTTGCCTTATAACGATGAATCTATTAGCATGATCATTGCAAAAAAATTTGTGCACTTACCTTGGAGTGGTAGAAAAGTATCTTCACTTATTACAGTATCCATCTAATCCCCTGTAAGCTGCTAAAAATATAAATATTATTATACAAATGTAAAAAATTAATTTTTAAACATTTATAATGCTGAATTTTCAGTTTTACATCCCTTACAAGAAGTATAATACTAATCTGAAGGATTACTATAAATACATAAACATCATTATTACAATAACTGAATATACGTATTTAATACAAAAGATATATAAATAAATCGGATATATAATTATAATGAATAATATGATAACGTGACAGTGACAAGTTTGAGAAATCTAAACAATGTATTGCTGAATAATAATAATAATAATGTTGATACTTTTATAGTAATCCTTCAGATTAGTATTATAATTCTTGTAAGGGATGTAAAACTAAAAATCCAGCATTATAAATGATTAAATAATAATTTTTTATAATTTTATAATAATATTTGTATTTTTAGCACCTTACAGGGGATTATATGGATACTGAAACAAGTGAAGATACTTTTCTACCACTCCAAGGTAAGTGCACAAATTTTTTTGCAATGATCATGCTAATAGATTCATCGTTATAAGGCAACAAATATACATTTCTATTAATATTTCGGGCACTTTTCCCGGATATTTTGACCATAAGTGATCTTAATGATTTAGACCCACTCTGGAAATTTTTAGGCAGTTTCTGATTATAAAAAGCCAACTTTTAGACAGTGTTAGGTTAGCAGAGTCCGGAGCAGAATTACTGATTTTCACTATTTAAGGTTTAAATGGCTTACAAGAGTGTGACAGCATACATATATGTCTTTAAAAGTATTTTTAATGAAAATTTCGGAAAATTTTACAAAAAAAGTCATACTTATGTTTTTAGTGAAAAATGCATCCCCTGGGAGCAAAAAATTCATGAAAATGGACATATAATGCAAAAAAGTGCTAAAATGTCAACTTTGACTCTCTGTAACTTAAAATAATGGCCCAGAAAAAATCTGAAAAAATTCAGGAGAACTACTGAATACCTCTAAAACATATTCCCACAGTTATAGCAATATTTATTTTTTTCATCTTCGATGTCACAGAAAACCACCCATATATATATATATATGAGTATATGTAAAATATTACACACTCAGAGCTATTAATTATTGCTATTAATTAGTTTTATAATTTAGAGCACATTCAAATTGAATTAAAATTATTTGTTTTCCAGATCTGGTTTGTCCTTGGAGGAAGAATATTGTTTGTATTTGAAAACATACTGAAAATTAACATGTAATTGAGTTCGATTTGATGCCTGAAAAAAAAAGAATTATTATATTGGATAAGTTTATATAAAGTAAATTTAATATTTCTTTCATGTTTATTAGTAGTATATCATAGAAACTTCTATCTTTATATGCATGAAGAATAACAATGAAAAACATTTATAACTGAAGGTTACAAAACTAAGAATACATGAAAGTGTCATACGAGTATCGCTGCAGCATTAATAACCCCGTCAGCACAAAACGTCTTAAAGACGTTTCTAGACGTTTTTAAAACGCTTAAAACGCTTAAAACGCTTAATAATGTTTTAAAAACGTCTCCGAGACGGACAGTGCTACCTGGGAAATTAAGTATACTTATGTAATTCGTATTATTGTTGGCGCAGCCGATACAACCCGATAGGCCGTCTGTCCCTTACATGCGTCGAACCTCGTAAAACCTTGTAAATACGTCAAACTTTCGAAAACCGGATACATGCCTATTTGGTATAAATAATAAATACGGAATTGCCTGGTAGAATGGGATTAGCAATTTGATTAAGATTTGTTATTACTGGCGCAGCCGGTAGTAACGGATAGGTGGTATGCCCAATACATGCGTCGATCCTTGTAAAACCTTATAAAAGAACTGTATTGGTTGGTTTAAAATTATGGAATTTAACGGTAGACACCGATAGCTGTTAGTGGACAATATAGTGAAAAGCCTTATATAACCTTATTAATTCAATGCACACGAATACGTCAAATACTCTAAAACCCGATACATGCCTATTTGTTATAAATAATAAATATGGAATTGCCTGGTAGAATGCGATTAGCGATTTGATTAAGATTTGTTATTGCTGGCGCAGCCGTTAGTACCCGATAGGTCGTATGCCTAATACATGCGTCGATCCTCGTAAAACCTTATAAAAGAACTGTATTGGTTGGTTTAAAATTATGGAATTTAACGGTAGACACCGATAGCTGTTAGTGGACAATATAGTGAAAAGCCTTATAGAACCTTATTAATTCAATGCACACGAATACGTCAAATACTCGAAAACCCGATACATGCCTATTTGTTATAAATAATAAATACGGAATTGCCTGGTTGAACGCGATTAGCGATTTGATTAAGATTGTATTTATGGATGTCTCAGCTCATACGATCCGGTAAACGAACCGCCCATTTATTTTGTTGATCATCATATTGTACTATAAAATGTTTTTTTCTTTTGTGAGGTTTATCTTATAAAATACTATAAGCATTTATTGTATAGTATGGTATGAGGTTTTTGCACCCGGAATTCCTTATAGACTCGAATTATAAACCTACTATTAGAAAGCAAAAAAAGATATAAACATATACAGTATTTCCATGATAAGAGCTTATTAAATTTTTTATCGGGAAATGTGTATGAACTATACTCTTTTCATAGTCATTTCTTTTATTATAGAACCCGATTAATATTTTCTAGGATGCACTTGTGTAATTCATGTAGTAAAACATCTATACAGGCTTATAATTTTTCAATCAATTTATTACGATATATGCCGATTCTGAATTCATATTGGTAAAGTGAATAGATTTCTATAAATAATTAAATGAGCATATCTCCATAAAAGCCTATAAATTTATTAGTCTCATAGAAACTGATATATCTTTTACCAGGTAAAACTTATAAAAACTAAATTTCGGAACTTGTGATTCGTAGCTGTGAGGATTTCATTATAGGTACCGATAAAAAAGAAATCGACCGATATATTACTATAAAATTTTTATCGGCACCCCGATTCAATGTGCCATTATTTTATCGGATTTTATAAGGTCTTTTCAACAGGGGCGGTTACACGATGTCGAGATATAGATATTATTTAATGTAGATAGATATAGTATCACTAGTGTACAGGACTCCCTTTGGGAAGGTCCTCGTTTTCAATATGTTAAGTGGAGGGTTTTGCGGAGGTAAAACTTGTAATTATTTAATTGTTTGTGTCTCATTTTTCTTTTGTTATATTGATTTTTTTAATATTATTTTTAATTGACAGTTGCGTGCAATGCGATAGAGAAGTAATGTTTCTCCAGAATATAAATTAATATCTCTACGCCTTTTTTATTGGTAAGAGTGTGTGTGCGTTAAATTGTTGTTTATATTGTGTTAGAATCGCAGTTTGAATTTTAAAAGTGTTTTTTCGTTGTTTTTGTATTTTTATAGCCTTGAAAAGGGACGGTAACAATACGTCCGAAACGTCGGCAAGAATAAATTTTGGTTCGTGGAGATCAATAAAGCCTTATTTTTTATTAAGTTTATAGGTTTTCGTCTCATCCAGACTTATGACATCGTGAAAACATGTTCTTCTAATAGCTATTGAGGTTAACGTTATTTCATCCGTATTTGCAGTGATCATTTCCCGTATACTATCATAATTCACTTTCTGACTGTTGGTGTAATGTAGTTGAATTCCTTTTACCGTACATACGCATTCTTCATCATTCGGAGTTTTATACTTGTAAGCGTAAATTTTCGGCGCTCCTGAAATAAACGATGTAATGTAGGTCCCTGATGCCTTGTCAACCAACTCATCGGTCAGATCACCGAGCATGTTACCGAGCGGTAAATCTTTTTCATTATTTCAGCTCACATAGAGTACAGAGTCAGTATCGTAATAGAGAACGCGTTCTCCTAATTCGTGCAAGTATCCAAATAATTTCAGGCTGCCTGAGCAGTCGTGAAAGCAGCAACGACTACGCTTGTTATGTGTGATGGTCTGAGTGAATCATTTTTATACTGCCAATTCACGTACAACGTATCGTCGTTTACGGGTAATATTGAATTTACTTAGATCTCCGCACTGTTGAGGAGTTCTGTCAATTTCTGCGGTTCTGTAACTACCTCTGTTTTAGGTTTATTTTCTCGCTGCGCCATTTTACCCCACAGAGAATTTAAAGATAATTTTGCCACGGATCTCAATCCTGGGGTAAACTTAATGTTATTTACGTTTAATCGTATACCTTTCTTACGTTCAATAGTTGCTATATACTGATTATTTTCCTCCTCGGTAATACAGTCTGGTGGAAATCCTGAAGCCTCGTTTTCGTCTTTGTAAAATCCATCCATGTACCTTGCAAATACACCACCATTCTGCGTTTTAGGGTCACACTGTGTCATTTCATATTGCCAAATTTCGTGCACTGCATGAACAACATAATCTAATTCGACAGCTTTTTAACTTCTTCGGATACCCAAGTTCCTTGCTGAATTCGCTCGGCAGCATCTTCGTGAGAGCAATCGGATTGTATCATTTCCTCGCAACACGAGCGGCATAATGAAAAAATCAGTTTACCATGCTTTCTCATAGGTAGGATCAGATGGTACAAGTTTCTAGGAGGTAACACATCGCACATAATCAGACCGTCGATAGTTGATATATCGGTTGGGTGTCCTAAAAGTTTTCGACATTCTTCAGCGCCTACATACAACTTTGGATGACCTATAGGGTATTTTCCTCGTTTACATATGTAAGGATACAATGAGCATACATCGACGTATCTAATTTTTTCCCTTTCGTCGCAGTCGTACACTTTCACCGTGTTACCCATACGTCCACCAAAGAAAGCATTATGAGGATCTAACGGATTCCGATCTATTAAATTGCTTATGTCTCGTAGGAATTGTTTCATTTCTTCTCTTTGAGAAACTTTCTTGTTAAGAACGCACTCCCAAATTTCGATTAACTCATAATTATTAACTCTTATTTTTTCAGAAACGGCGTTAGTTTTTTCGAATCTATCGTCTATCGATTGACCATCTAATAAAATTTCATCTCTTTATTTTATAACTGAAAGATATTTAAGATTTTGATATCAGAATAATTTAGCAACCATAATTAAACTATTGATCTGATAATTTTATTATAAAAAATTTACAATATTATAAAATATAATTCCCCGCTAACGCTCAACTATACAACGAATTAACTTCAATAAAAAACATAAATCTCGAGATTCTTATAATAATTAATTAATACCTTAATAATTTTATTTGATTGGGCGCGCCCTAAATGATCACCTCCTCCCCGATGCCACTCGTCCAGGACCTTGAGGAGAGAGAATTTAAAATAGAGAACACTATGATGTAAAACGCCAGGACGTCTCCTAGCTTTCTTACTTATTCTCACGAGCTTTACTTAATAATTTTGATTCCTCAAGTCCTTATCCTCGGACGGTCGGGAGGAGAATCAAGCTTTTACCTTATCGATGATGAGCCTTCGATTGTCGCAACTCATCACCGATAGGTAAGCTTTTCCAGGAATTATTTGTCTAACGGTATTTGTATATATATAAGGTATATATGTAATTACATGTTACATAAATCCCCCCTTTTCTGAGGGTAATCTTTGATTATCTGAAGAAAAATCAGATAAATTATTTTACCTATACTAATCTACTTTATTTTGTATAAATAGATACCAATCATTAATTTAACTTACTACTATATATATAGTACATGTATACTAAATTGTCTCTTTTCTGTTTGGCGTTTTTACTTTTATTTTGATTTACCTAATAAATTTGTTGAGCAATAATAATTATGATTATATTATTATCTTCTAATTAAATGAGCGTTATTTACATATTTACGTCTTAAATACTACTATTTACATTAAAATAGATACATATGAGCAAATCCACGGAACCTTTGATTTTCATTTGAAAAATTTTTTTTTTTTTTTTTGGGAGGTACATTGATTTTAATGGAGATTTCTACTTGTTTAGAGGTTAAATAGTAGGAAAATATGAGGGCCCCTATTTCTTTTCAAGACTTATCTAAGAAATTAACGATTAAAATATTAATGAGGGGTATCATAGGGTAAATTATAAAAAATCACTTCGTAAATAAACAGAACATTTTTTATTCTATAATTTATGAACATAACAACATAATTAAGACTCTTATTTAACAAAAATTGAAATATCTAACAACAATTTTTCATATAAAAGGATGTTTTCAAGTGCCGTTACAGTACTGTAATTTTCTTTTCCTAGTAACAATGGTTTTTTTTGTTTGAGTACTTGTAACAGGAATTTCATTTTTTGCTCCATAAATCTTCCAACTTGAAGGTTTCAATTGGTAATGAGTACATGGCAAATTATTTGAAACATTCATTACATGATAAATAATTTTCTTTTCGCATACTTCTCTTTAATGGTAAACAAACTACTTGCGTAAGGCTGACTGAATGATATGTGTGTGTATGTGTGCGCGCGCGCGGGTGTGTGTGTGTGTGTGTGTGTGTGTGTGTGTGTGTGTGTGTGTGTGTGTGTGTGCGTGTGTGTGTGTGTGTGCGTATTTATATTAGCTTTTCTGTTGAAATAACCTATTTCGTATAGTCAATTTGAACTTCAGTTCAAAGGTATAAAATTTTATACTTTTATACAGCTTATATTATCTAAATTAACAAAAAATTCAATTGAGGTTTTACGTAGATGACTCAATAATCTACTAAAAAGTAAAGAGATATAGTTTATATATGCTTTTTTTGTGAATGTCGAGTGTGCCATGCGAAAATGAAAATTTGGAAGACTAGGGGCCCGAGATTTTGAAAAGTTTAAGGTAGAATTGCTAGTAAAGAAAAAGAGGCACAGCTAAGCACAAAAAAGAATAAGAATCCTCATTGCAAATCGAAAAAAGCAATATTAGTCACAATAGCTATAAACAAAACTTATCTTTGTATAATATCAAAATTCTAAAATTTCCTAAATTTACAAAAACTGACTTCCTCAAGAGTTGCGATTTTTATTTTTCTGTATCATGAAGGCACACTATTCTAACACTTTTAGTTTAATAGGGTAGATGGTGTAGGTTGTCAAAAAAAATTTCTGTAACATTTGGTGAAGAATTATAATTTCTATAAGCTTAAAAAATAGAAGATGAGTACTACTTCCATCGTCGAATTTGCAAAAATGCAACTTTATGAAGCCTCTAACAAAAAGCTAATGAAAACAACTTTAAAAAAATGATAAGGACCCTTCATCGAATTACTTTTTCTACCAGAAACCGTTGTTATAATGTTGCTAAGTCTGCTTATTTACTACTATATTACCCGCTTCCCTAAAATTAAAGGTTCTGTGGATTTGCTCATATAACATGTCGTTTTAAACATTTGATTAATGTTTTGAATAAATAATACTTTTAATACTATATTCGTATTATCGTCAGGTAGTCTTTTTTTTCTTTTTATAAAATAAATAACATATAATATTATTATAATCCACATAATTATAATTAACGCAATATTATGTTAATTGGTAGTAAAGCCGTAAATTGGATCGATTGTAAATACCAATCTCATCTTGCGGGTCATTTTTATTACATAACATAAATGCATTTTCTCCGATTATTTTACTGATACGATATGGACCCTCATATAAGTTAAAGAATTTTTTTGTAACTCTATCAATCGCATTGGATAGATGACGAACGCGCAGCAAGACCAAGTCGTTAATTTTTAATTCAATTTTTGATGTTCTTTTTTGTTGTTTTTGTCTATTTTTAAAACTTCTCTCGATACTAGATCTTGCTAGAGTAATAATTACTTCGTGTGATAGTGATTTATTTTCCGGAAATTTAATAAGTTTTTGAATTTCATCTTTCACTGACTCTCCGAAGTGCACCTCATTCGGTGTAAAACCCGTACTGTAGTGAGTGGTCATATTCAACAATTTCTCGATTTCGGGGACATATTCAATCCAACGCGTATGTTTTTCGCGACACATCGTTCGGAACATACGTCCCAACTCTCGCATCACCCTTTCGGTCGGATTCGACTGCGGATGGCGAATTGAACTGTACGAAACCTTAATTCCTGCTTGCTCAAGACTTATTCTCCACTTGCTTGCAGTGAATTGAGTGCCGTTATCACTGAGTATTCTTACTGGTTTTCCGCAACGCGGTATGTATTTGTCGAATATGCATTTTAAACTCGCAGCTGTAGTTGCATTTTTTAATGGATAGATACATACATATTTTGAAAAAGAGTCTAGCACGACAAACACATACTGCATACCCCCCTAGCACGCGGCAATGGACCATAAAAGTCCACTGTCGCGAGCTCCGACGGTCGCTCAGCCGCAACCAAGTGGAATTTCCCATCCATTGCTACAGTTATATGCTTGACACGCTGACAAGTATCGCAAGCAATAACGAATTTTTTAATGTCTTTGTTCATACCCTTCCAATAATAGAATCTTTTAATATGACTCGAAGTTTTGAACACGCCTGGGTGACCAAGTTTTTCATGAGTTTCCAAAATTAATTTATGAACTAATACTTTCGGTATACATATTTTCCATGAATTCCCATTATGTTCGCGGTGGAATATTATATTATTATATTTTTGGAAATTTTCTGTATTTTTATTTTTATATGGTTCTAGCATTTTACATATGTTTTTATCTTGCGATTGATAGTCGGCTAATTTTTTAAAACTTTCATTTATTTTTTCATCTTTTTTGGCTAAAATAACAAAAATTAGTGCCGACTCGTCTGATTTATAATTATTTAACGGTTCAAATATTTTTAATGACGCGATTATTCTTCTTCTTCGAAAAATTTTCCTTCGGGGTTTCGACTGAAAAAATCGGCTACCGTATTTTCACTTCCTCGACAATATTTGACCGAAAATTTATATTGCATCAACAATAAACTCCACCGAATTAATCTAGAATTATGATAAATAGTTGATGTAAGAAATACTAGACCTCTATGATCGGTTATTATTTCAAAATGAGTCCCGGGAATATAGGTGCGAAATTTAGTTACAGCATCAAAAGGCGCGATAGCGCCTGGACGCAAGTATGCAGGCGCGTAAGCCCTTATTATACAGCTAACTAACCCCTCAGATTTTTTATATTTTCGTAAATTTATCTCACTCATCTTCATATATGTGTATCTTCATCAAATTCATCTCATCATATCTCACATCTATTTTTTATATAAGTTTTCACTTTACAATAAATCCGGTTTGAATTCATAAGTGCATAGTGGAGAAATTCGATATTATTAAAGTTGCTTGCTGAATTCCGATTCTCGAATTTTGCTATTTCCACTTTCTTTTTCATTCGATGCAAACAAAAAGAGATAGCGTCATAGGAGATGCGAAAGATAGAAAGAGACGAAATTTTTTCCAGCCCGTGAGAGAACGCCTACAGACGTAAAAACTGTTGGCAAGTTGTTTGAGAAGTGGCCGCAAGGGGGAGCTACTGCGCTACTCTATATATATATATAGATATATTTCATAGTGTCAGAAAGAATAATAAAATATATTATATATTTCATAGTGTCAGAAAGAATAATAAAAAAAAGATAAAGATTGTTATTGACTATTTGAGAATAAAGATTTATAGAAAAATGACTGATACCCAAGGAGAAAACCAGCTGAATGTTAATTCCAAATCGATCAATAGAAGAGAGTTCCTTTGCGACTTTTTCCCCTGTACAGAAAAAGTATTTGAAAGAATGTTGGCCACTGGTACAAAAGGCAATTGAGCGAGCATTTGGTCAAAGCAGAGTTTGACCTTATAGAAGGGAGTATGATATTATATACGTTACATACATTATAATTTGAAAGATAAGAGGTTATTTATTATAATTGTGACTCCATTATAGTGGATATAAATTAATGATTGTTTGAACGTGGTGAAATTCACTATAACTCCAGTGATTGGAAATTAAATAGTACAATTATTATTATTTTATTTTATATCACTCAAGTAACTGAGAAGTCCATTCAGATACTAGTGAAAACCCAATAGACAAATACAAATCCTTGATAAAATCTTTTGAACAAGCAGAAGAAGAGAAAAAGAATAAGGAAGTTGAATTAGAATTTACATGGGGTATAGGAGTTAAAGAAAAGACTGAAAAATTAGTAAAAGAAAAAATGAAACAGAATGAAAATTTAACTCCGTTTTAACAGTATTTGGATAAATAATATTAAGTCATTTCTTTCACACGTTTGAAAGTCTTTTAATTTTGTAACATTTAGATGAATCAGTGACTTTAATTGAAATTCAAATATTATTGTATACGTATTTTAACATTTAAATGTAACCAATTATGTCATTTCTTTGACAAGTTTGAATGTCATTTAATAACATTTTCTAACATTTACACATATCAGTGATTTTTATTCAAATGTCGAGTGACCTGAAAGATTGATGAAAAGCATATTGTTATTTAAGCGGACCCTGTGTCATTCTCCATCCTTATTAATGTTACTGAATAACCTTTTTTTTAACTTTCTATATAAAACCAATACATATTTGTTCGATAATTTGGCAAATGCATAATATATTTAATATAAATAATAATTATATGAACTAAAATAAATACAAGATTATTCTTTTTCCAATGTTAAGTGAAAGGGATGATTAATTAATAATTATACCTTCACTTACTTAAATAATTTTAATAAATGTTGATAAGGTATTAATTATACTGTATATACTTATAAAAAAAATGATTAAAAATAATTAATGTCTAGATTTGAGACAAGTAAAAATAGTTATTAATTTTAATCAATTTTCATAAACATTGTTGTTAATAGTTAATAATTTTTTCTAATTTTTTCATTTATAGCAGTATTGTAAAAAAATGTATGTGTGTAAAAGTAAATTAAATTAATAGTAAATTATTATCAAAAACACCTTTCAAAAAAGTGTCAAAACCCGCAAGTATTGTGTTATTTTAATCAAACTTTGAAAATTGTTATCTGATAAATAAAATTGTTATCGGTCTGATAAAAAATATCTTTGATTCTAACTCCCACATTTTTTCTACTTATTCATATTTTAATTACAACTTTTTATAAGTAATTTATACTCCATAATAGTTTTCTGCATTGAAAAAACTGAAATCAAAAACACCTTTCAAAAAGGTGTCAAAACCCGCAAGTATTGTGTTATTCTAATCAAACTTTGAAAATTGTTATCTGATAAATAAAATTGTTATTTGTCTGATAAATTTTAAAGTATAAGATAAAATATCTTTGATTCTAATTCCCATATTTTCTCTACTTATTTATATTTTAATTACACCTTTTCTATATCTAACTTATATTCCATAATATTTTTCTGCAATTGAAAGTATTCAATTCGAAAACACCTTCCAAGGAAGGTGTCAAAACCCGCAAGTATTGTGTTATTCTAATCAAACTTTGAAAATTGTTATCTGATAAATAAATTCTGCCAATTCAATCTGACATTGTTATCTATTGATAAATTTTAAAGTATAAGATAAAAATATCTTTGATTCTAATTCCCATATTTTCTCTACTTATTTATATTTTAATTACACCTTTTCTATATCTAACTTATATTCCATAATATTTTTCTGCAATTGAAAGTATTCAATTCGAAAACACCTTCCAAGAAGGTGTCAAAACCCGCAAGTATTGTGTTATTCTAATCAAACTTTGAAAATTGTTATCTGATAAATAAATTCTGCAATTCAATCTGACATTGTTATCTATTAAATAAATAATTTTAATTCTAACTACCTTATTTTATCTATTTCTTTGAATTTTAATTAAACATTTTTTTTAAATATTACGAAAATTTCGTATACAAAATTTCTGTTATTGAAAGAATTGAAATCAAACTGAAATCGAAAAGTATTTTGAATCGTACCATAAATTTATATTTTAAATAAACATTTACTTAAACTTCGTAAAAAGTTTCTGCAATTGAAAGCACTGAAATCAAACTGTAATCGACAAGTATTTTGAACCATGCAAAAATTTCTACCAATCTGAATACAGATTTTTTTTTATGAAAAGTATCTTTCACTATTATTTTTCATTTCTGGCCCTCACATGTTTTACAGTAATAAATAAATAATATTCTAATGATATTAATTTGTGCAAAATTAATTTCTGCAATACTAATAAACTAGACATTTCTTTTTTATTCTTTTAAATAATAAAATAATACTTGCACCACCGTTGGTTAAACGCTTCATATATGTATTAATTCTGACTTACTAATGTATTCCTTTACATTTATGAAATTATAATACCGTGAAGAAACTGCAATGAGTAATAATAAATAAATATAGCAATACTTTCTGGCAATTTTATTATCCTACATCACCAATGAAAAAATAGACATCATTATTTTTATCTAATAAAGTTCTCAAAAGAGGCTTGCGATGGCTCGGTCGGTAGGGCGTCGGACTCGTAATCTGGAGGTCCCAGGTTTGATTCCCAGCCCCGGCCGATTGATACAAGCACCACTGGCGACTGTATTTTCAACAAATGCTTTCTTCACCAAGACATCCTATCCCTATTGAAAATAAATACGTAATTTTGTCACGTAACAAAAGCACGTACCAAAAGTACGTATTGTTACGTGCTAAATTCGAACATTTTGTTACGTACATATTGGCGCGTAGTTTTGGCACGTAATTTTATTACGTACTTTTGGTACATAACTTTTCTTTTTTTTTTTGCTTACATCGCTCTCACACTGATGATACTTCTGCACGTAATACAATTACGTACTTCAAGTACGTAACTCATTTACGTACTGCAGGTATGTAACTCAATTACGTACTTCAGGTACGTAACTCAATAAAAATATTTAAAAAATATCTTTTAACTGTTACGCTTGGTCCGTAAAGCTTAATCCGGAGATGCCGGTTCGTGCCCTTACTGTGTGTCTGCCGATTGATTAGTGTATTTAAGTATGCTTTTACGAAAGATATCGCACATACCTCTGTGGTCGCTGATGTTACGCATCAGTGTAACAAAATGTTCGAATTTATCATGTACGAATGTAATTCGTACTTTTGGTACGTAATTTTGGTACGTGCCTTTGTTACGTAACAAAATTACGTATTTATTTTCAATAGGGATGACCTCCGTCGCAGATTAGCACCGGTTTGGGAGCATAAAAAGAGCGACGTTAAAATAATAAAAAAAAAAAGAAAAAGTTTTCATATCAGTAAACTCAGTATAATGCCTTGCGGTTATTTTTTTAAATACAAGTTTTGCTTAGTAGTTATGTAAAATAATTGTTATTTCACTTAACTAAGTATATATACAATCTATATAATTTTACCAATTAATTAATTAATTAATAAGATATAATAGCTAAAATGTATGTAATTATTTATAAAATGTAACATCAGTTAATATAGTCAGAATTAACACATATATGAAGCGTTTAACCAACGGTGGTGCAAGTATTATTTTATTATTTAAAAGAATAAAAAAGAAATGTCCAGTTTATTAGTATTGCAGAAATTAATTTTGCACAAATTAATATCATTAGAATATTATTTATTTATTACTGTAAAACATGTGAGGGCCAGAAATGAAAAATAATAGTGAAAGATACTTTTCATAAAAAAAAAATCTGTATTCAGATTGGTAGAAATTTTTGCATGGTTCAAAATACTTGTCGATTACAGTTTGATTTCAGTGCTTTCAATTGCAGAAACTTTTTACGAAGTTTAAGTAAATGTTTATTTAAAATATAAATTTATGGTACGATTCAAAATACTTTTCGATTTCAGTTTGATTTCAATTCTTTCAATAGCAGAAATTTTGTATACGAAATTTTCGTAATATTTAAAAAAAATGTTTAATTAAAATTCAAAGAAATAGATAAAATAAGGTAGTTAGAATTAAAATTATTTATTTATTAGATAACAATGTCAGATTGAATTGCAGAATTTATTTATCAGATAACAATTTTCAAAGTTTGATTAGAATAACACAATACTTGCGGGTTTTGACACCTTCTTGGAAGGTGTTTTCGAATTGAATACTTTCAATTGCAGAAAAATATTATGGAATATAAGTTAGATATAGAAAAGGTGTAATTAAAATATAAATAAGTAGAGAAAATATGGGAATTAGAATCAAAGATATTTTTATCTTATACTTTAAAATTTATCAGACAAATAACAATTTTATTTATCAGATAACAATTTTCAAAGTTTGATTAGAATAACACAATACTTGCGGGTTTTGACACCTTTTTGAAAGGTGTTTTTGATTTCAGTTTTTTCAATGCAGAAAACTATTATGGAGTATAAATTACTTATAAAAAGTTGTAATTAAAATATGAATAAGTAGAAAAAATGTGGGAGTTAGAATCAAAGATATTTTTTATCAGACCGATAACAATTTTATTTATCAGATAACAATTTTCAAAGTTTGATTAAAATAACACAATACTTGCGGGTTTTGACACTTTTTTGAAAGGTGTTTTTGATAATAATTTACTATTAATTTAATTTACTTTTACACACATACATTTTTTTACAATACTGCTATAAATGAAAAAATTAGAAAAAATTATTAACTATTAACAACATAAATTATTCCTAAAAGTTCTTTTTCCGTCGTTGTATAGTGAATTTCGGTGTTTGTAAGACACCTAGATACAATTGATATTAACTTCTCGTTATCTTCGTTATCTTTCTGAAATAAAATCCCACTAATTCCTCGATCACTAGCATCCGTCTGTATATAAAACTTTGAGTTTGGTATAATATGTTTAAGGGTCACGGAATTCATGAAATTATTTTTTATATCCTGAAAGGCTTTCGCTTGTTTCTCTTCCCACAACCACGGTGTTTCTTTCTTCAAAAGTTCCCTAAGCGGATCAATGCACTCGCTATGCAAGCGGCTAAATTGACGATAATGATTGCAAATACCTATACATTTTTGTAAATCTGTTTTAGATCTTGGTTCTTGAAATTCAAAAATGTTTTTTAATTTATCTGGTTCCGGAATTATACCATCATTAGAAGATATATCCCAAAAATGGAATAGACCTTTCAAAAAATATACACTTGTCTAATTTTAGAGTAAAATTATAATCGATTAATTTATTAAATAAAGCTTTTAATATGTTAAAATGTTGTTCATATGTTTTAGAACCAATAAAAATATCGTCTATATAAACAGAAACTTGTTCGTTAAAATTTTCAATTTCATGAGAAAGTTCGTCAAGAGGCTTCCCTATCAGCACACAATGTCTTAAAAACGTTTAAATTACGTTGCGGCTAAAACCTTTAAACGTTAGAATTTAATACTTGAAAAACGTTTGAACTACGTTTAAATTTGGTTAAAATGTCCTCTTTAATTTTAGCAAAGTAATATTGTTTAACGTATTTCAAACGTATTTTTAACGTTGGATAAACAAAATTATCCGATGTATATTATTATGGAGCATGCGCAGTTGTTACTTATCAATTGTAGCTATGCGCAATTGTCATTTTTGCACATATAAATGATTTATATTTATAAATAAATATAAAAATAGCATTTGCGCATAGCTACAATTGATAAGTAACAACTGCGCATGCTCCATAATAATATACATCGGATAATTTTGTTTATCCAACGTTAAAAATACGTTTAAAATACGTTAAAAAATATTACTTTCCTAAAATTAAAGAGGACATTTTAACCAAATTTAAACGTAGTTTAAACGTTTTTCAAGTATTAAATTCTAACGTTTAAAGGTTTTAGCCGCAACGTAATTTAAACGTTTTTAAGACATTGTGTGCTGATAGGGTTACGTATCGCGCGCATAAATGCGCTTCCCGCATCACGAAGACCAAAGGGAATTCTCCGAAATGCGAGTCGAATAAGAATCCCGTATATTCGTGCGACTTTTCTTCCAACAACACCTGCCAATATCCATTACACAGATCTACCTTTGTGAAATATATATACAATCATGATACTTTTGCAAAAGTTCTTGTATAAGTGGGGGTGACTCGTGATCAGGTTGTATTATTTCATTTAAGTGACGAGCATCCAAGCATACTCGTAGTTTATTATTTGCTTTTTTTACAATGCGTAAGGGATTACAATATGCGCTCGTCGATCTTTCTATTATTTCATTTTTGAGCATATTATTAATTTCTTTTCGAACTAATTCACGGTATGCAATAGGTACCGGATATGATTTTCGTACAATAGGTTTATTTTCCATTAATCTAATTTTATGAGTATATCCCTTCGCGCATCCGCATTTATCTGTAAATAATTTTTTACAATCGTATAACATCTGACTTAAAATTTCACGTTGATTTTCGTCGATTTCTATTAGCTTTCGCGCGATAGATCGCAGTTTATCAGATAGATCGACTACGCTTTGACCATCTGTAATATGATCATTGTTTATATCAGTATTTAAGTCATTTTCCTCGCTTAAATTTTGAACACTAGACACTATATTGTTTATTTGTTTAGAATTAGGTTCTTGTAATACTTCACTTTCCATTTCATCTATTTGATCAAATTTATTATCATTTTTTAAAACATTATCATTATTAATTTCTTTATTTTTTATTTCTGAAAGATTTATTTCCTTTTCTAAACTCATATTACAACTTTGTTTATTACTATTTAATCGATTTTTTATTTCATGTATTTCTTTATTTTTTTCATTGTTTATTTTAAGGTTTACAATATGTATATTCATAATATCGTTAATCTCGTTGCAACTATCTGACACACTGCGATCAAATAGGACCCACTCTTTCGTGATTATTTTATTTTTGATCGTAATAGTTTTATTTACGTAATTTAAAATAAGGTCATATTTCACATGCCAGTCAGTCCCAATTATGACTTTTGTCGTTAAATGCGGTATTACTAAAAATATAAATGTAGTCGAAATACCATCAATTTTGAAATCAATAAGTACTTGACGTTTAATAACCGTTGCTTTTTTCCCAATAGCGGTAGATATTGTTAAGTTTGTGACAGGAAGCTCCTCAATATTTATTTCATTTTTTATTTCGTTATAAAATAGTTCAGATATGCAAGATATTTGATTTCCTGAATCAAGCAGTGCCCATGTATTTTTATTATTATAATTTAAAAGTATATGTGGACAACATTTAACTACACTTTTATTATTATTTCGGTCTCTACTTATATCTAAATCATTAGCTAATTCGTCAACATAATCGAAGTCATAGGGATGCGTCGATGGACCGTAACTCAACGCGTCTGTTGTCCGTTTAAAGCAGGTGATGTGTGATTTCCGGGCTGTCGATTATTATGTGTCGGCACATAATTGATAACATTCGGCGAAGAATAACGAGCATTTGAATTGTTTACGGTATTATTAGAATTTTGCGGCTCCAAGTGAGCTTGTTGATTAGACGTATTTGAATGATTAGCATAATTAGGCGGTGGATAACGTGTATCCGGGAGTCGACGACTTGGGTTTACATTACGCGTATTATTAAAATTTGTATTTCTTCTACTGTTATGATTATTTTGTGCCGTATCGTGTCGTTGATATTGTTGATTATAGTCTCGTTGCCAGTAATTCCTATTCACGCGAATATGTCTATTATATTGATTATTATATTGATTATGATTCCCATTATTCGTATTACCCGACGATCTTTGATTTTTAGATTTTTCGTTTTCATTTTGTATCCTATCTAAATTTGCAAGGGTCTGAACAATCGCATTCAAATCGCTGTAATTTACTGAAGCTAAGGATTTTTGCACCTACATCGGAAATTGCTGAATTATGTCAAAATTAATTTCAAAATTTGATAACTTTGGTTCGAAATAATTTGATTCGCGTATTTGACTGTAATAATATTTTTGCAAACTCTCTTTTATATTGTACTGTTTAGCTTTCCACTTATTTTTAATTTTAACTTGGATCGATATCTAGAGAAATTCTGATACGAAAGCATCTTTAAATTCATTATAACTATTAAAATCGCGATTTAGTCCAAACCATCCTCGCCTTTCCGTCCAAAGCGTATTCTACGAAAATTAATTTACGGTCATCATTTATATTTTTTGCACGGAAAAAATTTTCTAAATCGTGAATAAATTCGTTTGGATTTTTATCATTTTCATCTGAAAATTTTGGTAATTTAATATCGATTTGAGCGGAAGTAGCACTATCGACAATCGATCCAATACTTTGTAAAAATTCGGCATTACTACCTGTTTGAGCGGCTCGTGTTGTGTTTTCACGTTGTTCTCGTAGTTGATCATGACGTTGCAGTAAGCCTTGTAGATTTTCGATCTCCTGTCTCTGCGCCTCATGAGCTGCTCGCAGTCTTTCGATTTCAGATTGTTGATTTTCGATTTCCAGATTTCGTCTACTTAATGTTCCAGCGTCGCTTATAGTTTGAGGATTACCAAGTGGTACCAACGGCATTGTATCTCGGCGATTTTTTTTATATTAAAATTACAAGAATCAAATAATTGACGCGATTTTCTGCCTGATTTTGTTACGTAAACTATTCTTCCATCAAAATCCATTAATCTTAAATAATCTTAAATGAAGTTAATGAATTCTCGAATTAACCCATTAAAGCCCACGCTTAAACTAGCAGAGTAACAAAAAAAGTAATTATTGGATCACCTGCTTTTTTGAAAAAAAAAATACCCGTGTTTTTTTGTTTTTCGAAATTCATTGTTTAACAATAATTATTTAAACAAATAATAATTTAAGTTGCAAAATTGACAAACTAATAACGCCAATCGATTCTAGAGGAAAAAACAAGAAGAAAATGTAGAATAAGTTTTTTTGATTGGAGGCTTAGTTTTTTTGCAATAACGCTATAAACAATTGATATTCGATTTTTCAAGGAAAAGTGGCTTCTGCCCATGATTAGCCTATTACGTTCTGATGAAAATAAACTATGTAATCACCTGCTTTTTTGAAAAAAAAAATACCCGTGTTTTTTTGTTTTTCGAAATTCATTGTTTAACAATAATTATTTAAACAAATAATAATTTAAGTTGCAAAATTGACAAACTAATAACGCCAATCGATTCTAGAGGAAAAAACAAGAAGAAAATGTAGAATAAGTTTTTTTGATTGGAGGCTTAGTTTTTTTGCAATAACGCTATAAACAATTGATATTCGATTTTTCAAGGAAAAGTGGCTTCTGCCCATGCTTAGCCTATTACGTTCTGATGAAAATAAACTATGTAATCACCTGCCTTTTTAAAAAAAGCTTAGTTTTTTTGCAATAACGCTATAAACAATTGATATTCGATTTTTCAAGGAAAAGTGGCTTCTGCCCATGCTTAGCCTATTACGTTCTGATGAAAATAAACTATGTAATCACCTGCCTTTTTAAAAAAAAAATGTACCCGTGTTTTTTTGTTTTTCAAAATTCATTGTTTAACAATAATTATTTAAACAAATAATAATTTAAGTTGCAAAATTGACAAACTAATAACGCCAATCGATTCTAGAGGAAAAAACAAGAAGAAAATGTAGAATAAGTTTTTTTGATTGGAGGCTTAGTTTTTTTGCAATAACGCTATAAACAATTGATATTCGATTTTTCAAGGAAAAGTGGCTTCTGCCCATGCTTAGCCTATTACGTTCTGATGTAAATAAACTATGTAAACAATGTTGTTAAACAATGAATTTTGAAAAACAAAAAAACACGGGTACTTTTTTTTTCAAAAAAGCAGGTGATTACATAGTTTATTTACATCAGAACGTAATAGGCTAAGCATGGGCAGAAGCCACTTTTCCTTGAAAAATCGAATATCAATTGTTTATAGCGTTATTGCAAAAAAACTAAGCCTCCAATCAAAAAAACTTATTCTACATTTTCTTCTTGTTTTTTCCTCTAGAATCGATTGGCGTTATTGGTTTGTCAATTTTGCAACTTAAATTATTATTTGTTTAAATAATTATTGTTAAACAATGAATTTTGAAAAACAAAAAAACACGGGTACTTTTTTTTTCAAAAAAGCAGGTGATTACATAGTTTATTTTCATCAGAACGTAATAGGCTAAGCATGGGCAGAAGCCACTTTTCCTTGAAAAATCGAATATCAATTGTTTATAGCGTTATTGCAAAAAAACTAAGCCTCCAATCAAAAAAACTTATTCTACATTTTCTTCTTGTTTTTTCCTCTAGAATCGATTGGCGTTATTAGTTTGTCAATTTTGCAACTTAAATTATTATTTGTTTAAATAATTATTGTTAAACAATGAATTTTGAAAAACAAAAAAACACGGGTATTTTTTTTTTCAAAAAAGCAGGTGATCCAATAATTACTTTTTTTGTTACTCTGCTAGTTTAAGCATGGGCTTTAATGGGTTAAGTAAAATTATTAAAAATATTTTCACTTAATTACGACCCGTTGTTAGGCGCCAATGAAAGATATTTAAGGTTTTGATATCAGAATACTCTAGCAATCATAATTAAACTGTTGATCTAATAATTATATTATAAAAAATTTACAATATTATAAAATATAATTCCCCGCTAACGCTCAACTATACAACGAATTAACTTCAATAAAAAATATAAATCTCGAAATTCTTATAATAATTAAGTAATACCTTAATAATTTTATTTGATTGGGCGCGCCCTAAATGATCTCCTCCTCCCCGATGCCACTCGTCCAGGACCTTGAGGAGAGAGAATTTAAAATAGAGAACACTATGATGTAAAACGCCAGGACGTCTCCTAGCTTTCTTACTTATTCTCACGAGCTTTACTTAATAATTTTGACTCCTCAAGTCCTTATCCTCGGACGGTCGGGAGGAGAATCAAGCTTTTACCTTATCGATGATGAGCCTTCGATTGTCGCAACTCATCACCGATAGGTAAGCTTTTCCAGGAATTATTTATCTAACGGTATTTGTATATATATAAGGTATATATGTAATTACATGTTACAATAACATCGCGGGCAACCATGCCAATAGCATCCATGAAATTGAAGAATTATACCGTTATGGTTTTCGTGTTCTGCGGGAATGCAGTATCCGTCCACTAGAATACCCTCTATTAATTTTTTTCACGACAGCGATCAGCTTGTACCATTTCTCTGTTTAATTCTTTTTTCTCCATCCAATATAGCCACTGAATCGCTTTGATAGATTGTTTATCTGCAAGTCGATATCCACCTATCTGTTTCTTCTTCAAAAATTTTTTTCTATAAACGTGCATACATGCCGAAGCGATTGTCGAACATTCCACGAATGGATCTGCATCATACTTCATAAATGATGACCTAAAATTCAAACAAGCAAATTTCAGAATATTCACGTCTTGCTTACTATATTTTACAATTTCTTTTTCAAAATCAAAAATATACCCAGTCTCCTGTTGTTCTTCATACCATGCCAAAAAGTTTTCTCTTTCAGTAGGATGCATACTCTCTCTCTCTCTCTTTGGCGCGGTGAGTACTAACACATTCGTTTACTTATCTCTGTATTTCTTATGAGATTATTGTACTCACGCAAATAACTCGAGTTTTAGTGTATGGCAAATTGGACGCTCGCTGTCTACAGTCTGTATCTATTTAAGTAGTTGCACTTTTACTGTATTCAGTTGTCCGTAAATCGCAAAAATCAATTGCAAAATTTTGGAGGTTAGCCGGAGGTATTTACGAGCGGCGAAACTTGGGCGGTAAATTCAGCGTACGGAGTCCAGGCCAACGTTGCGGAAATCACCTTGCGAATATGGCAACACCGCGAGGCTGCTTTGTTTTTCGGAACACGGCTGACGCGCAAGGATTATACAGAGGTGTGTAATCTATGTAATAACATTACTCGTACAAACTGTTTTGAGGTCGTGCCGGGATCGTCCGAGCGGCGCTGTTGTGTTCTCGCAAAAACTCAATCAAAGGCATTAGTACCAGCTTCAAACAACATGAGGGCGCCACCGCCCGGGTTACCGCGCAAGTCTGTCGCGACCGACAGTGCCGCGCCCGCGACCACGCCTACTCGTACCACCTCTTGCGCTAAGCGTGTAGCCTCGCCTCCGTCGCCATCAACGTCGCAAGTTGCCAAGCAACCTCGCGGCGCTCCGCCCGCTATGCCCAATCAGGTGGCGCACGATACTCTCATCGACTTCGTACCGATGGCGGCCGCTCTGCCACCGTGGATAGAAGTTTTTACCCGCAGTTTGCAGGATATCTTACGAAGCGACCTCAAATCGGTTCTAGAAGTAGTGAACCGTGTTGAGGGTAAGGTCGATGAAGTGAAGGCTGAAATTAAAGATTTAAAACCGAAAGTTAACTTGATCGAGGAAGAGATTGAGATAAAGTTCACGGTTATGGATGAGCGCATGGATAAGCTGGAAAACCGGGTTAGCAGTTTGGAAATGGGTAGCAAAGATATAAATGCAGTGTCACAATCTCCTACATTAAAAGTCACATGCGAGCTACTCTTACGGGGCTGCCTAAAGAAACCGTGAAATCCGACAACGATCTATTGATCAATGTTTTTAATGAGTTAAAGCTGCCTAAATTGATCAGTCAAATTATTGACCTTTGCCCTTAGACCCCGCGGTTGAAAACAAACTCAACGTGTTCTCCCCCTGCTCCGATACGCACGCGAGGTTTGGTCATCACAATGTTCTCAGTTATATCCAGGGATGCAGTGATTGAGAAAGCCCGACTCTTAAAAGGACGTAAAGCGCGAGACATCTTTGGTGAAGGTGGAGAAAACGCACTATTTATCAGGCCTCTTTGGTCGAAACCTATTTTCGAATTGTGGCTGGCAGCAATTCGTAAATCGAGCGAACTGGGCTACGCGAGGCCCATAGTTACAGACTTAGTTGTTTTTATGCGTAAGGTGAGGGATGGTCCGTGGAAGCGTGTTAACTCGGTTGCTGATTTTCCTAACTTTACTCCTCTTTCTCCTCACACCAAGTGAGATAGGGCTGGTCGGGCCAAATCATTAAAATCATTAAAATCATCGAAGTCTTTCTCCATTTTTCATTCGAATATAAATCGTTTCAAAACACATTTCGCATCGATTGAAGCACTAGTTCATCCAGCCTCTCATGATGTCATTGCGATCACCGACACCTTCTTTACAAGTCACGATTCCTCCTACATTGCATCGTTTGGATCGTGAGGGTAAGGAGGGGGGTGGTGTAGGGGCCTATGTTCGCGAAAATTTTGGGGAAAAGGTCATCGCGCACTCTGAACCTATCTTTTCGAATACTCCGGAATTTCTGGTTCTATGTTTGACAGGCAAATCAGTGTCATTGGTGTTAGAAGTGGTTTACCACAGGCCATCGGCCGCCTACCCTACAGAGTTTTTTGATGTCTTGTCGGACATACTACCACGATACAAGTTTGTCATGGTCACTGGGGATTTTAACATTGACATGAATTCCACCAGTGCCATGGCAGATAGGTTTAGAGCTAATTTATCGGTACTGGGACTTTCACTCATCGAGTCAGAGCCAACGCATCACGCAATGACATCGGGCAGGCCATCTCATACGTGGTTGGATCTCTTTCTTATTCGTGAACCAGTACCTGAGCATGAATATGTTAAAACGTCAGCTCCATTTGCAGCTGGACACGATGCTGTATTACCCTTCGGATTGAAAACGAGCAGTCTCAAGTGAAGGTATTTGGGAGACGAAATTTGGGAGAGATCAACCTTCATAATCTCGCAACTACATTCAATTTATTCATCACCTCCTCTTCTTCATCACAGTCATTCCCCAACCTAGGCCTGACCAGTCTGTTTCTATGGATGTGTCTCTATGTAATAATCAATCTAGTCTGCATTCACACCAGGTTTTTTCATTAAATATAAATCACAGCATTATCATTTATATGTAATTAAATCATTTCTACTTTCGATATGTTACCTCCTTTGAAATTTCATTCCATTATAACGTATACAAAGGTCTTCGAAATCATGTCTCTAATGCTGTCAACTCGAGTAAATTTCACTTCTTGGCAAAGAAACTTAGTAGTACAAAATATCCAAAAAAAATCCTGGAAATGCCTCAAAAGCATGTGCCTCAGCTCAAAGACAAATCCATCACCGCTTAAATTTTTCACGTCTCAACAGTTAAATAGCCATTATGCTTCCGTCTCAAATCATGTTCAACCACTTTCTATTCAAACATTTTCAACCATATCATGCAATTCTTGTCCTATGTCACCCTTATCTTCCTCTTTTCATTTCTCTACTATAGCCGCGAAAGAGATTCAGCGCGCAATTCGGGGAGCGTCCTCAAGGGCAGTGGGGATTGATGGCATATCTGTAGAAATGCTAAAGTTGTTGGAGCCTCAATTAACACTGCACCTTGTCGATCTGTTTAATAACATTCTCTTAGCTGGTTATTTTCCAGAGAGCTGGAAGAAGGTACTACTGTTTCCATTGGCGAAGTCGAGCAGGGATGAATCGTGCTCAGATACTAGGCCGATTGCAAAGCTTTGTGAGCTTTCAAAAATTTTAGAAAAACTTGTACACAATCAGCTGTCTGAATTCCTTGAGGAGAATCATATTCTTATTGATAGACAGGCAGGGTTTCGTAAGGGATATAGTACCCAGATAGCACTCCTGGGTGTTCTAGATGATGTTAGGAGAGCCATTGATGCCAGGAAGATCACGATTCTTGTCCTGATCGACTTCTCCAAGGCTTTTGACACTGTATCTTATGATAAACTAATACAAAAATTGTGTGAAATTGGTTACTCTGATAATGTATTAACCTGGTTTTATCGGTATCTTGTGGGCCGCATACATGCAGTAGAGAGTGGGACGGGCGTGATATCAGACTGGCTCGAGATAAATGCGGGGGTGCCTCAGGGCAGTGTTCTTGGCCCAATACTTTTCTCTATTTATATTAATGATCTACCGAAAGTTCTTTCACACAGCTGTTATATGCTGCTTGCCGATGATTCCCAGGTCTACCATTCGTTTTTTCCGTCAGAATTTGAATTAGGGGTGCAATGTATCACACAAGATGCTAATGCGGATTGGGAACGAATGTCTTGAATTATGAATGTGAGGTTAAATCGCTTGGGGTCATGATTTCTCCCTCTCTTGATTGAACAAAGCAGGTGCTATCAATCTCGAGTCGCGTACATGGGGTTTTATATTCATTACGCTACTACAGGAGACTTTGTCACGAGGTCTTAGGAAGAGTCTGGTTGAAGCACTTGTTTTTCCGCACTTCGATTATGCGTGTACAGTGTATAATGACGTCGATCAGACCAGAAACCTGAAGCTTCGAAGGCTGCTGAATGCTTGTGTCCGATTCGTGTGGAGGGACATAGCGAGAAGGGAGCATGTTACTCCTTATAGGTTAGGTCTCAGGTGGTTGTCAATCGAGTCCAGACGCTCATACTTCATTGGCTCACTTGCATACAGTATCATCGCTCATAACTCTCCCATTTATCTGGCAAATCATTTCATCAAATTAAAGACTCCCCAACATAACCCCCGCACCTCCTCTCGTCATCCAACAAAATCGCTAAATTACCTTCTTCCTCGTACTGAGGCATTGAATAAATCATTTGTCATTACTGCATCTAAAATCATAAATGAACTTCCTCCATATTCATTCGACAAATCATCTATCAGCCATTTCAAAAGTTCATTATTTCATCACGTGTTTGGACTCGACAAAACTGCCTGGGCCAATAGGATGCGAAATGAGGACATAACATCACCTCAAATCCCTCACCTTGACTAGAAGGAAATGTATATTGTACTGTGATATTTGTTTTCGGCGTCATACATGTATTTATTTATTTAATTATTCCAAATGTGTTAATGTTAATCTAATAGTTAATTTATTTTATTTTACCTTGTTATTTTATTAACTTTTTTATTATATTATTTTTATATTTTTATATTTAAATTGTTATTTTATATTGTTTTTAGCTATTGACAATAATGCGAAACAAGCAAAAGCGCAATTTAGTTTTAAGTTAAGTTTGTGACGTATATAACTACATATAATTAAATTATTTAATAAATACGTAATTTTATATAAAGAGGATATAGGGCATGAAAATAGATTTTTTAGAAAGACCAATGAACTATATATAAATGTAAATATCCACAAGAATATTGTCAGCTGAAATTGACTAACATGTAAATTCCTAGAATTATAGCGCGTCACGATTTAAAGCGCAAATTTAGAAATATAAAAATGCAATTGCAGTTATACTAAAAATAAATATTTTATAATTAAATAAATAATTAAATTGTAAATAGAATATTATTACATAATAAAATTAATGAAAATATTCAATTTAAAATGTATAAGAAAGAATTTAATTTTTAATTTTACGGCAAAACATAAATTAATTATAAAAATTATATGTTTATGCAAAATCAGTATGCGAAGATATTTGTACATTTAAAAATAATAGAAATTATAATATATTTAGTTTTGTAATTGTGTAAAAAACAAAGTGAAATTTATAAGTAGAATAAAAAACGATTGTTAATAGAAAAAATGAATTTAAGATTATTTTTAAATGTAGAAATAAGTGAGGTTATAGAATTAATAAAAAAATTATAGAAATAAAAGTAATTACAAAAATGCATACGATATAAAAATAAATATGCAATTATTTCTTGTAAATAATTAGAAATTTAGATAATATTATATGTATATAGAAACAAGAAAGAAAATATGATTTAAAATAAAAAATCAAAATACGAAGTTGATGTAAAATATAACGAAAAATGGTTAAAAAGGATTTGTACTAATGAGGTAAAGATAGTATATAAAGGACGGAAATTTATATACAAGGATTCATTGATATATAAGCCTTCGTAGTATTAACATTAAATTTCATAGTTTTATTAGTACAAGTCCTTTTATTATAAGGATTTGTAATGAAATTAAATAAATAAATATTGTAAATATATATATGAAAAATTACACACTACCGTTTCTATGGCCCAATGCGTGGTGATAGAAATGTGTATAACACATACAAAAGATACACTAATTAATACATTCAAATACACATTCCAGTTATAATAGCCAATGTGTGCTCATATAATGTGTCTCAATTTACACACAAAACCAGGATTAATAAGTCTGCAACAAGATATATAGATGCATAGATGGTTTCGTACCTAACTTACATCTAATCTAATAACAAGCAGCAAAAATCTATAGTAACGGTAAAACCCAAAGAAAGGTTGGCACGTCACAAAATGGCGCTCGGACAGGGACCTGATAAAAATCAAATTACGTATAAATATATTTGTAAAATAAAAATTCTGTAAAAATTGAGTACACATGCTTAGATAAATTTTATTTTACACGTACAAATTTTTCTACTGTAATTTAGAAGTAGAATTACGTATTTGCAATTAATCATAGGATATACCAATATTAATAATAATAATTAAACAAATTTAAAAGAGTTACAATGATCAATCGATATGATTCGTCAATTTTTGACAATAATTTGCACGCGTTAACATATCAATTAAATGATTTAGTGTTGGAAAACGCGGAAAAGATTGAAGATCAAGAATCATTATTATTAAAATATAAAGAAGGATTAGAATTTATTGCTAAAAATTGTGATAAATTAGTTAAAAAGGTACACATTTTGGAAAATCATTTAGAATCAATCAAAGATAAAAATGATCTTTTAGAAAAACAAAATAGATTTCTAAAACATGAATTAACAAGTTTTCGAGAAATAAGGGAACAAAATATTCAATTTATTCAAGGAAAACATGTACAATTAGCAACTAGAGTTGTATTAATTGAAAGTTATATAAAAAATAATTTAACTAAAAAATTCGAAAATTTAAAAATAAAATAATATAAATAAATTAAAACTCAAATGAAAACTTACACTAAGAAAATTTAAAATGATAAATTTTCGCGCGTTTGTCTAAGAGTTTAGCAGCGTAGGATATTGAATTTATAGAAAATCAGTGGTTACGACTATGCGACCGCGCTCTCTGTCAATATACCGAGAATCAAATGTTTCTCACTCGCACTAATAGCTTATGTATAGGTAATACATATAGTAATTATTATATGGATAGTATATATAAGTTATAACAATAAAAAATTAGTTAAAGCATATAAATTTTAACAAAATAATAAATGAAATAAAAATTAATCAATATAGATAAATAAAATTTGGATTAATTATAAACTCGAACATAAAGTATTAATTATATAAAAATTTTATTAAATAATAATATTTTAAACTTGCTTGTTAATATATAGATATTGAATTTATATTATATAGATTTTTCAAAATGGCAAAAAGAAAATCAAGTATATATTTGTTAAATATGCAAAATTCTTTTAATAATGAAGAAATAATAACTGAAATCGATAAAAAACGTAATGCTTGGGAGGAGGCTGTTACAGAAGAATTAAAGTTAATAGATGAAAAACAAACAGAAATTGAATTAAACCAAAATAAAAATATAGATGTGATTGATAATTATAGAAAAGAATGTAATGAAAATATTAATCTATTGAATCAAAAATTAATAGAACAAAATGAAGTGTTATCTGATAATTTAAAATGGTAAACAATGAAGTTAAAAAATTGAGAATAGAAAATAATGAATTAAAAGTATTAGTTTTAAATGATGATCTATATTTAGAATTAAAAAATTATATTTCAAATAAAATAAAAGAAATGGAATTAGAATATGATAAGAAAATACAAGATCTTGAAAAATATTTTAAAGAATCAAATGAAAAAGTAATTGAATATAATCAAACATTTAATTCTACTGAATCAATGCCTAAAAACCAGGATTAATAAGTCTGCAACAAGATATAGATGCATAGATGGTTTCGTACCTAACTTACATCTAATCTAATAACAAGCAGCAAAAATCTATAGTAACGGTAAAACCCAAAGAAAGGTTGGCACGTCACAAGTTATTGAATTTTATATAAAATTATATTATTATTATTTTTATCTGTATTATAATTGTATACATAAAATGTACATATCATTGCAAGTGCCTACGGGGTTTCAACCCCAAAGGCCAAATAAAATGTATCAATCAATCAATCAATACTGTCTGGAGTATACATTTCCAAAGGCGATAACGGCCCGATGTAAGATTGGTTTTCTTGTGTGTTGAATAAATGAGGAAACGTACCCTTTTCAATTCCGGATAGGCCATATGCTTTTGGTAATGTAGTCAGCGGCATGTGGAAATAATTCAAACTATCAATAAATTTAACATTCTTAAATTCCATCAAAATTATTTTCGAACCATTCAAAATTACTATTGGTTTAACTCGGCCGCTATGTTTCTCCACAAGATATTTAAATATAAATTCAGCATTAAAACCGTGCGAATTGTGGGCAATGCAAATAACTTTTTTGATTATTTTCGAGGAGTCAAAGCTAATTCGACCAGTTCCTTGACAGGATCTATTTTAAATATATATTCACGTACTCCATCATGTGCACATCTGTTCGAAATATTACTACCTTCAATACAATAAGTACAGACTTGTTGTACTACGCACAAATTTAGGACATGTATTTTTTTCGGCATCACCCAATACCGATAATGTCTGCTCTGTTTCGAAATCGTAAAATAAGAAAATTGTTTTTAAAGTTTGCTTATTGCGTTTGATAGGCTGGACGTAGCAAAAATGACCACTAGATAATCGTTCATTACAAGTATTGCAATATACAATACCGCATTCGTGTTTTTCTTATCGATCATATGCACGTACCGTTTTGCAACAAGATTGACAAATCTGTATAGATTTACAAACACTAAGATTCTTTTTGAATGACCCTTGTTTGAGATGATTGTCGAAACACACTTTACCAAAGAAACTTCTAAGACACACCGTGCATTTTTTTATCATTTCATTGATATTGCATAATGGAATTTGCAGGCACTTATAACATTTTTGAAAACATCTATGGTCTTCAACATTTCTGTAAATTTTATTGCATGGTATGCAATAAACCCGACTGCCACTAGCTCTAATCAAATTTAAAATCGGTTGGTAATGATTTGACGCTTCATAGAATGTGGATAATTTTTGTATGCGTATTAATCACGAATTTCGTGCCGTCATAAATAGGTTGTTCATCGCGTCCGAAATTTTGAAAATTATATACCATTATTACAATGCCTTCTTCAGCAAAAAATTCTTGAAAGCGATGAATTTCATTTATTCTACATCCCGCAGCAGGTATGATAACCTGCGCTAAAGTTACCAGTTCTATGGCAACTTCCTTTTGTAGGGGTCTTTTGGAATTTCTGATAGCTGTCCAATACTCGTGCAATTGTCCTGAACGTATTTGTCCTCTAACGGTATAAGTCAATGCTGTTACTAGTGACCATGGTAAACATAAACTATCATCGTTTCTTATAGTCAAAATTGATTTTTTAAGTACACTTTGTTCTGTTAACTTAACTCTGCCACGACCAGAAACACTTTGAACAATAGCACATTTAATCTATAGCGAATCGTCAATGTTAAAATTGCCCGCACTTTGAGCAGCACTGCGTAACATATTCCATAGATCTTCCACATTAAAATCAGATTTAGGTCTGAATGATGACCATAAAGATCCGTGAACAAATCTTTCTGATTCAATAGTTACACCCATGAAATCAGAATCATTGCGATCGCCGCATAAATGATGATGTAATTCATTGAGAGCTCCTTCCATCCACTCGTATATATTGGCGTTAGGTGGTGGTCGTAATATTCTTCCTTGAACTTCTATTCCATCCATTCCGAATCGTCAAAATGTCTGTGTACTTGGTTTTCGATAATAAATCGTGAAGATTCATTTATTGTTTCTGGCGCACCTTCACCTTTCTGTAAAATACCACCTTTGTAAATAAATTAATTTTAGTTTATAATGTTTAAAAATAAATTATGACGAGATAAAGAATAATACATACAATCATCTTCATCAGATAAAGTTCTGCTATAAGTCGAGCAAGTGGTTGTGGATGAAGATTCTGCAACATCTTGCGTATGGCTGATTCGACAGCTCGATGGTACTGGAACTGTTTGACGTAGTGACATCGTTTGATTATGTCTAATATCTTCTTTACCGATATCCTCTAATTGAAAATATTAAAACATTAGAAAATTAACATTTAATAAATCTACAGTAATCTATGCACCTACCAAATTTGTATTGGCAATTCATAATGTCTCTATCCCCTTCAACGTCATCGTTCATTTTTTGAAGCGCTGAAACATATAAACTTTAAGTACCCAATAATAAAATTTCTTTACAAGATTGAGTCAAATACGTACCGATACGATGTATAATATTACTGAATTCAGAGTTATTATGTTGATTCCTGTCTCTTAATACACTTATAATCATTGAACTAATAATCTTATTCATAAATATGATGAGCGCTCTCCATGGTTATTAGTAGGAATTTGTCGATCTGACGGAGGCGAAGGAAAAGAAAAAAAAAAACACAAAAAGTTTTTCTTCCAAGCGACGTTTCGTTGGCTTGGTCTGCCAACCTCTTCAGGCTATTTTTTATTGATAACACACAAATAACAAATTAACAGAACGCACAAACAATATTGAAAAACTTAGATGTAAAAAAATACCTTTTTTATAATCGGATAACCGATTCGTCAAGCGGTTAGATAAACAGTCAACATAAGCAAAACTCGGTGTATTTATATATATATCGCTAAAGGTAGTGTAACGTAAACATTGTACAACTGTCAAATCAGGCATTTAAATTTCTGAGAACTGGGAAATAAGAGCTATTTAAAAATCTAATATCGTCTTTCTTATTAATATTATTAACATCAAGTTTAATGTGTAACATTTCCGAAATAAGACGCTTTTTATAATTGATCTCCCTATCGACAATTTTTACACCATCCCAATCAAATTCATGTTTATTTAAAAACATATGTTGATTAATAACTGAATCAGTATTGTTATTCTTTTTGTGTTCATTAATCCTCGTTTTTAGTAAACGTTTAGTTTCACCAACGTAAGATGCAGGACAGTCTTTACAATTTAATTTATAAACAACATTCATTTGTTCAAACTTTTTTGTACCATCTTTACCCAGTTTAATAATAGAATTCAAACTTTTTTGAACTAATGGTAGAGTTTGAATATTAACAGACCTTAATATGTGAGATAATTTATCAAAATTCTGACAAAAAGGTAATGGTAAATAGGCAAGACGTTTAATTCTGGAAGTAGATTGAATATTTTTTTTATTAAATTTTAACTTATTTAGACGGAAGTGAATATTTTGTTTAATAAATTTGATATTGTAGTCATTGTCGATAAGTAGATTTTTTACAATATTTAAATTAGTTGTATGATATCGTACATCTGATAATAAAAAAGCTCTGTCTACTAAATTATAAATAACATTCTTTTTTTGTTGAGTTGGATGATTTGAAAAATAATTAATCAATCGACCAGAAGCTATGGGTTTTTGGTACCAATTTGTTATAATACGATCATTTTCTCTAATTAAGGTAATGTCAAGAAAATTGATTTTTTGGTTTATTTCTAATTCTGAAGTAAATTGTAAATTTTTATTATATGAATTAAACATGAATTTGATTGGGATGGTGTAAAAATTGTCGATAGGGAGATCAATTATAAAAAGCGTCTTATTTCGGAAATGTTACACATTAAACTTGATGTTAATAATATTAATAAGAAAGACGATATTAGATTTTTAAATAGCTCTTATTTCCCAGTTCTCAGAAATTTAAATGCCTGATTTGACAGTTGTACAATGTTTACGTTACACTACCTTTAGCGATATATATATAAATACACCGAGTTTTGCTTATGTTGACTGTTTATCTAACCGCTTGACGAATCGGTTATCCGATTATAAAAAAGGTATTTTTTTACATCTAAGTTTTTCAATATTGTTTGTGCGTTCTGTTAATTTGTTATTTGTGTGTTATCAATAAAAAATAGCCTGAAGAGGTTGGCAGACCAAGCCAACGAAACGTCGCTTGGAAGAAAAACTTTTTGTGTTTTTTTTCTTTTCCTTCGCCTCCGTCAGATCGACAAATTCCTACTAATAATCTTATTATCGAGCAACCCTACTTTAAACATATGCTCAATTGTTCCGATGCTACATAACGATACCAAAGACCGTAATTTTCTTAACAAAACGTTAGTCGAAAAAGTCTTTAAATTTTCTTTACACATATTCTTGCTGATCGTGCGAATCATTGGTTCGCGAGCAATCGTTATGCGTAAAGCGCAATTAAGAACGCTAAGTACGTGAATCTTAGATACTTGATCTATAATCGACTTTCAATAGACTTATTGTCTGTGTATACCCTCGTCCACTTCTACGATTACTCAGTTGCGAATAGTGGGGATTATAATAACTCAAAAAATGCAATTCGTAAAATTATAGAACTTCTTTAAACCTCATTTAAAGGATTTTCGGTTAATGAATCAACAGCCCCACAATGTTTTGTAGAGGTTATAAATTTGTTACATGAAGAAATGAGGAAATATCGTTCAGTTGTACAGCCAGCAAGTATCATAGTACATAAATATTCCAGCAGAATCACCGATACATGTTTATTGCAAGAGGAGATTAAGAAGCCTGGTTTAATTGTGCTGAAAAAAAAACAAATTACCCGAAAAAATTCATGCGAGGTCCGTAATAGACGGTATTATAGACAATCCAAACGGCAGACCCAGTGGTTTTATTGCTATAGGTGTCGGGGTTGGGTGTGTCCCACATGTCAGAGAAATTTAAAGTGTACGCGCCAGATTATATAAAAGATAACCGATTTACTTAAAATTTTATAAGTATTGTATTAATACATTGTAATATCTTATTATAAGTTATAACGGTAAGCGAGTTACCGATCAGGTAAGCAACGCGAAAGAGGAGATACGTCGAGGCGCGCGCACGAACGCGCGAGAATCGTGCGCGCCCAGCTGGAAGTACCGAGAGAGAGAGAGAGAGAGTTCGCGCGCGCACGGCAACAACAACGTGTTGATGACCGTTGGGAATCTTTTTACGTGATAAAAGATCTTAAGGACTGGTGTGTTTCGTGTGTGGGTGTGAGGCTTTTCTCCCCACCAACCTCCACGTCGGCGTACGGAGCAGCACGGCCCAGAGAAAGGGGAAAAGAAGTAAGCCAGGAGTCGGCCGCCTTCCCGACCGTTGGAGTGAGAGAGAGAGAGAGAGATAAGCACAAGGACAAGCTATCTCTCCGTTGCCCAGTCTTTTCCCGCCGAGGCGAGATATTCAGATTTGCGGTAAGTGGTGCACCACGTTTAGACCAGCGTGTCTGTTTAATATTTCGTGTCCCGATTTACCTAGTACGGTCCAGGTGAGGAAGCGTTCCTCCTTTCCCCCTCTTGTGACAAATCCCGCCCGGGTACACTGGTCTGTGCGTTTTCTCCCTGTGTGCCTTTAAAAAGAATTTTTTTTACCCAGTATTTCTTCACTATTTCTTCATTTTGTCTTAGGTACTCTAAATGTACCTTAATTCTACTATAGTTCCACACGTTACGATCATTGTTGCTGCCAGGACATATACATAGACTTGTGATCAGACAATTCGAGTCAACAATCTATATATTATACAAAAAATAATTAGAATACTATTAGAAATTAAACAAAAATAATATAATTTTAGATTTAGCCGTAAAGTACGAAAAAAAATCGCATTATAAGGACGCTTTTACGTACTTTTTCGGCTACTTTCGTTTTCCGGCCTGGCACGAAAAGAACCATATAATATTACCATTTGCACATTTATCGAATGTTTAACTTTGTAATTGTAAAAAGCTTCCTCATTTTCCGAAGGCCTTATACATGTTACAAGGAGGCAGTCTATAAGTCCAATAATTCCCGGAATTCTGTTAAATCTGCGAAAACTTTACAGAGTAGATGTAAATATATATTACTAACACTTTATGCACAAATGTAATTTGTGCACTAGCGCGCAAAAATTAGAATAAAAATTGGACACAGAAAATTAATAAATTGCACACGTTAATAAATTAACTTACTCGTTAGAAACAGTTTGCCGTTCCCGTCGTGTTTGTGGAAAATGTATGTAATCATCTTCTAAATGAAAAATTGCATTGATCACTTTGTCGATACATCTACTGAGCTCTGGCTCATAGCGTGATTGAAGTCATTCGAAGTACCCTTTTGGAAAGACCCTTCCGCCAAAAATCTTAGAGTTACTAATACTTGTAAGTGTTGTGGTATAGCTGTATTACGTACAGCTTCTTGCAAATGCGGAGTCAACAAGTTAATTAGTAAAATTGCTAAGTCTTGCGTCAATCTACAATTATTTTTTAAATTATGTGATAATAAACTTATCTTTTCTTTCTTATATGCATATATGGGCCATTCATTAGTAAATTCATATTATTTATTAAAACTCGGTACATTAAGAATCCTACCCATGTTAAATGTTTTCATATCTACTAGGGAGTTTTAAAAAATTTTCAAAGTATTTATAATAATAGTAAAATGCATTTATGAAAAAAATAATTTTTTATAAATCTGTAAGTCAATTTGCAGAAAAATTCTAAATAATGAAATTTTCTAATTTATTGGATTTTCAAAATTTGTATAAATAAATAATATTTAAATAATTAATATTTTAATTTTTTATAAACTGTAGTAAATAGGTAAATAAATTATGTACACCTATAATGTTTTCGGAAATAATTTGCTTCCAGCATAAAAGGATTTAACGTATCTCGCAACGTTTTTAAATTTTTTCAGTTTTTATAGTTGAATTCAACTTTTATAATTCTGAATGTAAATATAAATTCAATAAATAAAAAATATTTATTTATAACAATTTTTAAATTAAAAATTAATTTTACCAATTTTAAGTGCATTATCCCCTTAATTGAAGAAAACCAGATCCAAAGAATTTAAGAAAATCAGTTGGTTAATTTGTACTGTTATAAATAAAAAAAATAAGTTTATTTATTGTAATTGTAATTTTGTAATGTTGTAAAAAATTTAATATTATGATTAAATATAAATATGATATTAAACGATGTGTTCAACGTTTTTTTCAATCCCCTTAAGACTAACGCTTATTAATGTTTTACTTTCATCGTGTTTAGTAATTTGTTTTTAAAGTTTGTCGAAAAACTTGTTAAGGTATTTTTTAAGACTCGGAATTGAATTGAGCTGCACTAATATTAAACTCTGGTTTGATGTCTTTTACCTATATTTCTAAAATCAAAACTAATTTTTTACAAGATATAATATAGTTTTCTAGACAGTATAATTATTTTATAAAGAATAATTCAATTTGGCAACGCAATCTACTTATTCGTCTTTTGTTTCGTTAAACTAAGCAATTATTATTTTTTAATTATAAATATTTCAAGATACCGTTTGGCTTGCTATATTTTGCGACATACCAATTGAAAGCTTAAAACACAATCTTTAATAATGTCGTATTTCACTTGCCTGCTTGCTAATTTGACCGATTTTTTTTGTGAATTTTTTTCTCAGCAAATTTTAAATATTTTTATTAATTAAAAATTATGAATCAGTACTAGACATTTCAGTACTTTCAATATGACGCGATACTGCTTTTAATGGTTACTAGCTGAATTTAGTATTCAGTCAAAAGCTCATATTCATTCAGAGCTGGGTAAGTATTCGTCCGCAACTTTACTTCGAATACTTTTTAAAAATATTCCAAAAGGTCAAATTAGCCCCGTCCTATCCTATATTTATTCGTATACATTAAGAATTTAACACAAACATTTTTTTATTTATGTATCGATTAGGAAGATTTTATATAAATAGAAAAAGATAAAGCAAGAAAACTAAAAGTAGAAGTAGATCCTTAAATATGCGATTAAAAACAAGAAAACGCCCTATTTTAACTAATTTAGCGCGATAATTGGCAATTTCGCTAACGAAAGGCGACAAAAATATTAAGATAAATATAACTGCGCATGCGTAGAATCAAATTTCGTGCGAATTTTATTAGCGAAATGTTTAGTGAATAAGGCCGCAGGTCGGTGGTTCGCGGGAGCCACTTCTCGAGAGAAGGCGCGCGTGACGTAGGAAGCTTCTACGTCAGACCTCCCTACGTCAGAGATACATACGTCACACGGTGTAACGTATGCCATCAGGTTAAGCAGCCGATCATTCCCGGATCGGTTGCTCGTAATTCTGCGGTTAAATAGATTTTAACTAATTGTTTTCGCGCTGACCTCGGGTGTAGTCATCGGTACGACTCCCCGTAAATTGTTAACGTTAATTCATAGTTGATTGGTTAATATTCAATTATTAATTTAATAAATCGACTCGGCGAGACGACCTCTCTCGCCGATTAACGTAAAATATCGATTGTTGATAGTGTTTTACCGGTTACTGTCCTATCCTACGGATACCGCCCTCTCCGGTGTTTATTCTAGTTGGCAATTTTGGGCATAGGGCCCAACACACGGTATCTAAGTCAAACGAGATGTTTGACGTTGTTAACGGCATTGCACGGGAATCAAAGTGATTCCCGGCCGCATCGTGAGATTGCACACTTAAGGTTGGTAAGTTGGGACAAATTGGGCCTAACCGTGGGCCTTACATTTCTCCAGTACCCACCCCGTTACAACTGGCGCCCAATACGTGTGGATTTGGGATAAAGGACATCGGAAAAATCAACAAGCACGAGATATTTGTTCAATTGTTAATAATATTGTTAATAAACAATTGGATAACTCGCGAACAATAAAGAGGTCAGCAGTCACGTTTCGAAATTGTGAAGTGTATTTCGGTACTCTTTCGTTCCCCCTCGAGGCGGGATGTGTTTATTAACAAATAGAATTGTTATAAACAAATAAAAATTTTTTTATAACAAATAAAAATTTTTTTATTTTCTCGTCTCGACTACTTAGTAGTAGACACGGGAAATTGATTCCTGGTCGAACATAGGTGGCACCACTAGAAAAAGGTCGCGAAAATTGGAAATTTGGTGGGTTTTCGAACGGAATCGATAGACCGACCAACGTTACTAAGAAATTGAGTAGTTTGGACCAAACCAAGTAACTAGCGCCACCTAGAGGAACGAAAGAACGCGACACAGCGCGACATAATCTGGTGGCAATTTATCGGTAAAAATAAATTATTTGTAAGTGAATGCAAGCTTTAAGTGGTTTTTGCTGGAACGAAACAGGAAGCTAATAACCTGGCTCAGACCTTTACAAATTGTATTATAGGTTATAGTTTTGTAAGAGGTCAAGCGCGCGGTAACTTTAATTATTTAATTTATTTATTTATTGATTTATTTATTATTTATTATATAGTACCGTTAAGTTAGCACAAGGTAAGAGCCAGGCTGTAGTTTATTGTAAAATTTATTAGCAAATTTGTTAAAAATAGTTTAAACTCTGTAGTGCTTCCTGATAAAAGTATGACAGGACTTACTTTTGGCATCCGGTTTTGTGCTTTAGCGATTAGCTTAGGTAGAAGCAAAACCCAGTTACGCGAATTGGACACAACTGAAGATGGCCGCTCAGCAGAAAGACGTCATATAGTCCCTAACTCGATCATTTGTATCGGAACATGCTGCCACAGCTTCAACGGCTGTTCAAGAGAGCGGAAGTGAGCTCAATTGAACAAATGCTGGACCTCGCCACGGAAGCGGAGCAGACGATAGAAGGTGAGAAAGTATATCGTCCACCACCTACGGAGGAAGGGTCTCTGCTTCCTGAAATGGCGTATAAGCCGACGCGAAAAAAAGGTTCGCCGAAGGCTAAGGTAGCGGCCGCTGAGGTAAGCCCAGCCAAACCAAGCGAGCCAGACGTCGTCGACCGCATCGCAAAGATGCTGGAGGATGCGCTGCGGCCCATCGTCTCCCAATTGGCGTCGACGACCCGACAGTCCCGTAGGAGAAGCCCAAGGTCTGGCTCTCCAAAGAAAGGCTCGCCGGCCAACCGATCTCCGAAGAGTAGGAGGTCTGGCAGACCTAATGGCCCGAGTAAGAGCTTCGGACACCGGCAGGAAAAGAAGAGTGCTAGTCCACAGAGGGAAAAAGTGAAGGAACAGCCGAAAAACAGAATGGGCTCAACTTTCGATCCGACTAAGCCTCTTACTTGCAAGGGCTGCGGAAAAATTAGATATTCCCTCAGGTACTGTCCGGTGTGCTCGGGAAACGCCAAAGGGAGCGGTTAACCGGGACGAAAACCGCGACCCAAGAGCTTGAGTCCCCGCTGTCCCAGGTGAGTTCGGGACAGACCCGCTCCAACCGAGAGTATGGTTCAGAGAAGAGCGGAAATGGACCTCAAAAGGAGGAACGGTCCCAAGAACCAGCAGACCAACCTCATCCTATAAACCAGAGGATGAGAGTCGTTGGTGGCTTCTCGTGGAAATTAAGGGCTTTCGTATAAGAGCCTTCACGATCCCGGAGCCTCCACAACCGTGATGGGACCCAGCGGTCTGCAAATCGCCGCAGCATTGGTCAAGGAGCTCATTGTGGCGAACGCCGGACGCGTCAAGATGGCGGATGGTAGTTACCAACCGCTAAACGGTCATGTGATCTTACCTTTCACTGTCGGAATGAGACACGTGAAATAAGGGTAGCGATCATACCAAACCTTGATGCCGAATGCTACGTAGGAGTAAATTTCGTACAAGCATTCAGGGCCATATTGGATCCGGATAGCGACCGCCTGTTCCTCAAGGACAGCAAGCAGCAGATCCACCTCGAAGTTGCTGGAATAGGGGGTGTGGCCACCCTCTCGTCCGCTGGGATAGCGGACGCAACCGAGGCGGAAAGGGAAGAGCTGCGAGCGCTAGTAAGCAAAGTGCTGTCTAATACTTCTCCAAAAATCGGGCGAACCCAACTCATTGAGCACTCGATTGACGTGGAATCAGCTCGCCCGATAAAGCAGAAGTATTACCCGGTGTCGGAGAAAATCCAGGAGGAGATGCACTGCCAAGTCCGAGAGATGCTAGATTTCGAGATCATAGAACCCTCGGACAGCGGTTGGTCAAGCCCCGTGGTGATGGTACGCAAGGAGAACGGATCACGTCGGTTTTGCATTGACTTTAGGAAAGTCAATGCGCTAACGAAACCAGACGCTTATCCCCTCCCGTTCATGCAAGATATCATCAAATACCTCTCCAGAAGGAATCGCGTCCTTATACGGCTTTTACAGTCCCGGGAATGGGACTGTATCAGTTTAAGCGGATGCCATACGGACTGGCATACGCCGGCGCGACCTTCCAACGCATGATTGACCAAGTTGTTGGTCCTGATCTCGAGCTCAATGCCTTTTCTTACCTCGATGACATTATTATAGTCACCAAGACATTTGAAGGGCACAAGAAATATCTCGAGATGGTGCTTAAAAGACTGACCGAAGCTAACTTGACAGTAAATAAAGACAAGTGTGTCTTTTGTCAAGATGAGGTGAGATATCTTGGCGTGTTGGTCAACAGGGATGGAATTCGTCCCGACCCAGCCAAGACAGAGCCTATAAGGGTTTATCCAGCTCCAAAAAACCTCAAACAGCTTCGACGATTCCTCGGCATGGCGTCGTGGTATCGGCGTTTTATGCCGGATTACGCCACGATTGCCGAGCCGCTTACCCGTCTCACAAAAAAGAACCAAGGGTACGAGTGGTTAGATGAACAGGAACAAGCCTTTCAGCAGCTGAAGGCTCTGATCATGACTGCTCCAGTTCTTCAACGTCCCAGTGCAGATGGAATGTTTTGCCTGCACACGGACGCGAGCGATACTGGTATAGGAGCCGTGCTCGTCCAAGAGGTAGACGGAGAGGAAGGAGTCATTGAGTTTGCCAGTCGCATTCTCACAGCACCCGAGAAGAATTATAGAGTTACGGAAAGGGAAAGCTTGGCCGTGGTCTGGGCTATTAATAAGTTCAGACCTTACATCGAAGGGTACCACTTCAAAGTGATAACGGATCATAGTAATCTTCGCTGGTTGTGTAATATGAGAAATCCAACCAGCCGACTGGCGAGATGGGCTTTAGAGCTTCAAGCTCATGACTTTGTCGTCGAGCACAGAAAAGGAGCTCTGCATGACGTTCCCGATGTCCTATCTCGCACGTAAAAAGACGACGAGCCTGCAGTAGCAGCAATCGGACAGACCATGGCAGGTGGTATCAGAAGATATCACTGGCCCGCTTCCACGCTCTAGCCGAGGATACGAATTCATCCTAGTATTCCAGGATTTATTCACCCGCTGGATTGAAGCAATCCCGATAAGAAAAGCGAACGCAAAGACGATAGTCCGCGAGCTTCATGAGCGAGTGATTAACCGGTTCGGCACCCCGGAACTAAGGGACTGTATCATTCGACGACACCTCCTTATCACGCACAGGCCAATAATCCTGTCGAGAAGGCCAATCGGACCCTTAAGACAATGGTGGCGTCGCACATCCAGGATAAGCACAGCGACTGGGACGACAAGCTGCCAGAGTTAGTCTTTGCACTAAACACAGCGGTGCAAAGTTCTACTGGATGGAGCCCGGCTATGCTGAACTATGGTCGCCAAACCGAGGCGCCTAGTACAGCTCGTCGAGAGCAAGACCGGCTTGCCCAGCAACAGTTTGAGTTCCGTAGACTGCAGGATTGGAACGACAAAATCAAACAGTTGCCAAGACTGCACGAGAACGCAAATCGTCAGTCGGCTGCCAGTAAGGCCCGGCAAGCCGAAATCTTCAACTAACGTCGAAGGCCAGCGGAATTCGAGGTAGGAGATCTGGTGTGGAAGCGCAACCGGATCCTCTCGTCCAGCGCACAAGGTATTTCGGTTAAGCTTGCTCCGAAATACACAGGGCCATATCTGACCATCAGTAGGAAAGGTACGAATACATATGTCATACAAGATGATCAAGAGGACCAAGAGGTATCTCATATAGAGCATCTGAAGAGATACGTCCCCGAAAATGATGTTGAGTCAACTGAGGACGATAAACGTGAGCAACCTCACCCGCCGAGGGATCAACAGGCGACGTGTGACCCGCCTGTAGCGAGCGAATGCTCCCCTGCGAGGGAGAATAATACGAGCGAGTCCCCTGGCGAGGGGTAATCCGCGCAAGACGTCGCGTACGTCTTTAGATAGGTCCCGTGTTACCAGACGACAGCGTGGTCCTCCTCGGAAAGCAACCGCGACCGTAAAGCGCCGATCACCCATAGAGCGGTCTGCCAATGCAGATTCTGAACCAGTTCCCCCGAGAAGAGGACGAGGGCGTCCTCCAGGCTCACGACCGACGCCGACGTAAAGCGCCAGCAGCGGCCAAAGGCTGAGGCGGCCTTCAAAGAGGCTGCCTTTGAATACAGGTTAACCTGTAGCTCCAGCCTTCATCGAGCGGAACGGGAGGTTTTGACGAACCTAGTTGTCCGCTCTGCCACTGCAAGGAGATTAAGCGTCTGAAACAGTTTCCTCGCATCCTGATAAACCTGATCAAGAGCAACTCGTTAACCCTCTTTCCCGTTCCTTGAGCAACAGAGTCCACATACAGAGTATGCGGAATCTGGAAGGGGGTATAACGGTAAGCGAGTTACTGATCAGGTAAGCAACTCGAAAGAGGAGATACAGCGCGGCGCCGCACGAACGCGCGAGAATCGTGCGCGCCCAGCTGGGAGTACCGAGAGAGAGAGTTCGCGCGCGCACGGCAACAACAACGTGTTGACGATCGTTGGGAATCTTTTTACGTGATAAAAGATCTTATGGACTGGTGCATTTCGTGTGTGGGTATGAGGCTTTTCTCCCCACCAACCTCCACGTCGGCGTGCGGAGCAGCACGGCCCAGAGAAAGGGGAAAAGAAGTAAGCCAGGAGTCGGCCGCCTTCCCGACCGTTGGAGTGAGAGAGAGAGAGAGAGATAAGCTCAAGGACGAGTTATCTCTCCGTTGCCCAGTCTTTTCCCGCCGAGGCGAGATATTCAGATTCGCGGTAAGTGGTGCGCCACGTTTAGATCTGCGTGTCTGTTTAATATTTCGTGTCCCGATTTACCTGGTACGGTCCAGGTGAGGAAGCGTTCCTCCTTTCCCCCTCTCGTGACAAATCCCGCCCGGGTGGACAGGTTGGTGGTTCGCGGGAGCCACTTCACGAGAGTAGGCGCGCGTGACGTAGGAAGCTTCTACGTCAGACCTCCCTACGTCAGAGATACATACGTCACACGGTGTAACGTATGCCATCAGGTTAAGCAGCCGATCATTCCCGGATCGGTTGCTCGTAATTCTGCGGTTAAATAGATTTTAACTAATTGTTTTCGCGCTGACCTCGGGTGTAGTCATCGGTACGACTCCCCGTAAATTGTTAACGTTAATTCATAGTTGATTGGTTAATATTCAATTATTAATTTAATAAATCGACTCGGCGAGACGACCTCTCTCGCCGATTAACGTAAAATATCGATTGTTGATAGTGTTTTACCGGTTACTGTCCTATCCTACGGATACCGCCCTCTCCGGTGTTTATTCTAGTTGGCAATTTTGGGCATAGGGCCCAACACACGGTATCTAAGTCAAACGAGATGTTTGACGTTGTTAACGGCATTGCACGGGAATCAAAGTGATTCCCGGCCGCATCGTGAGATTGCACACTTAAGGTTGGTAAGTTGGGACAAATTGGGCCTAACCGTGGGCCTTACATTTCTCCAGTATCCACCCCGTTACAAAGTAATTAATTAATAAAATATATTTTTTAATGTACATGATTTAAGTAATTATTGTGTTATCCTAGTAAATCCCGGTCTTATCCTTTTTTTCCTTTCTCATCGCCACATGTTAAAAATAAATATATAAAATTTGTAGCAGGATCTCTGTTAAATTTCGAGTTAATAATAAGTAAATGCTTATTTCTATAAAATCATCTTATATTGCAAAATTGTGAATTGAAGAATAAAATACGCTTTGAAAGTTGTTAAATTAAAGTAAAAAATAAGTGAGATTATCTTAAACACTTAATCTTACTTATATTGTAAAATACGATTCAGCGATGCACTCGGATGCATCGCCTTTGTTTATATAAATATATCATGTTATATCGGTAGCACTACGGACTCGCCGATGCGCACGTCTGCCGGGGTCAAGGCCGGTCATGTTTTGACTGTCCAAGGTGGCCACATAACTACTATCATGAAAGTTAAGCAGCATTGACCGCGGTTAATAAGTGGATGGGTGTAATACTTTTTTTTATTTATTTTATGTTTTTTTTGACATAATTCTTGAACTATTTATTATCGAATTATGAATCTAGAAATAGTCATTTGCACATTTCTTAAATATTTTGGTTTAGTGATATATCATGTGACTTATCAAGTGATAAATAGCGCCAAATCGTCAAGTGATATATCACTCAATAAATCACCCGATAAATCACTTGATAAATCACTCGATAATTCGTGTGATTAATCATACGATTATTTTCGCCAGGGCAATACTCACGTATTTTCCTTTTTTGCACTTATATGACCATTTTTCATAACTTTATAACTTAAAATATATGCATTCTACAAAAGAAATGATAGATACCTTTAGGGCGATGCCAAACTTTTTTTAGAAATTTAAATATCTGCGCCAAAAAATTTATCAAATGTTCCGAGTTTATTATACAAATAAGTGTTTTAGATAAAAAATAAAGAGTTATCCCTGCTATTAGCTATCATAACAAACAACATTTTTGTCAAAGATGAGAATTTAATATTTATTCGTTTTTTTGAAAACTGACTTACGAAATGAAGAGGTTATGTTTCATCTTTTTTTAGTAAGTCAAATTTTGATCATACTTGTTAAGATAGCTTTCGGGGACAACACTTTATTTTTATTTAAAACAATTATTTTTACAATAAACACGGAATAACCGATTCAGATTTTGGCGCGAAATTGAAATTTCTAAAGAGGCTTTGGCGCCGCCTTAAGATTGGAAATTATAGAAAGATATCAATGAAATTTTAATATACTGATCTTAAGTCACTAAAACATCAAATATTTTGATTTTTTACATTCTTCGGCTCATTTGATTACTGAAAAAATCACATATTCTTCTAATTACTTGTACTTTTTAGAGAAAAATTCATAAAGGTATTATTCGTATCATATTACAATATGGATTTTTTTCTCTAAAACTATTTATCTCAGGAGAAAATTGTTAGATATTTTTTGTTGCAAATGGAAAGTGGAAGCTATCAGTATTTTTAAAATTGTTAATTATCTCAAATTGAATATGTTCATGTTTATCGGCTACTGACAGCCATGAACTTTTTTATTTCTTCAATTAGCTTTGCAGAAAAAAAGTGTATACCTTTTGACCTATTAATTATGCCACTAAGCGGTTTGATACACACAAAGAACATGTAATTAGATGTTCCTGTGATTTTTTCAGTAATATCAGCTGAGACGAACAATGTCGAAAATCAAAATATTTGATTTTTTATTGACTGAATAATAAACTGCAATAATATTGAATTAATGTTTATAATTAAAATTTCATTTAACTCTTGATATAATTTCCAATCTTATAGGTATGTATCATTTATTTTGTAGGATGCGTATATTTTGAGCCCGGTTAAAAATATATAGGTATAAAATATACGTAAAAAATACATGTTATATCTGATGCCGGAGTTCCAATTAGAAAACTCAAGGATCGAATCCGCGTCGAGTAGAAAAAAAGATCTAAATATGCACGTGCTAGATGATTTTTTAAAATTTTTATTAGAATTTATTTATTCAAATTATATTTAATGAATGATTTACTTAATTTTATTAATTATATTTTTGTAAAAAAATTTATTTAAAATAATTAAGAGCATATTTGCGGCATGCGTGTGGTACGGAGAGAGCATATTTTCGGCTCGCGTGCTGTAGCACGCATGCCGTCAACGTGCTGTCCAAAAGCGGCGGTACCTGGTCGGCAATGTGACAGCATGCGTTCGGCACGCGCGGCTACAATTTGCCGGCATTTTGTCAGCATAGTATTATCTACCCAGATATAAATCACGTGCTCAGCAGTTTCGGAGCACGCATGCCCGGCACGCATGCTGTCTGTTTGCTGTCATCGTACCGACACCCGTGACGAAATTTTTGAGGTTAGCTGGGGTCGGTGGCAAAATGTCGGCATAACGTTGTCACGTCCGTGCAGCAAATAGTGTCGGCAATACGAAGGCGTAGAGACGTCACCCGTGCTGCCGCGAAATTTAAATATATTTTCGGAATAATTGCAATTCAATTGCAATTTCAAGGTGGTGGTACGGAATTATCATCAAATTGCTAAAAAACCTCTCTTCAAATTATACATATAGGTCGTGAAATTTTAGTGTTTATATTAACATTTTATACAATAGGTTAGATATGTGTACAGGTTATAAACATATATATGTATATCTATATATACATATGTGCGGTTAGTATTTTTGCTCCAAAATCATCGAGACGAAAGTGCAATAACCATTGTTAAATTTGCAGTTGCTGGAATCGCCAAACGTATAAGAGATATGCTCTATATTTTATATATTTATTAATTATATTTCTATTTGTTCGATTTACTAGATGCTGTCAGTTTTCGTCGAGTAACCACCAATTAAGGATTAGCATCGTATGAAATATACAAGCAGGATAATAGCAACAATCAATGTACATACACTTAAAGCAGTGGTTACAGCATTTCACAACAAACATTATTACTAGATAAGCATACAAATATCAAAATAAATTATTGATTTGAGTAATAAAAATTAATTACTTGATCCCGATGCTTTGTTAAAATGTATTTTTCTTTTCAGATCGTTGTAAATTTATTCATATAGCATCTATGACTTGGATCTTTTATCTGTATTTATTTGGAGAGAAGCAGCCCTGCAGAAGTGATATAAGCGAGAAGTGATATAAGGTAAATATCTATACAAAATTTAAGATGCCTAGATTCAAAACATTTTATACGAGTAGTTGCACACGCATGAATATACTATTGAAAAGGTTTAAAATCATGTTATTTAAATTGTTTTGAAGCTAGATCACTAAACTTTTGTGCAAATACCTTATTAATTATTTAATAGTTATTCTCTTCGTCTGCTTTAAACAAATATTATTCTTTTAACTAATGTATAGAAATAAATGCACTTTTTTACATTTGGCGAGTAACATTTCCCAAAAGAATTATTAGCAACAATCATCTATACCCGACAAGTAATATATTTGTTTTTTGTTGTATTTTCAAGTAAGGAATACATTAATACTTTGATTCTAACCACACTATATGAATACAAATTTAATATTTAATTATGCCAAATGTGAATAAGTTTAATTCATTAAATTTATTACTCATAAAATCCAACTAAATCAGTCAACTGATGTAAATTTTATTCTATAAATTATTTAGTAAGTAATTTTCTTATATACTGTGACAAAGCAAGTGTGCCTGTCATGGTGCAAAGCGAGCACACACATTCCTATCTACCTATTACCCAATATATCTACCTAAACCGTATACTAAACAAGCCTAGCACCGAGCACACATATCCCTAGCTACCTATTATAGAAGATAATCCCCTAAAGCCGAACAAGCTACACCCTGGAACAGAAGCGGAGCCAGCACACACAGGAGTCGAGGAAACCAGTAGCCACCAAGAGGCTACATACAGGGCGAACAGCACTCGGAGAGCCTGGAGACATCAGCTGAGTACGACGGCAGCACAAGAGCATGGACAGGGCATCGAGGTCCAAAGTACAAGGAAGACGGCTGTTGCAGCAATCATAACAGCATATACATAGAGCCTCAATCCGGAAGGAGCCATCCAGCAGCAACAAACTCGTACAGGGAGATCAACCTGTAAAGCATAATAATGAGTATGTTTTCAACACTAAGGAGCAGATAGGAGTACACAAGACTGTGTACAGGAGTAGAGGTGTATAGGAGGTGTATAGCATAAACATTGCTCACATATACTAACTAAATAACAAGGCACCTGTCAAGTTACTCCTTACCGTATAATAGCAGCCGCGCAGTAGACTCGAGGAACAACCTCCGGAGCCGACGTCGTGAAGAGACGTCTCAGCAGCCAAGAAGCCACGAAATAGAGAGAGACGGAGAAAGCGACACGTATATATATTCGCCGAGCAGCCACGACTCGTTAACCACGGCAGTAAGATTCGTCGTCCACCTGAAAATAAACTCATGGATCGATTAGCCGATAAATAACAAGGAACGAGGTAATAATTACCAGATAGCAGCCTCGTCGTCGCCAACACGTCGTCGTCGTTGTCGTCTCACTCGAACAGCCTAGCAGAACGCCAACAACAACACCAAGCCGCTCTCGCTGTAAGGCCGCGCTCGCACTGCGCGGAGACGGTCACGACGCATGCGCGCGGCGCTCTCGCAGGACGAAGGCATAGAGCTCGGGAACACGGCCGTGACTAGACGCAACGAGGCGAGATTTCGTACCCGTTCGACTGTTTTTCCCGTACGATAAGCGAGTTCGAGAGTGTGCACCGGGTGCAACCCAGAGAGCGAATTTGCAGTATAAGGTTTGTGCAAAGTGCTACCCATACCCGTGTTCCTCTCCTCGTAAAGTGTGTGTGCCGCTATTTCCCCTTTTACGCGTATTCGCACACGTGGCCGGCGTCGCCATTTTCGTCGATCGAGCGCATATTCGATCGTGTGATAGCTATATCGCCGCGCGTGAAATTCTACCGAGCCAAATTACGAGCCCTATCAACTTTATAATTAAGTAAGCGTAATTATTAATAGCTAGCAGCCGTTCATATATAGCCGCGAACCCGACTGGCAACCGTGTATTCAAATCATATCAGATAATAAATTCTCTGTTTTTTATAATTGATATCGATTTTATCACCCGCACCCTGATCCCCAGTGCGGTGTGACAATACATTGTTATAAATATTTATAATCTCTTTTTCAGTTTGTGCCATTATGTATACATTACACACAGAAAGTTTTCTCGAAAACTAATATCAAAATTAAATCAGCGCATCTGTAGTTAGCCACAAAAAAGCAGTATTGTTTAATAATTACAATTATACAAAATGGATTATATCTGTTACCGAAATTGCCAAAAGTACATAAGGTATGCTTTTTATTTTTTTGTTATTTATATTTATCATAAGCATTTGATTATTCGTTGGTTATAGATTTATTTTTTTAATTTACTAGATGCTGTACATTTTAGGTGAGTAACCTTCAAGGATTATCATTGAATGAAGTATACAGGTGTATATTAGCAATAACTAGTTGTTACGGTATGCCACAACAAAAGTTATTAGATAACTATACAATTATCAAAATAAATTATTGATTTGTATAAATAATATTTATTAACTGATACTCGATGCTTTGTTAAAATATATATTCTTTTTCAGATTATTATAAATTTATTCAGGGTGCATCTATAAGTTGGATCATTTGTATGTATTTATTTGGAGACATGCAGTTCTGGGGAAACAAAGAAGTTGACAAGTACAAAATTGAGAATGCATAGATTCAAATACCAATGTGAGTAGTTAAACTTGCATGAATTTTTTGTGAAGGTTTAAAGTCATGTTATTTACATTGTTTTGACGGTAGGGCTTTAAAATTGTGTATATGCTTTATAAATTATGTAAAACTCATTCACTTTGTTCGCTTTAAATGAAGTATGATTGTTTTAACTGTCGTACAAAAATCAATGCTTTCACTTTTGGTGAATAATATTTTATATCAAAAAGATTAAAAATTAATATTAATGTTAATACTTTATTTTTAACCATCATATATAAATAAAAATTTTATTAAATTTAAATTATATTCATAAAAATCTCTTGTAAAATTGAGCAGTAAAATGCTTTTTTGTGTTTTTAACAATCGCTGTGCGGCATGTGTGCTGTGATTTTGTCGTGCCACGTGTCCCGGATGCGGGCTCTAAGCTGGTGTTAGGGCATGTCAGTGCCGCCTTCACCACCCGACAGCAAGTTCTCGACGCCCGGCGCCGTCCGTCTACGTGGTGATCTCACCCTGTGTGCGACACGCCCGCCTGGGACAACTCAGCGGATCTCAACGCTACAATCCGCTCGCCTGACGACTTCCTCAGTTTGAGCGATCACTCGTCCTCCGAGCAGGCGCACTCATCGACGCAACGCCGGCTCAGCTTCTCCGGTTCGATCAACGACGAGGAAGGTGAGTTTTGCACACGTCCACAGCGACGAGCACATATCACCATGGCGCAAGGCCAAGCCGCCGGAGTTGGCATACCTCCACCTTTTGACGACCAGCAGGTCTTCGTCGCTCCACAGGTTCCGGCAGAAGTCGCTGTCCTGGCCTCGCTCACGCTGCCACCGTTCCGAGCGAACAACGTCCAGGCATGGCTCCGGCAGAACGAGGCTCTGTTCCTAGGACATCGCGTGACTTTGCGTCCAAGTTTTACCTCACCATCGGGGCACTGCCTCCTGCGCCGCTCGACGAGGTAATCGATCTGTCGTCTCTTCCAGAGCAGCAGCATTTGTTGCTGATTCCGAGGAGAAGAAGCTCGACCGACTTCTCAACCGCGTGGAGTTGGGCGACAAGAAGCCATCGCAGCTCTATCGTGAGATCAGCAACCTTGCCGGCAACAATGCCACGGCCAAGCTCATCAAGGTCAAATGGCTCGCCATGCGCTCGCAACATCCTGAAGGCGATGTCTAGGAACCCGGTCGAGGACGTAATCTCCACGGCCGATGCCTTGGCCGACACACCATCCGCACCACCTGGGGTAGCTCTCATCGCGTCGCAGTCATCGTCACTGCAGTCAGCGCCTGCCGACGTTGCCTCTTTGCAGGTAATCCTGACACAATTTCTTAGCATTTGCAGGGAGATGTCGGGTCTGCTGAAGACGTTCACCGCCCAGACGCAGCGTCAGTGTTCGCCGTCGTCGAGTCGTCAGCGTAACCGTGGCCGTTCACCATCTCAGCCAAGAGCAGCCGCCAACGCGTGGACCACCCCCGAGGGCATTTGCTACTACCACGCTCGCTGGGGCACTGGCGCTCAGAAGTGCAAGCCGCCATGCTCGTATGCCCATCATCTGGTTCTTCGGGAAACCCATACCGCTGCAGTGTACGCGGGCGACGACCTGCAGCCTCAGTGTCGCCCTTTCATCACCGCCGCCGACGCTACCGACAGGAATTCTGGGCTTCGATTCCTCATCGACAGTGGTTCGGCGGTCACCATCATACCATACAAGCCTGGATCAGCTGTGGTGCCCGACGCTCTTCGCTTGGCTTCGGCTAACGGCACCGCCATAAACACTTACGGACGCAAGGTAATATCGTTGGATTTAGGTCTACGTCGCGTCTTCGTTTGGTCAGTGCTACTGGCCGACATGCAATCGCCCATCATCGGAGCCTACTTTTTGTCCTACTATGGTCTCGCCCCTGACTTAAGGCGTGCTGCTCTTATGGATCTGCAAACCACGGTAGCTGCTCCAGGGTCCATGAAGCCTACGACTGCACACTCCATTGCAATGTGTGCCTTCGCTGTGAACATCTTCGGCGACCAGGAAGTGCAGAACCTGGTGAGCGACAGGCATGGTACTGTCCGAGGACCGCACGCGGACGTCAGCCACCACATCGTCACCACTGGACCACCTGTCTTTGCACGTGCTCGCCCTTTGCAGGGTGACAAACTCAAGGCGGCGAAGAGCAAATTCAAGGCTCTCCTCGAGGCCGGCGTGATTCGCCCTTCCAGCAGCCCTTACGCCAGCCCGCTCAACATCGTGATTGGACACTCTGGGAAGCTGCGTTTCACTGGTGACTACAGGCCGCTCAACCAGCAAACAGTCCCGGACCGATATCCGCTGCCGCGGATCGCCGACTGCTGCAGCTTCACGGCTGCACCGTTTTCACCACACTGGACTTGGAGCGTGCATATTTCTAGATCCTGGTAGCTGAGAAGGACATCGCCAAGACGGCAGTCATCACTCCTTTCGGACTCTTCGAGTTCCTGGGGATGCCTCTTGGTCTGCGTAAAGCCAAAAAAACGTTCCAGCGGTTCACCTCCAAGGGGGTGGGTTTTATGAGAAAATCTCTTGATGGAGAGTTTACTGCAATAAGAATGCTCAGCACTAATTTTTCTATAAATCCTTTATTTCGTTCAAAAGATTATATAAAATACTAGTGATTAAAAACAGATTTTAATCAGTGCCACAGCAAAAAATCAGCAAAAAATGAATAAGATAATTTCAACCCCTATTTTCGTTCTCTGCAATTAAACCAGAAAATAGCCGTGGCACTGGTTCAAATCTGCTATAAATCACTAGTATTTTCTTAAATCTTTTGTATGCAATCAAGTTTTCGCAAGAAAATTAGTGCCAACACCACCAGATTGATAAAAGCTCCAAGGGGGTGGGTTTTTATGAGAAATTCGCTTGACGGAGAGCTTAACGTAAAAAAGTATATTCAGCACCACTTTTTCTATAAAAACTTGATTGCATATGAAAGAATATCTAAAATACTAACGATTAAAAGCAGATTGGAATCAGTGCCACAGAGAAAAATCAGCATAAATGAATAAGGTAATTTCAACCCCTATTTTCGTTCTCTGCAATTAAACCGCAAAATGGCCGTGGCACTGATTCAAATCTGCTATAAGTCACTAGTATTTTCTTTATTCTTTTGAATAAAATTGAGTTTTTTCAGGAAAAGTAGTGCCAACGTTGTTTAATGGTCACAATAGCTGCAGTAAATAATTTTGAATTTGTTCAATTTAAAAAAATGTCCATTAAACAACTCTAGAGCTGAATTAGTTTGTGGCACTGGTTTAAATTTTTATTAAGTAGTTAGTTCATATTATAAATTTTAGTTTCTAGTAGAGTTTAGGTTATTAAACCGGTGCCTTATTGGTGAAATGATTTTTTAAACATTTTAAATGAAAATTAGTGAGTATAAATAAAGCGTTCTTGAAGGCTTATTTCCTGTGGCACTGATCTGGATTTGTCATTTATTAAAAGATCAGTAAAATATCTAGTAGAAATCGTTCGGTAATTGCACAGAAAGCGGTACCATGTAACTTTTTTTGGATTTTTTCTATCATTTTTCGGTTTAAGGGGATGAAAACTTTGGATTAATATTTTAATAGGTTCCCGTCATAGTAGAACATAAATTTTTTTTTGATCGACGCGTTTTGACTCCTACTTTATGATGGTATACTTCCCGTACGTCTACCATAACGTTTCCCCAACATAACTTGCATTACAATTTTTGCAGTATATTTTATATACTACATTAGTCTCAAGATTTTTTTTTAATCTAATTAGTTCTAATTCTAATTAGTTTTCATTATCCTTGTTTTCATTGTTAGTGCGACGACTCAGTGATACTACGATTTAAAATGTTATCTATTTTTTTATTATTATTATTTTAACGTCGCTCTTTTTATGCTCCCAAACCGGTGCTAATCAGCGACGGAGGTCATACGATGTCTTGGTGAAGAAAGCACTTGTTGAAAATACATTCGCCAGTGGTGCTTGTATCAATCGGCCGGGGCCGGGAATCGAACCTGGGACCTCCAGATTAGGAGCCCGACGCCCTACCGACCGAGCCATTGCAGGCCTCAATCTTATCTTAAATACAGATTTCAATGACAAGTAGTAAGTAAAATGTTATAAATCAATAGGCTAAAAAATTAAATTAATAATTATTGTTAATTAATCAAATGTATTCGTTTTTGTAAATAAAGGTATAGCCTGAAGAGGATGACGAAAAGTCATCGAAACGTCGCCATCTAATTAAATGTATGGTTATTATTCACCAAGATCGAGAAACCTTAGTTTGAAATAAAATTTGCGTGGATGACAAAATATACGTCTATATATTTTACTAAATAGTTTTTAAAAAGTAATTTTTTGAATATTACATTACATGTAATTTTATGGTAAAGAATTATTATGTTAACAATACTATTTAACTGCGAGCGAAGCGAGCATTTTGGCTAGGAGTAAATTAAACTTAAATATAAACGAAAGCATTTAGTAAATAAATATTAATGTTCTTGTTATCATTTTATCGTTATTTTTAATCAAATATATTCTTTAAAATATTTACCGTAATATATTATGTCATGGAAAATATTAACTAACCAGTGAGGGATCGCAAGCTTTCGTGAAAGGCAGCTGATAGATTGCCACAATCTTTCTGACCACACTCAAAAAAGTTTCGTTACGCATTCCCGATGCATTATGCAAAAATGTTTAACGAAAGATTGCGCCAATAAACAGTACCCATACTTTGTAGAATGCTTGCGTACAAGCTTCCAGCAAGATTGCAATGCAATTTTTGTAAAAGGGCAAAATACAATATTTTCGGCAAGCTTTTAAGTTTTCGGAAAGCTACACGAAAGATGCAGTGAAACATAAAATTAGTGTTGCATGAAAGCTTGATGAAATAGAGCCGTAATTATTGCAAAAATGTAACTGACAATGTTTCGAGAAAGATAGCTAGTCCATGCTAAAAAGAGTTTCGTTACGCATGGCACAACAAGCTTCCAGAAGCTTATCTTAATAGGTTGCAGCAACGTGTCAAGGAATATTTCCGATGAATTATGCAAAAATGTTTCACGAAAGATTACGGCAATAAACAGTACCTGCTTTGTAGAAATCTTACGTAAAAGCTTCCAGCAAGTTTTCGGAAAACCACAGTGAAACATAAAATTAGACTTGCATCAAAGCTTGCTAAAATATTACCGCAAATATTGCAGAAATGCAACAGCCAAATTAAAAAAAATTAGTATGGTTTATGAACCACATTAATACGAAATTTTGCGCAAAGTAAGTACAAATTCAGTTTCATAATTGTACCAAATTAGTAAGAAATAGTACTTTATCAAACAAAATGAGGTGTTGGGAGGTAAAAAGGCCTAACTCAATAGTATAGTTTTTGGAAAATTAAAAAAAACAGTATAACTTTGCATCAGCTTTATAAAACGATGTGATAATTTAAAATGTTATAATAAATACTATTTGTTGTAAAAGTTCCGAGTGCTATTTTTCAGTTAAAGATTTTTAATAAAAAAATATTAAATATTTAAAAAATCGAGTTAGGCTCTTGATTGCCGATATCGAATAAATAACAGAATCTTTATGAAGAATAAATCTCCTGAAAAATATTTGATTACTTAACATACATTTCTTATTAAATTTTGCTTACCAAACTGTGACGGAAATCGTCACACAATCTATTCGCGGCAGATGAAGTATTTAAATTTATTTTAATTGTAAGTCGTCGGAGCCTTTGGTATACCAAGGCCAACCGACGACATTTGTTTACTTGAACATATGTGTACAATTACGCGCGCAATAGTACGTAGAGATGAGAGCGCGAAAGAATGTGTGTGAGTTTCCCACTCTCATCCCTTTTTCGAAAAATTAGGCAATTGTCTAGTTAGTACGTCCCGATCCGCCGCTCGAGGTGGACAAAACTATCGGGTGTTTAAAAGTATTGTTTACGGCTAAGGAAAGGGCGCGTGCGGCGTAAGAGCCGTCGTAACCCGGGTGGTCTTCGCGAGTAAGCCGCGAATGACTTCTTGGTGTGTGAACAAGGATGGGAACATGTGTGAATGTGGACGCGGTTCGCGAGACACTCGCCGCGGCACAGGGCCGCCTTTTCAACACCGCAGCCGACGTCGGTCCTCCATTACCCAGGAGGACACATGGGCACGGATCGGCTAGGCCATCCAATTATTATTATTTCTCCTCGCTCCCGCCGACATTCTATTAATTTACAATAATCGTGTCGAGGCAAGGAGGATAGCCCGAAATCCTCCACACCGTTCGTCCCAGCGAACTCCTCTTCCTGGCGACAGCCCGCAGTTCGCGACAATATTAAATTACTTGTGTACGCGGTATTAGGCAACGCGGCCCAACGGACAATTTTAATTAATAAAATAATTAATTTCACCGGGGTGCGCGAATACCACGTCACAAAACAACATATAAAAATAATATTTTATGATGATTTTTCATGAGAATGTATAACTTTTTAATTTTAAAACAATTATCTTTTGATACAGTGTGCGTAAAAGCATATTTTACGCATTGCTCTTCTTTAAAAAATCTCATTTACGCCCACGGTATATAATATATATTAATGGGGTATTTCACGTGAAGTGATCCAGTCAAAAAATAAAATTTTTTTTTCTGGTGGAATCTTCCAGAAATAGGTTAAAAAAGATGTAGCTAAATTTGTAGAGCGCTATTTTAATTACGGTTAATACTGCTAGCATTCAAAAAATTGAAATTTAATGAAATTTTTTATATTTTAACTATATTTATCGCTATATAACCCAAATCCTATTGATTTTTTGTTATACATGTTAAATACAAGAAAGTTTGAAAATTTTCTGTAGAACCTGTTAAAAAACTTTAATTGCCCGAATTATATATATATATGTAGGTACTTGCTAGACATAAAATATACCTTGAAATGCAAAAAAAATGAGTTTAGCCACAATTTTTTTTCCCAAACCAAAAATCTATTTAAACGTTGTAAAATTATCCTTTATTTGGTCTGTAGCTGGTGACTGGCAGACAATTCTGGTCCAAGATATGGACACTTTAGTAAATTTGTAGTATTGTTTTTATCCAAAAATGTCCACATCTTTGACCAGAATTGTCTGCCAATCTCCAGCTTCAGACCAAATGAAAGGTAATTTCTTAACGTATAAATAGATTTTTAGTTTAAAAAAATAATTGTAACGAAACCCATTTTTTTGCATTTTAAGGTTTATTTTATGTCTACCAAGTACCTATATATATAATTGGAGCTAAATTTTTAGAGCACTATTTTAATTACGTTTAATGCAGTTAGCAATAAAAAAATTGTAATTTTCATAAATTTTTTATTTTTCAACCATATTTATCGCTGTATAACTCAAATCCTATTGATTTTTTGTTATACATGTTGAATACAAAAAAGTTTTGAAATTTTCTGTAGAATCAGTCAGTCAGTCAGTCGGTCGGTCGGTCGGTCGGTCGGTCGGTCGGTCGGTCGGTCGGTCAATCAATCAATCAGTCAGTCAGTCAGTCAGTAAGTCAATCAATCAATCTCTCTCTCTCTCTCTCTCTGTAAGTAGCAAGCAGACGCTCTTGCGGGCGCTCCGGATATTTCGTGTATTTCTTGCTGCCGCTCTTTGCCTTCCGGCATTTTTGTTACAGAACCTTGCACGCTACTATATGCAAGCCAACTTGGGACATAAATTACGGTGTTCCGGGATCGGGCCTGCATATTATTCGAGGTAGCCTTTGCTGTTCAGTTTTGGGGTTAGCTTGGTGACTTGACATTTTTCATCGGCCTGCTGTCAGTTGAATCCTTTTAGTTGGCAGCACCGCTTGTTGTTGGACATGGCCTTGTGGCTTCTACGTCGATTTGGTGCGCAGCCGTGGTAACATAGAGGGGACTAGACTGATCGTCGTCTTCGCTCACCCGTCTGCAGTGTGACATCTGGTGGTTTGTATGATGTGACTTGGCGAGTCGTCGATTGCTCCGTTTAGACGTGATTGCGGACTTTGGTGTAGTGCGCCCTGGAGTCACTTATTGTTATCGTTTTAATTTACGCCTCGTTACATGTCCGCCGAGGTGCCGGGTTCGCTTTGTCTAATTTGTAAATGTAAGTTTACGCGCTATTCTCAAGCTACAGTGTGCCCAAAGTGTAAACATAAGGTTCATTCTAAGTGTATTGACGTCTGCGTTGACTGGGACGCGTCTCCGTGTTGCGTTATTACTGAGGTGAGCAAGGTGGCAGCACCTCCTGGGTCGTCGACTGCGGGCGTCCCCACTATCTCGGCATCTGTTACAAGCGCAAGCTTAGCCGCGCAGGCCACGCCCAGCGCTGCTGCTCGCCCACTGAAGCGGTTGGTCATGCCCCTGTCGCCATCACAGTTGCTCGTCGCTAAGCAACCGCGTGCCGGTGGGTCGGACCATTCGCTCCACTCACACAGTGACCTACTTCTCGCGATGGAGAACGAACCGCCTAAATGGTTCTTAGATTTTATGGAAGGCTTTGCCACGCGGATATTTATGATAAATTTGGAGCTCTGCGAACTGATCTACAGTCTACCCGGACTGAGGTCGATGTGCTTGCACGTGCAACTGCCGAGGTTGGGACGGATATTTGGACCGTTCGTGAAGAGGTGGGCGCTCTTTCGCGCTCTGTCGATCAGCGTTTTGATCAATTGAATGCGCGCGTACAGGCATCTGACGCGGGGCGCGCCGGTGTATCATCTGCAGCTACCTCGCCTTTGGGTTCTGTATCGGTTTCAGGCGCGCGCTCACAGTCAGACACTTGCGAGATTCTTTTGCTAGGCGTTCCGGAGACTGTCACACATGAGGATGATGACATTGTCAGGTTGCTGCTTAGTGCGCTGGGCTTACGACTTTTATTTCACCAGGTCACTGTTACACGTAGGTGGGAGCCGCGCCGACGCACTCGGACCGTGTCCGCGTCAGGTGTTAACATCAATGAGGCCATGGAGACAGATGCAAGGACTGACTCACCTATCACGGCGAGTCAGACGGTAGGTCCCGCAGCGGCTAAGACTAAGACTCGCGGTTTAGTCTTTAAAGTATCATCGGCGGATATTCGTGATATGATTGTGGCGCGTAGCGGTAGATTAAGTGGCCTTAACGCACAGGCTATTTTTGGTGTGGGAGGCACGGCTAGCATTTACATACGATCGATCTAGCCCAAGCATGTACATACTATTTGGACTCGGGCTCTTCGCGAGTCAAGTCGACTTCACTATGCTAGGCCAATTGTACGTAATCTCCAGGTATTTTTACGTGAGAATAAAGAGAGCCGGTTATTACTTGTAGACGCCGATACCGATTATAGTAAGTTTAGACCGAATATAGTTGCAGACAGCGATCGAAATGGCCCTTCAGGTAGTTCTGCGTGACTAGACTTAAGTACGCGTAATCCCAATCGTAATTTTAATGTTTTTCATGTTAATATCAATAGATTAAAATCTCATTTTGCGGCCATTGAGGCTCTGGTGTACCCGCGGACGTACGATGTTATTGCGATTACTGAAACGTTTCTTACTCCGCTTGACGCTTCGGATATTATTAATTTGCAATTTTATAATTTTTATAGGCTGGACCGCGTGGGGAAAGGGGGAGGAGGCGTGGGTGTTTATGTTCGGGATTTATATAAAGTTAAGTTGATAGGGCATTCTGACCCGGTTTTTAGCAATACACCAGAGTTCATTATTTTAGAAGTTTCTTGCAGCTTATTTAAGATTTTAGTTTGTGTTGTTTACAGGCGTCCAGGCGCGGCTATGCCTTTTATATTTTTTGACTTACTCTCGGAATTGAGCCCGGATTATGAACACCTAATCATAACGGGTGATTTCAATATTAACTTCAGCCGGTCGGGTACCGCAGTTGATTTTATGCATTCTAGGCTTAATGAACTTAACTTACAAGGGAAGTACATGACCTCCGGGAAACGGATCTCATCCTAACTTTGGTATGTCTTTTATAATATAAAAATATGAAGAAAGCCAAGTTATCTCTTGCCAATGACCACTTTTACGGAAGTTATTCGACATCCAATAATAATTGCAGTAAAAATTACTTCCAATTCGATCGCTTATAACTCGGAAACAAATAAAGATAAACAATCGAACCAAAAACCAGAAGAAAGTTGAGTTCAAGTAGATATGGTTTAAAAAAAAAGAAGCTCAATATGCTTAATTTGAAGCAAAGTTATGAAGAAAATAAGAAATTGAAGATTATTAGGCCAAAAGAAACAATAAATTTTTCATATTAAATTTTGGTTAAAATTTCTTCAATTTTTTATTTTCTTCATAACTTTGCTTCAAATTAAGCATATTGAGCTTCTTTTTTTTTAAACCATATCTACTTGAACTCAACTTTCTTTTGGTTTTTGGTTCGATTGTTTATCTTTATTTGTTTCCGAGTTATAAGCGATCGAATTGGAAGTAATTTTTACTGCTATTATTATTGGATGTCGAATAACTTCCGTAAAAGTGGTCATTGGCAAGAGATAACTTGGCTCTCTTCATATTTTTATATTATAAAAGACATACCAAAGTTAGGATGAGATCCGTTTCCCGGAGGTCATGTACTTCCCTTGTTAGTGCTAGTCCCATCCGAGCCTACGCATCATGCCCATTGCGCGGGTTATATCTCTCACACTTGGCTAGACATTTTTATTCTGCGCGACACAATGCAGCGATTTAGCTACGCAAAGTCGGACGTACCGTTCTTGGCTGACTCGGGCCATGACGCAATTATGATCAGTCTACTTTTGGAGCGACCTAGGCGTGCGCCGAGAAGTTATGCGGTGCGTAGACTGAGAGGAATTGATAGCGAGCGTTTTGCTGGGGCTTTTTTCTATAGCCCTGATTCTGCCCTTGTTACAACATTGAGCACTTCTATGCGCAGTAGTCCCTCTTATGTGCATGGGGACGATTTACTTGTGGATTCTGCGGTGCGGAACCTGAGCGACGCTATTGTAAGTGCGTTCGATCGATTGGCGCCGATTAGTTTGCATGTTACCTGTTCGAAACGCAAACCCTGGGTCACACCTAATGTCAGTCGTTTGATTAAGGAGAGGAAACGAGCGTACCGAACCGCCAAACGTATCAATAGCCTAGATGATTTTAACCGGTATCGACTTTTACGAAGTGCTGCCTCGAATGCTTTGAAGTCGGCTAAATTTGAGTATATAAATCAGGAGCTGACCGAGGCTACTGATGCCAAGTCTAGGTGCCGCATTCTTAGAAGCTATGGTGTTTCGGGTCGCTCAAGACCTTCTCCTTCTGCGTTGTTTCCCCTGGACGACCTGAATCTGTATTATGCTGCTGTCTCGTGCCGTTCTGATCCGGTCTCAGGCCATGTTTTAACTGATGTGCTGGTTTTTGCTTCGGTCACTGCTTCAAGTTGCTTTAATTTTGAGGCGATTACTGCTGTTCAGGTTAGTAGAGCATTGGGAAGGACCACCTCGCGGGCGACTGGCGACGATGGTATCTCTGTCTCTATGCTTAAGCTTGCGAGTCCGTCCATTCTTGATCACTTGGCGTGTGTTTTCGATGCCTCGCTTCGGTCGGGCCATTTTCCTTCGCAGTGGAAGAGGGCGTTGTTGTACCCACTGGCTAAAACCAGTGTGTGCAGTAGCATGGCAGACACTCGACCTATCGCGCGGCTGAGTGAGGTTTCGAAGGTGCTGGAGCGGATCGTGCACGGACAGCTGTCGGACTATCTGGAGATGAATGGAATCTTATCTCGCAGACAGGCTGGATTTCGCAGGGGGCACAGCACTCATACGGCGTTGCTTGGGGTGTTGGAGGATGTGCGCAGGGGTATTGACCAACGTAAGATTACCATTCTAGTTTTATTTGATTTTTCTAAGGCCTTTGACATGGTCCCCCATGGCGCTCTCCTCCGCAAGCTTCGGGCAATCGGCTGCTCTGATCAGGTTATATGCTGGTTTTACTCCTATCTCCAGGGCCGCTCGCAGGCTGTTGAGGGTGATGTGGGTGACCGCTCAGGATGGTCCGCCGTCCATGCAGGTGTCCCACAGGGCAGTGTATTAGGACCTTTATTGTTTTCAATTTTCATCAATGATCTGCCTGCGGTCTTGGAGTATTCTAATTATATGATTTTTGCTGATGATACTCAGCTCTATTATTCGTTTCCCCCTGCTGAGTTCGGCCTGGCTGTGGAGGGGATCACGCGGGATGCTGGAGCGGTTGCGAGCTGGGCGGCGTTGAATAGGTTGACGCTTAATGTCTCTAAGACGAAGGTTATTCTGCTGGGCAGTCAACAATACTTCTCCAGACTCGATCTTGGGGACATTGAGCGGGTTCGTGTGAGTGGTGTGCCTTTGCCGTATGAGACTGCTGTTAAGTCTCTGGGGGTGTGGATCACGCCGACCCTAGACTGGTCCAAGTACGTGCAGATGATTTCGCAGAATGTGCATGGCGTGCTGCACACCCTCAGGTTTTATAGGCGGGCCTTGTCCAGGGGTTTGCGCAAATCGTTGGTTGAGAACCTGATCTGGCCTTACCTGGACTATGCATGCGCGGTCTATAGTGATGTTGATCGAACGCGCGAGTTGAAACTTCAGAGATTGATTAATGCATGTGTTCGCTTCGTTTGGGGTAACATCCCAAGGCGGGCCCATATTACGCCGTATCGGCTGGAGATGGGTTGGTTGTCGGCCGAGCACAGGAGACTCTATCTCGTAGGTTCCCTGGCATTTAAAATAGTCTCATCCTCGTCCCCGTCCTATCTCTGTTGCCACTTCAGTCGATCTGATTCTCGCTCTGAGGTTCGCACCTCCTCCCGCCTCCCGCGTCGGCCTCTCACTTACCATCCGCCTCGGACGGAGGCACTTAACCAATCATTCACCATCACTGCCTCCAGACTCCTCAATAACTTTCCTGACCTATCCTTTAATCCTGATAACCTGCACTCCTTCCAACTTTGCTTGCGAGATTATCTGACTGGGCTCTACCGACGGGCATGGGTCAGGCGCGTAGAGGAGGAAGGTATCGTCATCTCGGGAGTTCCATCATGGTAGGTCGCGCATGCATGGCCCTCATAACCTCGCTTACATTTATAATTATATTGTCTATATCTATACTGTTTATGCTGTTTATATTATTACTTATATTGTTTATATTGTTTATCGCTATATTGCTTATGCTGCTTATTTTAACCTTGTTTATAGCCTCGCTTTGTACTATCGCCTATAGTTGCGCCTTTGCTTATTTTTAATTTTTATTTTAAGATATTCTATGTATTTGTTTACGCTGTAATATGTGCTACTTTGGGGGCTGGCCCCCGTAGACCAATAAAGGATTATCAAATCAAATCAAATCTCTCTCTAATGTAGGATATGCCTCTACAAACTACTACAAGAATTCGTTTACTATTGCATCAACAAGATTGAGGAATTTGTTGCCAGATGAAGTACGTCGCAACTATAAATCTTCAATGTTTAAATATATTCTTCGTCATTATCTTTTAAATTCGTGACACTTTTTATTATTTAATATTTATTATGTATTAACTATTTATTCATTAATCGTAGCATTTATAATATGATTTTATTTTTATAACTGTACATACATATAATAGTACTACTATTATTATTATATTTACAATCGTATATCTTTATATTTTGTTCAAAACTTTGCATCTGATAATGTGTATCTATGTAATATAAATTGTATAATGATTGGCTGCGGACATGTAGGACCATGAGTCCTTTGTCGCCTATAATAAACTGTATTCTATTATATTCTATTCTCTCTCTCTCTCTCTCGCACACTCTCAGTGAGTATAGGGAAAAGGGGTAGTAACCTTGATTTTAAGGGAGGTGATACTATATCCAGAGATAACAAACCTGACCTTGGCACTTTAAGTATCCGCATATATGCAAGTCCAGTGGTGTGGGTTTGTTGTGTTTGTCCATACTACCATCATAACTACTAATATGTTATTATATACATATCATACTTGAAACTTACTCAAGTATTTTTAATTATGTCATTAACATATAATTTTCTATAGTTGAAATTTAATCCAACAATTTATACAATAAAAATAAGTACTTTTTGGATTTAATGAAACTATTTGTTTTCTAGTTCCGTATTCTTCCAAATAAAATTTTTTACAGTTGCACATTGAGAAATATCTTTTTCGCCATGAATCTGTTAGGAGTTTTGTGGGCATGTCCTGAAAAATAATTTTTTTGGCTGACTTATATCGAAGAGTTTTTTTTTCGCCGATAATGTTTGAGAAGTTATACTCTTCGCGGACATGTAATGAAAAATAATTTTTTTCGCTGACAATGATTGAGAATTTATAGTCTTTGCGGACATTTAATCAAAAATAATTTTTTTCGCCGACAATGTTTGAAAAGTTATAGTCTTCATGGGCATATGCTGAAAAATAATTTTTTTTGTTGACACTTATCTAAAAGTTTTTTTTTCGTTAAAATATTATTAAAAATCATTATCTTCGTAGCCATCGGCGATATGTACGTTATTTATTTACTAATTAATTTTTCAGTTAACTCATTAAATTAAAAATTTGTTAATATATTTGACTACAAAAATAAAAGTTTGTGTTGAAGGTAATTTGTTTTTATTATATATAGTCGAGCAAAATGAGATTATGGATACATGTAATAAATAATTAAATCTTTTTGAATTTAAAAATTATTAATTAATTGTGTGAAGTTTTTAATTTTTCAATAAAAAATTTTATTAAATTTAAAACAATATATGTTATATATATGTACAATATCAACAATATCTAAATATTATTAATAATACAAATAGTTTGTAAATTTCTATATAATCTTGTCATTGATATTTTAGCCAAGTAGACAAAAAGTGGGAATATTGTATAATTTATATGACATTCGATTGTATTTGTGTGTTAAAGTGTGTGGGGCATGTACATATATACACCGTCTTATATATACATGTTAGCAAAAATTTAGTTTAGTAAGTAGTCTATTTGATTAGCGTAGTCTGTATGGTATAGCTATCACGAAGATTCGTGGACGAGCATAGGAGGAAAGGTTAGACGTGCAGTGGGCAGAACAGTTTACTTTAGCAATGATCAGTAAAACAAATTGTATTTCTTAGTTAATTAATCACTTTTTAATAAATATGTTAAGATATCCTGAAAAAGTGTTGAAAGTTATAGTAGAATCAAAATGGCGAATGAAGTATTGAGAGCGAATTTAGAAAGAGCGCTTGCAGAAATAGATAGGCAAAAGACAGGGCGTGCTGAAGAAAGGGAAGCATATGAACGTCAAATGGCGCAAATGACAAATAGTCAGCAAACTGAAAGAACGGCGAGTAGTAGAACCGCGGAAACAGATATAGTCAATGTTTTATTATCGCTAAACAATTTATTGAGAGAACAAATGGAAGTTTTGTCAACGGTTCGAGAAACATCGAGGGTTTCAAGAGAAGTTGTTATGCCGCATGTTCTAACCACCATTAGTGATTTTTCGGGTACCGAAAATCGAGTAAGAACAGACGCATGGATGAAAGAGCTGGAAATCATGATGAACGCGAATGGATGGAGTGATGCAGTTGCTTTCAATGTCAGAAAAGCGCACCTGAAAAAGGCAGCGTTTAAGTGGTACCTCACGAAGGTAAATTCGATCGTTGCAGATTTCGAAAGTTTAAAAGCGGCATTTAAGGCTACATTGACACAAGCGCTAAGCAAGAGCGAAAAATTGCGGGCTATGACATCACGCACGTAAGGTGCGAAAGAAAGCATCCAAGAGTACGCGATTGATAAAATGTGGCTTTGTGATGGACTTGGTTTCAGCACAGCGGAGGTTCGAGATGAGATTGCGGACGGATTATGGTCGAAAGAGGTGGCAAATTATATTTTGTCAAAAGACTACTTAGCAACGAATGCTTTTCTACAGGATATGGTTAAATATGAAGATTGACTCTCATCGGAGAGAGCGCATCGTGGCGGCGAAGAAGGGCTCAACGACATCGGTGGGCACGATAAAACAGCGTGGAACGAGTACGACGACAGCGCCAACGGCTACTACAAATAACTCAGCGGAAAGCAAGACACACGCGACTCAAGATGCGTTCGCGAGCGCGTGTTTACATGTTCATAAATGTTGTAACTGTCGAGAGAGCGGCCATCTTGCAAAAGAGTGTACGAATTAAGAGAAAATGGTTGTACAATGTTATAGCTGTAATCGTAAGGCCCATATCGCGTCTAGGTGTGAAGAAAATGTAGCTCCGAAGCGTGATGAAGTACAAACCGTGTACGAAAATAATTGTGATACTACGACTGAAAAGAAGTTTATTCGGAAGGTCAAAATAGGCGGTAAAATATTCGAAGCGCTAATTGATATGGGATCGTCTGTGTGCACGATGAAAGATGCAGTAGTAGAGCGAGGCAAGTTTATTATGCAGAATAAAGAACGCGTTTGGGAGGGTTTGGCGTGAGCGTCGTCGAGTTGAAAGGAATAGTCGCCGCGCACGTAAGTCTAGGTAACCTTAAACCAAAATATTTAAAATTCCGCGTAGTTAACCATAACGCTCAAAGGTGGGACGTCATACTAGGAGGACCGTTTACCGAGTCATTAGATATAATGTTTACTAGAGTAGGTTACGATCTCACGTTTACAAATATTGATTTGAGTTTATTCGAAAATGCGAAAAATGAGTTTACTAAATCCACGTCATTAGAAAATACGACTGTTGAACCGGGTAGTATAAATTTTATAAATGTACATACAGATGTAGGTGAGGTTATATTATCGGTGATGAATGTTACTAGCAAATCGCAAGAGGTAGAAAAAGGCCAAGTTATCGGTGAGCCGCTTAGTGCTATTGAAACAGTGAAAGAGAGTACTCCGCGTATTAGTAAAATTATCGCAGACGAAATTTTCATTGACGTATCAGTAACTGATGCACAAAAAGAAGAATTATTAACAATACTGAATAAATATCGGACATGTATTGACACGAATTCGAGTGAAGTCGAAAATACAAAGATAGTGAAAATGGATATCGAACTAGAAGCGACTGCGCGACCATATATGAAACCATATAGGCTTGGTGCAAAGGATCATAACAATTTGGATGAAATAGTAACTGAATTACCCCCCTCTAGGGATCGTAAGACTTTGCCGTTGGTGAGGGAGTTTTGAATGTCGGAAACCCTATAAACGGGCTCTCCCGTGAATGTGAGGGAGAAAATGGGGCAGGAAAATCCATGTCGGAGGGGGAACCTGGAAGGATTCAGAGACAACAAATAAACGATCCACCAAGGGGGCTTTGCGGGAAGTCTTTTTGAGTTTACCGATCATTAGATCGGGTTTCCGCCCCAATCCAAGGTGTTTCATACCATGCCGAAGGATGCATGGCACAAGGGGCGCTGTGTCGTAAACAGTTACCAGGGACATCATGCTGAATCCCAAAGTATTGTAAGCCTTACCCTGCGTATACGGTACCGCAGGGTGGACCTTTAAATCCGTACTACTCGTGGGAACAAAAATGGAACAAATTAATAATAACGATTTTGAGGAATTTAACCAAGATATGGAAAGTCGGGAAACTGAACCTGACTTCTGACTCTTTAAGGAACGTCGCGGGGCTTGGTACCGCGGCAGGCAAACATTCAGGGACGCGCTTGAACCGAAACCTGAGTGGTGCACAAAGGAGGAAACTCCTAAGACGACAGGCCAAAAAAGAAGGCCTGCCTCCCCCAAAATTCGAGGTTTGCAGGAAACAGAGGAAGAAGGAAGAAAGACTTCGGAAAGAAGCCAATCAAACTTCGACCACTGCCAATGCTGACAAACCAATAGGGAAGAGGATGGCATCTACCAGTCCGAACACGTTAACGCAGGCTAAAGGATTGCAAAAACGTCATAGGACAGAAGGTAGCTACACCGCGGCTGCATCGACCTTACCACGGGTTCTTCTCACGTGCGGAGACTACGTAGGGGGGGGGGGGAGATGCCAGCCGAGGTGGTCAACATGGTGAAGGAGAAGATCGTCCGATGTGTCATCGATATTGAAGAAGGGGCCTTTGTACCCAGAGTAAGTGAATGCTTCGCCAGGAAACGTACAGTAGTCTTTGTCTGTGAAAACAAAGAATCAGCCGATTGGCTGGAGAAAACTGCAGAAGGACTACCAATAAGGACAGGAATTCTTCAAGCTGATTCGCAAGCAGAACGACGGTGTGGATACGTCCAAATAGGCGATCCTCAATCAGTCGCCTGAAGGCTGCCTGATTCTGGGTCCAGATGAACCATCGGCGTCCACTCTAAAAGATCGTATACTCAGACTAATAGCGGGAATAGGCAAGGTGACCTTTAGGTTGCTAAGCCGAGAGCCCGCTGCGACGAAAGAGGAAACGATCAGGGGAGCAGTTCGGCTTCAGGGACAGCCTCAATAATGGCTGGAAATAAATTACAGGAATCTGCACCTTTCAACCCAAAAATTATATCTAAAATATTGCATTAAAAATCTGAAAAAATTCATACGGACAGCTGAAAACATAAGGAAGGGCTTGACGTTTTGATTTTTTAACGAAAAAGCATTTTTTAAATAATAATTGAGTAAACAATGTTTGGTCGGTAATTATTAGTCAAAAAAAGCAAAATCTTTCAACCCAAACATCGTAATCAAATTATGGATTTAAAAATCTGGAAAAATTTGGGTATATTATTTAAAACATACCTAAGGGCTTGACGTTCAGCGTTTTTTAAAAACTTTATTCATTTATTTATAAAAAAAAAGCACAAAATGACCATTTTCTGGGTCCGACATCCCCTTAAGTAATAGCGAATAAAATGACAAGGATAGAGAAAAGAGGATGAAGAATAGACCACCCCCCTCCCAGCCGTAAAATATATGATATTGTAAATAAAAAAAATATATATCGATAGGGCTCTAATTGCACAGTTTATTAATATTGTTTATTAAATTTGTACAGTTATATATTATGCAGAAAAAAAATATTGAAAATCTGGTGAAATACAAAATGTTTAAACACGTGTAACTTAGCTCCTATAAGGTTTCTTAAGGGGGTATCATACTGAAATAAAAATTCAAATTTCGTGCCACAAAATAGCAGACGAAAAAACAAATGATTTACTTATAATAATTAATAAAAACAAATTTTTGCAAAACCTGGAGTTAGTTGCCCTCCGTTATGTAATTTGTGACGTTGTAAAACATACAACGTACAAGTATATGCACATGGCTTGTATTTACAAGTCATGTGCATGCATACATTTAACTTATGTTAGCTCGCGATCGCGTCGCAGGTAGCGAATCCCTCGCAGGCGGACCGAAGTGCACCGATGCACTTTTAAAAATAAACACTGATACCCACGGTATGGGTATGTTTTAGCACGGAGCCGACGAACGACGCGACCGATATCCGACGGTAGTACGCGGACTACGACCGAGACCCCGGCCGAGAGGTATCGTGAGCCAAGGACCGAGCCCAGGTCGTCTCACGATACCTGGCGAATCCGATGCTGATGTCAACAAGACGGGAGGTTAGGCGGCGTCCTAACCTCAACCGTCACACGTGCTCAGCAGACGACGACGGCTGAGATGGCGCACGGGTGCGCGCACGCCCGAACTGCGTGCTAGTAGTCGGGAGAGCCAGGGTGCTCCCCCACCTTACGCCCGTATACCGGGGAACGCGGCACCGACGGCGACGCTCGTGCGGCACTAGGCGAGGTGCGCGGGGAAGGGGGAAATCACTCGAGCAGCGAGAGTGTTGCGCGCGCGAAGATGCTCGAGTGAGCGACCGTAGTGGGATAATGGGTGGGAGCGCGCGGAGCGAGGGGAGCGCGAGTAGAGTAGGAGTCGCGGTATACCTAATTTATACGGTATACCGCGACATATTAGAATATATATATATATAGATATATAGACGGCGCGCACACCTATGGATTGGTGTATATTTTGTATATAGCGCGCACGTATATTAATATTAGATTGATTATTTTAATTAGTAGCGTAGTTAATTTTAGATGAAAATATATAGATCCGTCGGTAGAGTTTGGGGCGATTTATATTAGTTTTAAAGTATGTATATAGTTGTAAATGGTGCTGATATAAATTAAATATTAATTATGTGTGAGTGTGTCGGGAGTAGTCAGTAGTAATTATATAGCCGGTAGGCACGGGGCGGCAGCACCGACTGGGTTACCGATATGGTAATTCATTATTTGTAATGCGCGCCTTCCGAGTGTCGGGAATGATTGGTTGCGTGATCGACCCAATAATGAACAGGTTGGTGGTGACGTAAACCACTATTATTGGGTAATCGGCCTTGACGGAAATAAGATCAAGGCTGACTACGCGTATCGATCACGCAATCAACCACCCTAATCAACGCCGGTAGATAAGGAGTATAGTAAGATAGAGCAGGATAGCGATAGGGTGGGGAGGAAAATCCTTAACTTTGGGGATCAAGCCACGCCGCGAGCCGGATGAAGAAGCCGGTCTCGACGATTCGCTACCTGATCGTCCGAGGAGATAGACGTGATTAGTTGTAGAGTAGTATTTTGAAGGCTGAGTAGCCATTTTCGTTGTTGAGTAGAGTAAAGTTGAGTAAGAGTTGTTAGCTGAGGTGTGAGTTCGAGTTGAGCGGTATTGGAGCGGAGAAGTTTATTAGGCGAGTAATAGTTACGGTTAGCCCGACGGGCGGCCGAATTAATATAAATATTTTAAATATAATATTGTCATATATTTGCCGGACGGACGGAATGGAGAGTGTGTGCACGTGTGTGTGAGCCGGTCGCGAGTCGCGTTCATTATTGTGTCGGTGCCGGAATTTATAATTTTCTTTGAATTTTGAATTCTTGAATAAATGAGTTGTGATTAAAGATTAAATTCGTGAGTGTTATTTTAAGTAATTTTCCTTTACTCTGAAAGCCGCCGGTTCCGAGGTGGTCAGCCGTCGGGATTCCCTCTGTGACGAGGAGTCGAGGTGGAGATTGTCGGGTTGCCGAGTAGTATTGTAAAGTAGTTATTTCATTTTTATTTAAATATCGCCAGGCGCCCAATTAAATACAAATCGGCGATATCTAAGCCATTTTCAACGTCGCTACGACGGAACCTCCGCCGGGTTATAATTTAATCTAATTAAATTCTTCCCGACGAAAAGTAGCGTCGCAAAATGGCGCCCAACGTGGGGCAGTAATTGACGGCAGAGTAAAGAGTGTGTTTGAGTATCCGTCCGGTATTTTGTGTAAAATCAACACCATTAATAAGTGTTAAATTTTTTTTGGAATAGTGGTAATTTATGGTAAATTTTTGTGTATACCTATTGCCAATTGGGCGGGCCCTCCTGTTTGGGTAAACCTCGTGCCAATTATACAATTTATTTGATTATTATTAAATATTATTAATAATTATATATTGATTGTATTTACATATATATCTGTTTTATATAAATATTTATTATATATATATATATATATATATATTTATTGTGTTTTCCGCCAGAATTGTATTTCTGTTTCAGTGATTGCTCAATTTATTATCGCCGGTATATACCGCCGGTACTCGTGAATTTTCGCCAAAACCGCCAGATTTATTTCTGTTTCAGGTGTTTTCAAAATACAACGAATCGCCGGTATTAACCGCCGGTAGTAGAGCAATTACGCCGGAACCGCCAATATTAACTGCCGATATTTGATCAAATTGCCAAACCGCCAGACTTTTATTCTGTTACAGGTTGCCAGTTTGTAAACCGCCAGTTATATAGTATATAGATATATTGTGCTTGAGAGTGTAAGCACGAGGTGATAATTTAATTATTTTCCATTAATTTATTTATTGATAAGTAGTACCTCACGGCACGAGGTTTGTAGATAATATTAGTTGTGGTGGTGGTAGTAATCATTTGTGAATTTTGCCGTGTCGAATAACCCGTTTGAAGGATCCGGGTCGGTTTATTATAATTTTATAAATTTATTTAACCGTCGGATTAATAATTTAAAATGGCCGAACACGTCGAACAGATGCGTATATTACTTGAGGGTACCGCCGGTAGAGAGAGACGTAATTTGAAACGGACGATCGCCAAAATGGCGGATGAACATGTCGGTCGAGAGTTAGCGTCACGACGGCTGTGTGCCGCCGGATCAAGCGCTGCGTTGCGGGATAGACTATTGCGTGCCCGGTTGCGGGAAGCCGAACCGGATAATGATAATATTCCATGGTACGAGTGGGACGAAGACCATGCGGAAATACGTAAGGAGTCGGTAAGCGCAGGTGCTTATCGAGCAAAGGTGATGATGGCAGTCGATAATGCTGCCAAGCAGAGGCGAAGGTGGAAGAAGAGCGTTGTCACTACAGATAAGGGAGTAGGTGACAGAGTAACGGTAACCTCTGAAGACGGAAGTTTAGCGGACAGTGAGGCGGATAGTGAATTTCGGCCAAGCGGAACGGATAGAGAGAATGCTGTCGACAAGAGAGTTCCAACTTACACGACAGTCGCCACGCAGACTACCTGCACGTATTCTAATACGTATACGACGCAGTCTGGGTTAGGCTTGCCGATTACGTCGTCGGTTGCGTTACCATCGACTAGTTATGAGCCAACGCCTCTCACAATTCCGCCGGAGTTGTGTAATTATATCCGCCAGCATCCGACCGAATGGGATAAGTTAATGACACAACTAGGTGTATTTCCCGTTAGGTCTAATCAGGTTCCGCCGGTAGAGAGTAGGAGTGAACGAGAATCCGCATTGAGTCCAAACGGTCCCAGAAAGACGTATAAGAAAAGGAGTATTATTCCCGCCGAATCCGATGCGTTCATACCGTCAGGCCGATCCGACACTGAGTCTGGTAACTCTAGTGCGGAGGAAGCGAATCCAAAAAGGAGGAAGAGCACAAAACCGGCAAAGAAGACTGCGCAGTCGAAGAGTAAACCGCCAAAGAGTATGGCGAACTCTACGAGATGCAGTACGGCGATCAAACCGATTGATTTGAAAGACGTGGAATCAGCGTTAAATCAATGCGATTTGCCAGATTGCCATAAGGACAGTCCCAAGCAGGATGCTTCCGCCGGTAGTGTAGTGAGCAGTGGCTCAAAGAGACGAAAGCTCGCGCGGATTCATTCCAGCGAATCGGAGAATGATTCCGATGAAGGGTTCACGCGCGTGCAGTCTCGAAGAGAGAAGTCGTCCAGCCCAATAAGTCTGAAACCAGACGAGAGTCTTCGAAGCATGAAAGTGCTAAAGAGTTGGGGGCTGAGGTTTGCTGGTGATGAGAGAGAGATGCCCGACGAGTTCCTCAGTCAGTTGGATGATTGTAGGAAGAGCGCTGGTTTGACAGATGCACAATTGCTAGGTGCGTTGCCGTGCATACTGAGCAAGGACGCCAGCCGGTGGTTTAGGTCGACGAAGACGCAAATAGCATCGTGGCGCGATTTTCGGCGTCAGTTCCGACACCAATTTATAGGTGAATTCGACCACGAGGATTTGCTGGACGAGTTGCGCCGACGAACGCAAGGAAAGGGAGAAAAGATTACGCGATATCTCTCTAACCTGCGAATAATCGTCGGACACTTTAAGAAACCACCGTCGGAGAAAGTGTTAGTAGAGACAGCGTATCGAAATCTTCTGCCGGAGTATAGGACTGCGATGGCAAGCAAGCTCGTAGAAGATTTCAAAGACCTGGAGTACTATGGGCGGAAGTGGGAACGCCAGCAGGAGTTGAACAGCCGGTATACCCCGCCACCGCCGGTTGAGAAGTCGAGAATCCCTGGAGCAGCATACAAGGGACGATCGACAAAGCAAAAGGTCGCCGCGCTGTCGGATGTAGACATGGAGGAAGCCGCCGAAGTGAAAGTCGAGAGGAAGGTTGCTGCAAGCAAAAAGGCGAAGCAAGCAGCAACCAAGGAGGTAGCTGAGAAGTCGAAACGTCAGAAAAAGGACGTTTTGTCGAGCGTGGCTGCGGGAGTGCAAGTATCTCAGAAACCGACTTACGCCGCAGTTGCAAATCGAGGTTTGCCGACTAGATCGACGAATTCTGCTGCCAAGTGGGAGAGTAAGCCGTACGCCCGTCAGCAGAAGGTTGCATCGCCGAATGGACCGAGCAATGCAACATTCCAGTCGAAGTCGCCAGGTAGTCGGGAATTTTATGGTCCCTGCTTCAACTGCCAGGTGGTAGGGCATCGAGCAGCGGAATGCCCGAATGCCAAGTGTTTTCTGTGTGCCAAGACGGGACATCGAGCGGCGCAATGCCCAGAGAAGGTGTTCAGACCGCAGTCACCGTCACACAGATCGCAAGAGTCGTGTCAGATGTGCGGTAAACCAGGAGCGGTTTTCCGCAATTGTCCTGACTGTGCCGAAATACGTGTCAAGTTGGGAAACTTGTTGGCTGGGGGACAGTAAGTCCGCTGATCCCCCAGCAGCACTCCTTTAATCTCGCCGGAAAGGTTAACTATAATCCGCCGGTGGAGAAGCAGGAGAATGCCGTAGGTGGTAAAGAGAGGCAAGCCGAGAATCACGTTACGCCGGAGGTAGACATGAAGCGGTTGAAGAAACGAGGCTTATGTTTTCTCCAGCCGGAAACTGTTGATTATTCGCTAGGGGAAGCAGAATATTCGCGGAAAAGTCTACAAACGTTTCGTGAAAGGGTGAGGCAAAAGGAGAGCGAAGTCGCCACGCCAGTACAGCCCAATGAGGATCTCGAAGAAGAACGAGAATTCTCGAGGCTACACATAGTGCAACGCGCCGTAGAGATGCTCTCAGCCCCATCGCCGCTTGACTTGCCGGTAGAGAAGGAGGTAGATTGTATTCCGACGCCGAATCCAAGAAGTACGGGAGCGATTCCCAAGAGAGCGCGGACGGAATTATGTATTCCGCCGCCGAATGGAGAGGAGAAGCAAGAAGTCCGTCGAGACGACGAGAATGTAGCAGCTACGTCGGCAGATAATAGGAATTTCCTAGAATTGAATCTCGGAGGAGAGAGTTATAGTGCGCTGTTTGATCCAGGAGCTATGATTTCGCTCGCTGGACCTAAAGTAACGGAGAGATTCAGAAGCCGGTTGGAACCATGTGAGACAGCAATTAAAAGCGTCACAGAAGATGTTCGCCGAGTAATAGGAATCCTAAATATTAGTTTGGAAATAGACGGATACGCCGAAATAATTCCGCTCAAAGCCATGAATGTCCTAGACCATGATGTCATACTAGGCATGGATTTCTGCCGGATTTTCGACGTAGATACCCGCCTAGGTCGGGGAGAGTGGCGAGCCCGAGAAGGTAAATGGAGAACTTTCGCCGCCACAGCGGAAGACGGAGAAGCGACGATATATGCTGAATGCGCTGGCATCCAGGAGTTACGAGATGACCAACGAGAACGTGTTAGGTGTCTCGTAGAAAGTATATTGCCGGAACCGTCGGATACTTTCGGCGCAACTGATCTAACCGAACATCACATTGATGTCGGGGATGCATCACCTATAATGCATAAGGTTCGCCGGTTGTCGCCGAGGATGTTGGAGATTGCGCGGGACGAGGTAAATAAGATGTTGCGTAATGATATTATCGAGAGGTCTGCCAGTGATTGGAGCAGTGCGCCGGTGATGGTTAAGAAACCTGATGGATCGATACGGTTCTGCATCGACTACCGTGATCTCAATAAGGTTACGAGAAAGGACGGATATCCAATGGCTACGATGGATTCCATCCTTGATAAAATGAGAAGGGCAAAGTGCATTACGAAAATCGACCTGAAGCAGGCGTATTTTCAAATAATGATGGAAGCAACAAGCCGGAAGTATACCGCCTTTGCCGTGCCAGGATCAGGGCAATACCAGTTTAAAAGGATGCCGTTCGGTCTTACCAATGCGCCGAAAACGTTCCAGCGTCTAGTGGATGCGTTATTCGGGCCAGAGTACGAGCCGTATATCTTCTGTTACCTAGATGATATAATCATAGTAACAGAAGATTTTGACGAGCATCTGAAGTGGCTGGAGTTAGTACTAAGAAAGCTCGTGGATGCTGGACTGATGGTAAACCGGGATAAGTGCGAGTTTTGCTGTTCCAGTGTAACGTATTTAGGCTTTATACTGGACAGCCAAGGGTTGCGCCCTGATCCGGAGAAAGTTTCGCCGGTCGTAGAATACCCAGAGCCCCGCAATGTCAGAGAATTGCGCCGGTTCCTGGGAATGGTCGGGTGGTACGCCAGGTTCATTGAAAAGGACTCTGAGCTGAAAGTACCGTTGGTAAAACTTCTCCGTAAAAGCCAAGAGTGGACGTGGGGAGATGAGCAACAGGAGGCTTTCGACGCTCTGAAGAAAGCTCTCACCCAAGCGCCAGTACTCGCGAGGCCGGACTTTAGTAAAGCATTTACGATCCAGTGCGACGCCAGTAATTTCGCCTTGGGAGCCGTCCTCACACAGGAGAAGGAAGATGGAGAACATCCGATCGTATATATCAGCCGAGTGTTGACGCCGGCTGAGAAGAACTATACGACGTCGGAGAAGGAGTGTCTCGCCATGCTGTGGGCGATTAAGAAGTTGCGTCCATACATCGAAGGTTACACCTTCACGGTCATTACCGACCATAGTGCCCTTCGATGGCTGCAGAATCTCAAGGATCCAACTGGCCGTCTTGCCAGATGGGCCTTGGAGATGCAGCAATGGGACTTCAAGGTGGTACATAGGAAGGGGGCTATGAACCACGTCCCAGACGCCTTGTCCCGGATGTTTCCGTCGGAAGAGGAAGACGTAGCCGCGTTTGAAGAGATAGCGGACCAATGGTATCTTAGGATGCTGAAAGAAGTGCCAGAACGTTCAGCTAAATTCAACGGTTGGAAGGTAGAGAACGGCTTATTGTATCGCCACAGATACGACCCATTACTCGATCCAATAACTACGCCGGAAGAAGGTTGGAGGCTAGTTGTGCCAGCAGATCATCGTCAACAAGTGTTACAAGAGTCGCACTGTGTCACGTCTGCTGGGCACTTAGGGATCGAGAAGACGTACGACAAACTGGCCAGAGACTATTACTGGAAGGGCATGTGGTATGACACCCACGACTTCGTACGTAGTTGCCAGACCTGCCAGCAATACAAGGTATCGCAGACAGGACCCGTCGGATTAATGGGAAGCCGGATCGTAGAGAGACCATGGGCAGTAGTGGCCGCTGATCTCATGGAATTTCCACCAAGTAAGAGCCAGTGTCGATACTTGGTGGTATTCCAAGATCTATTCACCAGGTGGATTGAGGTGAAACCGCTGAGATCAGCAGACGGAAAGTCGGTTGCGAGGGCGTTCGAGGAATTGGTGTTATTCCGTTGGGAGACGCCCGATTACTTTCTCTCAGACAATGGTCGAGAATTCGACAACAAGTTGTTGAAAGCTACCTTGGCGGAGTACGGAGTTAAGCACGTCACGACGCCTCCGTACTTTCCCCAGGCTAATCCGGTCGAGAGAAGTAACAGAACGCTGAAGGCGATGATAGCAGCATTTGTCGGTGGAGACCATCGGAATTGGGACGTGCACGTGCACGAATTTCGCCATGCCGTGAACACCGCCGTACAGTCCTCCACTAAGGTGTCACCTGCCTTTTTAAATTTCGGCAGACACCCTAAGCCCGTGAAAAGCTTGAGGAGAGAAGTAGAAGGTCATAGACCAGTCGTTAGAATTCCGCCGGAGGTATGGGAGGAGAGGATGAAACGCCTAGATGCCCTGCGAGATTTGGTAGCTCGACACATTGATCAAGCACGTGCCAAGCAGGAGAAACAGTATAACAAGGGACGTAAAGATGTTAGTTTTTCAGTAGGAGATTTAGTACTTAGACGAGTACATACGTTATCTAACGCCGCGAATAAATATTCCGCCAAACTTGGGCCGAAATATGAAGGGCCGTTCGATATCGTAAAAGTGTTGTCCCCTACAGTGTACGTGTTGGGTAGTGGTGAAGGAAACAGTCGGAAAATTGCGAAATCGCATGTCACCGAATTAAAACGTTTTATTCAACCCCGCAGATGTGTGTCACAAAGGAAGACAGGAGAATAATCCCCGCCGGTGGTAGAGGAGAGGTTTGGGTAGGCCCTACGGCAAGAGTACCCGTCAGGGAGCCCTAAGAAGAGAAGAAGAAGAGAAAGAAGAATGAGACACCGCCGGTAGTTGTGAGGAAGAAGAAGGATGTATATAGTAGATTAAGGCTTAGAGTTAAGATGTAATATAAGAAGAATAACCGTCGGTAGTAGAGGAGAATGCGCCGGAAGAGAGAGGGAATAGGTATAATAATATAAATTTTTTTTTATTAATTATTCTATTTTCTATTTTTATTATTTATTTTTATTTTATAATGGTGGTGGTTATAAATAAATAAATAAAAATTAAAGTGTGCAATTCGGTCCGACGCCCGTGCGAGGGAAGAAGTAGTATCGCGAACGAATCGTTGTTAGGAGAATAGTAGTAGTTGTATGAGTTATTTTAAATTATATAATATATAATTGAGAGTGAATAACTTTTGTTTAATGAGTAGAAGTAGTTGAAGTAAGAAGTTGTAGTAAACCGAAGGACACCGGGGGTGTTTCGGTTTAGGAGGAGGCTGTTTGTGACGTTGTAAAACATACAACGTACAAGTATATGCACATGGCTTGTATTTACAAGTCATGTGCATGCATACATTTAACTTATGTTAGCTCGCGATCGCGTCGCAGGTAGCGAATCCCTCGCAGGCGGACCGAAGTGCACCGATGCACTTTTAAAAATAAACACTGATACCCACGGTATGGGTATGTTTTAGCACGGAGCCGACGAACGACGCGACCGATATCCGACGGTAGTACGCGGACTACGACCGAGACCCCGGCCGAGAGGTATCGTGAGCCAAGGACCGAGCCCAGGTCGTCTCACGATACCTGGCGAATCCGATGCTGATGTCAACAAGACGGGAGGTTAGGCGGCGTCCTAACCTCAACCGTCACACGTGCTCAGCAGACGACGACGGCTGAGATGGCGCACGGGTGCGCGCACGCCCGAACTGCGTGCTAGTAGTCGGGAGAGCCAGGGTGCTCCCCCACCTTACGCCCGTATACCGGGGAACGCGGCACCGACGGCGACGCTCGTGCGGCACTAGGCGAGGTGCGCGGGGAAGGGGGAAATCACTCGAGCAGCGAGAGTGTTGCGCGCGCGAAGATGCTCGAGTGAGCGACCGTAGTGGGATAATGGGTGGGAGCGCGCGGAGCGAGGGGAGCGCGAGTAGAGTAGGAGTCGCGGTATACCTAATTTATACGGTATACCGCGACATATTAGAATATATATATATATAGATATATAGACGGCGCGCACACCTATGGATTGGTGTATATTTTGTATATAGCGCGCACGTATATTAATATTAGATTGATTATTTTAATTAGTAGCGTAGTTAATTTTAGATGAAAATATATAGATCCGTCGGTAGAGTTTGGGGCGATTTATATTAGTTTTAAAGTATGTATATAGTTGTAAATGGTGCTGATATAAATTAAATATTAATTATGTGTGAGTGTGTCGGGAGTAGTCAGTAGTAATTATATAGCCGGTAGGCACGGGGCGGCAGCACCGACTGGGTTACCGATATGGTAATTCATTATTTGTAATGCGCGCCTTCCGAGTGTCGGGAATGATTGGTTGCGTGATCGACCCAATAATGAACAGGTTGGTGGTGACGTAAACCACTATTATTGGGTAATCGGCCTTGACGGAAATAAGATCAAGGCTGACTACGCGTATCGATCACGCAATCAACCACCCTAATCAACGCCGGTAGATAAGGAGTATAGTAAGATAGAGCAGGATAGCGATAGGGTGGGGAGGAAAATCCTTAACTTTGGGGATCAAGCCACGCCGCGAGCCGGATGAAGAAGCCGGTCTCGACGATTCGCTACCTGATCGTCCGAGGAGATAGACGTGATTAGTTGTAGAGTAGTATTTTGAAGGCTGAGTAGCCATTTTCGTTGTTGAGTAGAGTAAAGTTGAGTAAGAGTTGTTAGCTGAGGTGTGAGTTCGAGTTGAGCGGTATTGGAGCGGAGAAGTTTATTAGGCGAGTAATAGTTACGGTTAGCCCGACGGGCGGCCGAATTAATATAAATATTTTAAATATAATATTGTCATATATTTGCCGGACGGACGGAATGGAGAGTGTGTGCACGTGTGTGTGAGCCGGTCGCGAGTCGCGTTCATTATTGTGTCGGTGCCGGAATTTATAATTTTCTTTGAATTTTGAATTCTTGAATAAATGAGTTGTGATTAAAGATTAAATTCGTGAGTGTTATTTTAAGTAATTTTCCTTTACTCTGAAAGCCGCCGGTTCCGAGGTGGTCAGCCGTCGGGATTCCCTCTGTGACGAGGAGTCGAGGTGGAGATTGTCGGGTTGCCGAGTAGTATTGTAAAGTAGTTATTTCATTTTTATTTAAATATCGCCAGGCGCCCAATTAAATACAAATCGGCGATATCTAAGCCATTTTCAACGTCGCTACGACGGAACCTCCGCCGGGTTATAATTTAATCTAATTAAATTCTTCCCGACGAAAAGTAGCGTCGCAAATTATCTATCATTTTACAGAGTTTCAAGTTATTATAGCAATATGTCGCCGAGAAAACCTTGAAAAATATAAGAAAATTGCATTTTTCAAGGTTTTCTCGGCGACATATTGTTATAATAAATTGAAACTCTGTAAAATGACAGATAATTACATAACGGAGGGCAACTAACTCCTGGTTTTGCAAAAATTTGTTTTTATTAATTATTATAAGTAAATCATTTGTTTTTTCGTCTGCTATTTTGTGGCGCGAAATTTGAATTTTTAATTGAGTATGGTACCCCCTTAAGCATTAAAATGCATTGAAAAATTGAACAATTGTTTCTTCAATTTATACAATATCAATTTATCGCAAACATTTATTAGTTTTTGCTTAAATCGATAAAAACAGTAAAACTGAATGACTCCATGATTGAAGCATGGCATCGCGCATGCGCAGTTGTGGCGTACGAGAAGGCGGGCGATTTAAAATTTAAAAAAACGTGAAAGTTGGTATAATGACACTGAAAAAAAAGTTAACAATATATTTTCATTTATATTTAATGAACTTTACAGAAAAATTAATTGTACCACCTGAGATTTTGAGAAAAAAAAAGTTATTGCCAGGTTACAGATGCAAATGCTGTAAGCAGCATGTACAACAGCTAAAATAATTGTGCAGTTTGAAATAATTGTTCAATTTTCCTATGCATTATAGAGCATCAGGAACCTTACAGGAACGAAGTTTTTCTGAAAAATGTAGAAGTGTTCAAATTAAAAAAAATTATTAATATACTGTGCAATGGGGGCCCTTATTTATTTGACCTTGTAACCACGTTTTTTGGTTATAATTTTAAAGAAGATGCATTATTATAAGGCTTTTATAGTTTTTTCATTAAAAAAGACAAAAGTGTTTATTATTTATGAGGGTTATGTGGGTATTTGAGACTTATGTAGGCAGTCGTCTATAACTCGTTTTGTGTTGAAAAATTGAAAAATAAATTCGGACCCGTCTTAGTCAATAACCTGAGGGATAGTTTATTTTTAAAAACATAAAGCAAATGAATAATAAAAAATATGTTCAGCTAAATACCTTTCCATGCAATTAGATATATAAATAATATTATATACTGTAACGGTCCGCGAGTTACCGATCAGGTAAGCAACGCGAAAGAGGGTACAGCGCGGCGCGCGCACGAACGCGCGAGAATCGTGCACGCCCAGCTGAGAGTAACGAGAGAGAGTTCGCGCGCGATCGGCAACAACAAGGTGTTGACAACTGCCGAATATACTTTAAGACGGTAAAAAGTGAACAAAGACTGGTGCGTTTCGTGTGTGGGTGTGAGGTTTTTCTCCCCACCAACCTCCACGTCGGCGTGCGAAGCAGCACGGCCCCGAGAAAGGCAGAAAGAAGGAAGCCAAGAGTCGGCCGCATTCCCGACCGTTGGAGTGAGAGAGAGAGATAAGCACGAGGACGAGCTGTCTCTCCTTTGCCCAGTCGTTTCCCGCCGAGGCGCGATATATAGACAAGCGGTAAGTGGTGCACCACATTTAGACCCGCGTGTCTACTTAATATTTCGCGTCCCGATTTACCTGGTACGGTCCAGGTGAGGAAGCGTTCCTCCTTTCCCCCCCCCCCCCTCCTCTCGTGGCAATACCCGCACGGATAGACAGGTCGGTGGTTCGCGGGAACCACTTCACGAGAGAAGGCGCGCGCGACGTAGGAAGCTTCTACGTCAAAGCTCTCTACGTCAGAGATACATACGTCATACGGTGTGACGTATGCCATCAGGTTAAGCAGCCGATCATATCCGGATCGGTTGCTCGTAACTCGTCGGTTAATAGGGTTTAACTACTTGTTTCGCGCTGACCTCGGGGGTAGTCATCGGTACGACTCCCCGTAAATTGTTAAAGTTAATTTATAGTTACTTTGTTAATATTTAATTGTTTAGTTAATAAATTGACTCGGCGAGACAATCTTTCTCGCCGATTAACGTAAAATATCGATTGTTGATAGTGTTTTACCGGTTACCGTCCTATCCTACGAATACCGCCCTCTCCGGTGTTTATACTAGTTGGCAATTTTGGGCATAGGGCCCAACACACGGTATATAAGTCAAACGAGGTGTTTGACGTTGTTAACGGCATTGCACGGGAATCAAAGGGATTCCCGGCCGCATCGTGGGACTGCACACTTAAGGTTGGTAAGTTGGGACAAATTGGGCCTAACCGTGGGCCTTACATTTCCCCAGCACCCACCCCGTTACAACTGGCGCCCAATACGTGTGGATTTTGGATATAGGACATCGGAAAAATCAACAAGCACGATATAGTTGTTCAATTGTTAATAATATTGTTAATTAACAAATGGATAACTCGCAAACAATAACGAGGTCAGCAGTCGCGTTTCGAAATTGTGAAATATATTTCGGTACTCTTTCGTTCCCCCTCGAGGCGGGATTTGTTTATTAACAAATAGAATTGTTATAAACAAATAAAAATTTTTTTATAACAAATAAATTTTTTTTTTATTTTTCTCGTCTTGACTACTTAGTAGTAGATACAGGACATTGGTTCCTGGTCGAACATAGGTGGCGCCACTAGAAAAAGGTCGCACAAATAGGAAATTTGGTGGGTTTTCGAACGGAATCGATAGACCGACCAATGTTACTTGGAAATTGGGTAGTTTGGACCAAACCAAGTAACTAGCGCCACCTACAGGAACGAAAGAACGCGACACAGCGCGACATAACCTGGTGGCAATTTATCGGTATAAATACATTGTTTGTAAGTGTATGCAAGGTTTAACTGGTTTTTGCTGGCACAAAACAGGAAGCTTATAACCTGGCTCAGACCTTTACAAATTGTATTATAGGTTATATTTTTGTAAGAGGTTAAGCGCGCGGTAACTTTAATTATTTTATTTATTTATTTATTGATTTATTTATTATTTATTATATAGTACCGTTAAGTTAGCACAAGGTAAGAGCCAGGCTGTAGTTTATTGTAAAATTTATTAGCAAATTTGTTAAAAATAGTTTAAACTCTGTAGTGCTTCCTGATCAACGTAAGACAGGACTTACCTTTAGCATCCGGTTTTGTGCTTTAGCGGTTAGCTTAGGTAGAAGCAAAACCCATTTTCGCGGATTGGACATTTGGCAAGTAACGCCAAAGTTAAATATTCGACAGCATATAACCTTGCACACGTATAGTGCGTCAAGCCAGCGAGGCTACTTACTGTTAAACGTATAAACGACGCTACAACTGAAGATGGCCGCTCAGCAGAAAGACGTCGATAGTCAAATCGATGCATGGACCGAGACGCTCACCAGGGAGCAAATTGAATTACATCTGGACGCCTTGAACCTAAAATCGGCAGGCTCGGTTCATAGGAAAGCCGAGCGACTCCACCAGAGGCTATTAGGAAATTATTCGGCCCAGGAGTTTAACCAGGAGGAAGATGAAGCCACAGCAGTTCGCAGCCGTCTCCAACGGAGAAATAGGTGGCTGCAGATGCTAGGTGAACATCAAGACGAGGAGTCTGATGAACCTAGCCCAGATCAGGAAGTGTATCTGGTACTGCGGGAGAACGCTGCGGTTAAAGATAACCTGCACAGGACGGTGCAGGATTTCGATGACGTCGAGCTAGATGAAACGACGTCAGCCGCGACCAACACAGAGCCTCAACCCGAACGAGAGGAAGAATGGCTGTCATTGGTCTCAGAAGAGGGAAACATTTTTAAAATCCCTCGATCGTTCTCCCAGACCTTGGTGCAGCTTATCAAAAAAGTGAATGACCTTACTGTAAAGGTAGATAAGCTGATGTCCGAACAAGGATCGGACATTCTCAACACCAAGCTTCTCGACGTCATCAAGGTTGAATGGAACACCTCGGGACGTCGGCGGCATTGTTAGGAAGTGGCAGGTCAAGTTATCTGGCGACAAGAGCCAGAGCATCGACGCCTTCCTAACCAGGATCGAGGATTGCAGGATCCTGGCCAACCTGTCAGAGGACGAGTTATTGCCGTCACTCTCGGAACTTCTGACAGACACTGCCGCCACGTGGTACCAGAACGAGAAACACAAGTGGCACTCCAGGCAGGATTTCGTGACTTCGGCTAAACGTTGGTTCGGAATGAGCCAACGTTACCAGCAGAGAATCATCGCCGAGTCCAACGCACGGACTCAAGGTCCCGATGAACCGGTTAGGGACTATATGACGTGCTCTATCGCAATAATGCGAAAGATAGTCCCTACGCCGACTGAAGCGCAGCAGCTCGATCATTTGTATCGGAACATGCTGCCACAGCTTCAACGGCTGTTCAAGAGAGCGAAACTGAGCTCAATTGAACAAATGTTGGACCTCGCCACGGAAGCGGAGCAGACGATAGAAGGTGAAAAAGTATATCGTCCACCACCTACGGAGGAAGGGTCTCTGCTTCCTGAGATGGCGTATAAGCCGAAGCGGAAAAAAGGTTCGCCGAAGGCTAAGGTAGCGGCCGCTGAGGTAAGCCCAGCCAAACCAAGCGAGCCAGACGTCGTCGACCGCATCGCAAAGATGCTGGAGGATGCGCTGCGGCCCATCGTCTCCCAATTGGCGTCGACGACCCAACAGTCCCGTAGGAGAAGCCCAAGGTCTGGCTCTCCAAAGAAAGGCTCGCCGGCCAACCGATCTCCGAAGAGTAGGAGGTTTGGCAGACCTAATAGCCCGAGCAAGAGCTTCGGACACCGGCAGGAGAAGAAGAGTGCTAGTCCACCAAGGGAAAAAGGAAAGGAACAGCCGAAGAACCGAATGGGCTCGACGTTCGATCCGACTAAGCCTCTTACCTGCAAGGGCTGCGGGAAAATTGGATATTCCCTCAGGTACTGTCCGGTGTGCTTGGGAAACGCCAAAAGGAGCGGTTAACCGGGACGAAAACCGCGACCCAAGAGCTTGAGTCCCCGCTGTCCCAGGTGAGTTCGGGACAGACCCGCTCCGACAGAAAATATGGTCCAGAGAGGAGCGGAAATGGGCCTCAAAAGGAGGAACGGTCCCAAGAAGCAAGCAGACCAACCTCAACCTATAAACCAGAGGATGAGAGTCGTCGGTGGCTTCTCGTGGAGATTGAGGGCTTTCGTATAAGAGCCTTATACGATCCCGGAGCTTTCACGACCGTGATGGGACCCAGCGGTCTGCAAATCGCCGCAGCATTGGGCAAGGAGCTTATTGTGGCGAACGCCGGACGCGTCAAGATGGCGGATGGTAGTTACCAACCGCTAAACGGTCATGTGATCTTACCTTTCACTGTCGGGAAGAAGACACGTGAAATAAGGGTAGCGATCATACTAAATCTTGACGCCGAATGCTACGTAGAAGTAAATTTCGTACGAGCATTCAGAGCCATATTGGATTCGGATAGCGACCGCCTGTTCCTCAAGGACAGCAAGCAGCAGATCCACCTCGAAGTTGCTGGAATAGGGGGTATGGCCACCCTCTCGTCCGCTGGGATAGCGGACGCAACCGAGGCGGAAAGGGAAGAGCTGCGAGCGCTAGTAAGCAAAGTGCTGTCTAATACTTCTCCTAAAATCGGGCGAACCCAACTCATCGAGCACTCGATTGACGTGGGATCAGCTCGCCCGATAAAGCAGAAGTATTACCCGGTGTCGGAGAAGATCCAGGAGGAGATGCACCGCCAGGGCCGAGAGATGCTAGATTTAGAGATCATAGAGCCCTCGGACAGCGGTTGGTCAAGCCCCGTGGTGATGGTACGCAAGGAGAACGGATCACGTCGGTTTTGCATTGACTTTAGGAAAGTCAATGCGCTAACGAAACCAGACGCTTATCCCCTCCCGTTCATGCAGGATATCATCAAATACCTCTCCAGAAGGAATCGCGTCCTTATACGGCTTTTACAGTCCCGGGAATGGGACTGTATCAGTTTAAGCGGATGCCATACGGACTGGCATACGCCGGCGCGACCTTCCAACGCATGATTGACCGAGTTGTTGGTCCTGATCTCGAGCCCAATGCCTTTTCTTACCTCGATGACATTATTATAGTCACCGAGACATTTGAAGGGTACAAGAAATATCTCGAGATGGTGCTTAAAAGACTGACCGAAGATAACTTTACAGTAAATAAAGACAAGTGTGTCTTTTGTCAAGATGAGGTGAGATATCTTGGCGTGCTGGTCAACAGGGATGGAATTCGTCCTGACCCAGCCAAGACAGAGCCTATAAGGGTTTATCCGGCTCCCTAGAATCTCAAATAGCTTCGACGATTCCTTGGCATGGCGTCGTGGTATCGGCGATTTATGCCGGATTATGCCACGATTGCCGAGCCGCTTACCCGTCTCACGAAGAAGAACCAAGGGTACGAGTGGTTAGAGGAACAGGAACAAGCCTTTCAGCAACTGAAGGCCCTTATCATGACTGCTCCAGTTCTTCAACGTCCCAGTGCAGATGGACGGTTTAGCCTGCACACGGACGCGAGCGATACCGGCATAGGAGCCGTGCTCGTCCAAGAGATAGACGGAGAGGAAAGAGTCATTGAGTTTGCCAATCACATTCTCACAGCACCCGAGAAGAATTTTGGCGTTACGGAGAGGGAATGCTTGGCCGTGGTCTGGGCTATTAATAAGTTCAGACCTTACATCGAAGGGTACCACTTCAAAGTGGTAACGGATCATAGTAGTCTTTGCTGGTTGTGTAATATGAGAAATCCAACCAGCCGACTAGCGAGATGGGCTTTAGAGCTTCAAGCTCATGACTTTGTCGTCGAGCACAGAAAAGGAGCTCTGCGTCACGTTTCCGATGCTCTATCTCGCATGTATGAAGACGACGAGCCTACAGTAGCAGCAATGTCGTGGGCTCAAACTACTGAAGATCCTTGGTACCTAGACTGGATCAAGAACGTTTCCGACAGATCCCGTGATTTCCCCGACTGGAAAATAGTTGGAGGATATCTATACATCTATCGCCCCGACAAGGAGTTAGAGGAAGTGATGGATGACGAGCAAGCATGGAAGCTGGTCGTACCCGTAGAGAATCGTCACTCTATTATGAGAGAGTGTCACGATGACCTCTCAGCTGGCCATCTCGGAAGGGAAAAGACATTCGCCCGCGTGGCCCAAAACTATTATTGGCCGGTTCTACGCAGAAGTTGCGGATTACGTCAGGCGATGTCAAGTGTGTCAGCAATGTAAGGTCGAGCAACGTGCTCCCTCAGGGTCAATGGGTCACCGTCAATCGGACAGACCATGGCAGGTGGTATCAGGAGATATCACTGGCCCGCTTCCACGCTCTAGCCGAGGATACGAATACATCCTAGTAATCCAGGATTTATTCACGCGCTGGATTGAAGCGATCCCGATACGAAAAGCTAACGCAAAGACGATAGTCCGCGAGCTTCACGAACGAGTGATTAACCAGTTCGGCACCCCGGAAGTATTTCATTCGGACCACGGGACTGATTTTAAAAATAAACTCGTAGACGAATACCTCGAATCTAAGGGAGTGTATCATTCGACGATACCCCCTTATCACGCACAGGCCAATCCTGTCGAGAGGGCCAATCGGACCCTTAAGACAATGGTGGCGTCGTATATCCAGGATAAGCACTGTGACTGGGACGACAAGCTGCCAGTGTTAGTCTTTGCACTAAACACAGCGGTGCAAAGTTCTACTGGATGCGCCTAGTACAGCTCGTCGAGAGCAAGACCGGCTTGCCCAGCAACAGTTTGAGTTCCGTAGACTGAAGGATTGGAACGACAGAATCAAACAGTTGCCAAGACTGCACGAGAACGCAAATTGTCAGTCGGCTGCCAGTAAGGCCCGGCAAGCCGAAATCTTCAACTCACGACGAAGGCCAGCGGAATTCGAGGTAGGAGATCTGGTGTGGAAACGCAACCGGATCCTCTCGTCCAGCGCACAAGGTATCTCGGCTAAGCTTGCTCCGTAATACACAGGGCCATATCTGATCATCAGTAGGAAAGGTATGAATACCTACGTCATACAAGATGATCAAGGGGACCAAGAGGTATCTCACATCGAGCATCTGAAGAGATACGTCCCCGAAAATGATGCTGACTCAACTGATGTGGATCAACGTGAGCAACCTCAACCGCCGAGGGATCAACAGGTGAAGTGCGACCCGCCTGTAGCGAGCGAATGCTCCCCTGCGAGGGAGAAAAATGCGAGCGAGTCCCCTGGCGAGGGAACTCGGTGTAATCCGCGCAAGACGTCGCGTTCGTCTTTAGATAGGTCCCGCGTTACCAGACGACAGCGTGGTCGTCATCGGAAAGCAACCGCGACCGTAAAGCGCCGATCACCCATAGAGCGGTCTGCCAATGCAGATTCTGAACCAGTTTCCCCGAGACGAGGACGAGGGCATCCTCCAGGCTCACGAGCGAATCGGACGTAAAGCGCCAGCAGCGGCCGAAGGCTGAGGCGGCCTTCAAAGAGGCTGCCTTTGAATACAGGTTAACCTGAAAAATAGTCTTGACTTTGGTCGCTTATAACTCAGAAATGAAAAAAGATATGCATTTAAACTGAAGTCCAGAAGAAAGCTGAGATGAAAAAGATTGGATTTAGAAAAAAAGAAGCTCATATAGTTTGATTTGGTCGAATGTTATGAAAGAGATAGAAATTTAACGATATTTTGACGAATATTTTGAATTAAAAAATCTGTTGATTTTTAAGCTAAATTATCTTCTTATTCTTCTTTCTTCCATAACTTTCAACCAAATTAAACCATTTGAGCTTCTTTTTTTTAAATCGAATCTATTTGATCTCAGCTTTCTTTGGGACTTAAGTTTGAATGTATATCTTTTTTTGTTTCTGAGTTATCCCGGTCGAAAAAAAATAATTGAAAATTTAACTAAAAAATTTACTTAAAAATTTAGTTAAAAAGGTAGCTATTATCAGTTAAATTTTGAATTACAAGGATTCAAATTTTTCAGAATAATATTTAATTTAAAATTTGATTATTATTAGCTATATTTTTAACTGAATATTTAAGTAAATGTTTTGTTGCCCTTAAAACAAAAATGCAGTTGAAAATTCAGTTAATTAAATATTTAACTGAAAATGTAACTATTATTAAGTAAATTTTTAATTATATAATTTGGTTATTATTAGCTATATTTTTAGCTGAATATTTAACTAACTATTTAGTTGCACTGGAAACAAAAATATATTTAAAGATTTAGTTAATACACCGTTTACGAAATTTAATTATTATCACCGGAATATTTAATTAAGTATTAAATTGAAGATGCCAACGTTATGACAACGTTGTGGCGACGTTATTTTAGCAACATTCCAACGTTATGAAAGTTGCCACGTGGGAAATGTTCGTTGCTCTTCAACGTTACTTAGACGTTGTTTCAACGTTGGTTTCCACCCATCGCGGCAATTAACAAAATATTAGCGGAAATGTGCCACGTTACAGCAACGTTTCTCCAACATTGCCGCAACTTTCATAACAACTTTGGAATGTTGCTAAATTAATGTTGGCTCAACGTTTCCGCAACGTTGAATGCTGTTAGGAATAGCCGAAGGATATAACTCGAAAATAATTGGAGGTAAACAGTCAAACCGATATTTAAACGAACAATTGTTTTTGTAGATCAATGTGAAATATTTAAGTTTAAATATCGGTTTGACTGTTTACCTCCAATTATTTTCGAGTTATATCCTTCGGCTATTCCTAACAGCATTCAACGTTGCGGAAACGTTGAGCCAACATTAATTTAGCAACACTCCAAAGTTGTTATGAAAGTTGCGGCAATGTTGGAGAAACGTTGCTGTAACGTGGCAAATTTCCGCTAATATTTTGTAAATTGCCGCGATGGGTGGAAACTGTATAATTTTATTTTGTTTATTTTATATCTAATATTTAATTATATGTGGGATGAAAGGATACACGCTGTGTATATGTTTAGGTCACATATGACATTATAGCATTTATGACGATCGCATTGTTTATTTTCTACAAGTTTATAAAAAACGATTACAAAGTATGAAAAAAGACAAACTCTATTTATGTACAATTAATTTTCCGTCCGTTAAGTAAATGCGAGCATCAAACTTTACGACAGGTATAACCATCATTTAGGCTTCGCGATTACAAATTTTGTCGAAAGTATGTGTGGAATCAGGCGTCACGGTTCTGGCGAGATTACAAATAAAAAACTTATCTTATGATAAATCCAGGTCTAGCGGCGGCTCACTTCACTCGAGGTGTTGCTTCCCCAATAACACAATGTCACAACTTGACGGCAATTTGATGTCAACTTGTATTCAAGTTAAACGATTTTGCAAATGCGGTCGCAGATACTCTTTTGGTTATTGGGGTTGAGTCCCTCAAGACTGTCGCTTTCTTGGTTTTTTGGATCCACCTCGAACGTGTACATGGTGGGCGAAGGAAGCACATCCGATCTGCTCGTAGTACAGCGCGGACTCCCCTTGGAATGACAGCGGACTCGTCAAGTCGGTGATCCTCGAGCGAAAGAGAGCAAGTTGAGTACGCGTCGGCTATATAGCAGCTCGCGACGCTTCTTCACAGCCACAACATACATACAGATATCAACGCAAAGACGTCGCCATGCAATATTGCGATGAAACTCGAAATGTAGCCTGACAAAGGCGTAACTCGTCACAAAACCAACGTTGAAACAACGTCTAAATAACGTTGAAGAGCAACGAACATTTCCCACGTGGCAACTTTCATAACGTTGGAATGTTGCTAAAATAACGTCGCCACAACGTTGTCACAACGTTGGCATCTTCAATTTAATACTTAATTAAATATTCCGGTGATAATAACTAAAATTTTGTAAACGGTGTATTAATTAAATTTTTAACTATATTTTTGTTTCCAGTGCAACTAAATAGTTAGTTAAATATTCAGTTAAAAATATAGCTAATAATAACGAAATTATATAATTAAAAATTTACTTAATCATAGTTACATTTTCAATTAAATATTTAATTAACTGAATTTTCAACTGCATTTTTGGTTTAAGGGCAACAAAACATTTACTTAAATATTCAGTTAAAAATATAGCTAATAATAATCAAATTTTAAATTAAATATTATTCTGAAAAATTTGAATCATTGTAATTGAAAATTTAACTGATAATAGCTACCTTTTTAACTAAATTTTCAAGTAAATTTTTTAGTTAAATTTTCACTTATTTTTTTTCGACCGGGATAAGCTACCAAAGTCAAGACTATTTTTTGCGAAATTTTTCGTTTTTTGCTTATAAAGTCCGTAAAACATGGCATTGGCATACGGTATTTCACCTTTCTTCATATTTTTATAGTAGAAAACATATTCTAGAGTTTGGTTAAGATCCATTTTCCGGAGGTCAAGTACTCCCCTTGTAGGACGGGACTTGAACACTTCAGAAAAAAATATTAAAAATGTGTACATATTAAAAAATTTAAAACATGCCTAACTTCGTTCCTGTAAGGTTTCCGATGCTCTAGAATGTGTAGAAAAATTGAACAATTATTTCAAGCTGCACAATTATTTTAGCTATTAAAAATATAATTTTTCTCGCCCAGGCGAAAGTTTTTAAATTAATATAGAATTTTGTCGGTCTTGCTGAGCTAACGTCTAACGACTCTAAGAACTCCAAGTTGCTCGCTCGAAAAGGCACGACAATTCGCCGCGTATCAATCCCGAGGACAACATTATGAAGGCCACAAGCCGCCAGATATAAACCAAAAGAAGAAACAAATAAAATACTAAGTTATAAAATTGAAAATATTTTAATAAGAAAGAAAGAAATTTTAAGTCTATGTGTTTCGTCTTGTTAAATTATTAAAATATTTTCAATTTTATAACTTAGTATTTTATTTGCTTCTTCTTTTGGTTTATGTCTGGCGGCTTGTGGCCTTCATAATGTTGTCCTCGGGATTGATACGCGGCGAATTGTCGTGCCTCGTGCCTTTTCGAGCGAGCAACTTGGAGTTCTTAGAGTCGTTAGACGTTAGCTCAGCAAGACCGACAAAATTCTATATTAAAATTTAAAAATTATTTTAGCTGTTGTACACGCTGCTTCCAACATTTCCATCTGGCAATAACTTTTTCTCAAAATCTCAGGTGGACGGTGGTACAATTAATTTTTCTGTAAAGTTTATTAGATATAAATGAAAATACATTGTTAAATTTTTGTTCAATTTTTCTATGCATTTTAATGCTTAAGAAACATTATAGGAGCTAAGTTACACGTGTTTAAACATTTTGTATTTCACCAGATTTTCAATATTTTTTTCTGCGTAATATATAACTGTACAAATTTAATAAACATTATTAATAGACTGTGCAATTGAAGCCCTATCGATATATATTTTTTTTATTTACAATATCATATATTTTACGGCTGAGAGGGGGGTCGTGAAGAATAGGGAGTTGTGATATATAAATTTCGATTTGCTGTTGCTACTTATTACTGTTAGTAAGACTGCGTGCGCGTGTGCATATATGCACGTCATATAAGTATAAATTAGTGTTTCCAACTTGGTTGATTTGCATTATAATTAGTTTTTTACCTAGTATTATACACTGCATATCAAGGCAGTTGTCTTCTAGAGTTTTGTTTTATTTGAATTTGCAATCTTTATCGAGTTTGGTAGGCATGGGATATGTGCGAGAGGTACGATTGAAAGCGTAAATAAACGTATAAGAAACCAATCGAAAGTACTATAAGTAGTTGGTTCAGCACTGATGTTAGATAATCAAAAAAAGCCCTTTAATTGTATTATTATGACGTGTCTAGAGAAGTATATGACTTTTACATTCCGAATGAAGTAAAATAACTACATATAGAAGGAGAAAAAAAGGCGCGGTCGTGAATATTGGTACAAGACACGCGCGCACATATACAACAGAATATACAGAACAGTGTGAAGGAGAGGGGGACTGACTGGCCTGCTAGGAGTAGTGTGGTAGAGAAGAAGGAAGCAAGAAGTTGATTTTAACGAAACTGTTTAAGGGGCAACGTCGCCGAGGACACGCTTACCCTGCTGCGAGTCAGCAGAATGTCCAACGAGGAGACCTCCGCTGATCGCAATGTCGAGATATGGAAGATCAAAAAGCTTATTAAGAGCTTGGAGATGGCAAGAGGGTAATAACATATACACTTAACTACATTTCACTTTATGTCCTAACTATGATACTTTTAAACCGGATTTCTCTGGTTTCACCATATGTTTCAAACATTCAACTTTAGTTTTTTATTAATTTTTTCCATCTAATTTTTATTTCTTAACACGTGGATTTTCAGTTTGGGGTTATGTATCGATCGTACAAGCTATTTTACTAACTTTTACGTATATTATCGAACGATTATTTAAATATTTTTTTATTTTACAATCTTTATTTACATACTTTGCATACTATGTTTTCTGTCATATTTTTACAAATATATTTATTAACAATAGCGTAATAATAATAGTAATTAATAATAGTAATTATTAAACAGTTATTAAATACAAATAATTATTATTTCACTTATATAGCATGTAAATACTTATATTTAATATTAAACTTTGTTAATTCAAATACTAAATTTTTATATTTTTCTGTAATATATTTATATTTCTTATTTATATCCCTTTGATAAAGGAAAAACAATTTTTACGTATAATATGTATTTAATAAATAAAAATATTTTTTAATATCAATATTTACCTAAATTAAATACATTTTTTCTTTTTGTAGAAATGGTACTAGTATGATTTCTCTTATCATTCCTCCAAAAGATCAAATCTCTCGAGTCAGTAAAATGCTGGCAGATGAATTTGGTACAGCATCCAACATTAAATCTAGAGTAAATAGATTGTCCGTCTTAGGTGCCATTACATCGGTACAACATAGGCTAAAATTGTATACCAAAGGTATTGTATATTTCATTATGGTTTTAGATAGATAATTAGATAATTAAAAAAAATTGAATATAAATTAAGTACTGTATGTTTCCAAATGCATGGAATATTAACAACATAAGTATAACTTATAAATACCAGTTGTTCGGTATAATAAAGCAACTACTGAAACTTTATATCTATTGTTAAGAAACAGCATGTTTATAATCTAATATGTATTAAAATTTATTGATTATTCAATGGTGTGATAGTTATAATTAGTCTCCTCTTATTGTTTTGAATAAAACTTAAATGCAATTTAACATCCATTTCACAATAATAATTATTCTATGGGCTCTCTTGATGAGGTCCTCTTAACATATTCAGTATGAGTCACCAATTATAAAGTATTTGTGATTGTTATTTATTTTCTGTTATGTTACAAGTATTCTAATTGTTATTATTACTTTGAAACTGAATAGTTTGAAAGCATTTGAAACTGCTGATCTACAAACTAGTTATAGATACATTTAAATTCTTTTATTTATTATAGCATTTTTATATATTTTTTTAGTGCAAACACATGTATATCATTCCAAAATAAAAATTTAACTTAAGTTAGACTAATCTTATATAGTAAACAGGACTACTTTTAATTTTTAATTTTTTTAATTTTTGTTTTCAAACAAAATAAAATTTCTGCAAGTAAACATGTACTAATTAGTTTCATTTGTCCTATATATTTAAAGATCATAATTAAAAATTACACATTTTGATACACTTATTTATAAAGTAATTTTATTATATCTTTTTAATATTATTTTGTAGTACCTCCAAATGGCCTTGTCATTTACTGTGGAACCATTGTTACAGAAGAGGGAAAAGAGAAAAAAGTAAATATTGACTTTGAACCATTTAAGCCAATAAATACTTCCCTTTATCTATGTGACAATAAGGTGAATTAATAATTTTTTTAAAATTAATTTTTTATGAATGTATGAATTCATACATAATATTTAACTTTTAGTTTCATACTGAAGCTCTAACAGCCTTACTTGCGGATGATAATAAATTTGGTTTCATTGTTATGGATGGTAATGGTGCATTATTTGGAACTCTACAAGGAAACACACGAGAAGTTTTACATAAATTCACAGTTGATTTACCAAAAAAACATGGTACAAATTTTTGATTTTAATCCATTAAAAATACAATTACATTATATTTTTATTTAATTATTGCAACATTTTTTAATACAATTTGACACATAATTAAAAATCTTAGTTTTATATTTAAGGGGGTTCCATACTCAATTTTTGATGATTAATTAATAAAAAAGTAGAACAGTATGTGAAAAAATAAGAGAAAAGGCGCCTTCGTTTATTGACAATCTAACTGTGTGCTGAATTTTAGATTTAAATATAATTGCGTTTTTGAGAAGTTTTACTAAAAATATCAAATATTTTCACCTCGTTGAGGTTAGGTTCAGATTTTTGGTAAGACTTTTCTCAAAAACGCAATATAATTTTCATCTGAAATTCAGCACAGTTAGATTATTAATAAACGAAAGCTCCTTTCCTCTTATTTTTTCACATACTGTTTTATTTACAAATTTATTACTAATAATCACGATTGCCGGTAAGGTAGGGAGGATAAATATTGACTATGACACCCCGTTAATCGACACATAAATATAGCAACCTTTTGATAATATTACAGGTAGAGGAGGTCAATCCGCTCTTCGTTTTGCTCGTTTACGAATGGAGAAGCGTCACAATTATGTACGCAAAGTAGCTGAAGTAGCAACTCAACTTTATATAACCAATGATAAGCCTAATATTGCTGGTTTGATTCTCGCTGGTAGTGCTGATTTCAAAACAGAGCTTAGCCAGTCCGATATGTTTGATCCTGTGAGTTAAATTAATTTCTTTACACCACTGTGTGGTATAAATCCACCTTTTAGTCACGCCTATCTGTGGCATAAGTAGTCCATTATTTCACCGTGATTATCACCCTCGCTACGCTCGGGCGCTAACTACACCATTAAATCATGGGCCACTTATGCCACTTATATCGTAATGTACTATTTTAAATAATTTAATTATATTAATAATGAATTATAATCGACATTCAAAATTTTAATATATTATGTAAAATAAAATTTGATTCTTTTATAGAGACTGCAAGCAAAAATTATCAAATTAGTAGACGTTTCTTATGGAGGTGAAAATGGTTTCAATCAAGCTATAGAATTAGCTGCAGAATCTTTACAAAACGTTAAATTTATTCAAGAGAAAAAATTAATTGGTAAAACCAAGACATAATTGAACTCGTATACATCTTCTACATAAACATTAATTACTTTGTATGCTTTTATGTCATTGATAGGTCGTTACTTTGATGAAATTTCTCAAGACACTGGAAAATATTGTTTTGGAGTAGAAGATACTTTAAGAGCACTTGAATTGGGCAGTGTGGAAACACTAATATGTTGGGAAAACCTTGATATTCAAAGATATGTTTTAAAAAATCATACAAATAATGAAGAAAAGGTTCTTCACTTAACACCAGAACAAGAAAAAGATAAGACTCATTTTACTGACAAAGAGGTATATAATTTTAATTTAACTACGTATTCAAAAATTTTGATTATATTTATTAAATATTATATTTTTCTAGAGTGGAGTTGAATTAGAATTGGTAGAATGTCAACCTTTACTAGAGTGGCTTGCAAATAATTACAAGAGTTTTGGTGCAACATTAGAAATTATTACAGACAAGTCTCAAGAAGGGTCACAGTTTGTAAGAGGTTTTGGTGGTATTGGAGGTGAGTAATAAAAATTTAAAATATAATAGTGGAATTTTTATTATATTAGTGCAATTTACATTTCATATATTATGTGTATACATAATGTAAGGAGTTACAAAGGATATTTGATTAAACTTATCAAATATTAAGTTTGTACTAATCTTTTGTCAAAATTAAAATTGCAAAAAATAGTATTGTAAAGTTTGATTTATTAAATAAGAATATTACTTTCACAAGAAGCATGTACTTTCAAGATTTAAATTAGTAAAAGAATACTTAGTAATTGCAATTTATTATCTAATTAAAGTAAATAACAACATAAAGAGAAAAATAAAAACAATAAATTTTTGACAATAGTAAATTTAATTTGACTAATATCTTAAATTTATGTATAAATGAATTTGTAATATAAGAGTATTTCGGCATATAGGAATTCTCCGGTACAAAGTCGACTTCCAGTCATTGCAGGCTGATGAGCCTCTAGATGATGTCGACCTTGATGATTATTAAATTCGCGTCTCCGTCAATTGGTCAGAGTCGACCAGGTAGCCTCCTATGATTACACAAGCTCGCTGTTTCAAGCTTTCGTTATTTTTTACATAATTTTCATACTTTGTATTTATTATCAAAATTATCTTAATTTTTTATATCCAATGAGTGTATCATCAATTATTTTATTTTTCATTTAAGTATTGCCAATTTGTACAAAATTTATATCAGATGGTATATTTATTATTGTAATTTAGTGCTTTGTTTATCGTAAGATTTTTTTTATTTTACTCTAATATTTCTTTTGAACAATAAAAAAAATTTAAGACATATTTTGTTTTTTGTTTTATAAACAATCTAAAGGTTCGATTGCATGTCGTTATTTATGTTCATTTTTTATTGTATTTTGTAGATTGTCAATAACGACAAAAATTGTCACTTTTTTCAACATTTGCACGTTTATCATATGTTTGTATTTATAAATTTTTTTAATTTTATACAAAACTATGCATGTTGGATATTTTAGAACTTTTTATCAATCACACTGTCAACCTACTCAATAGAAAAGTACAAATTATAATAATCATTTTGGTGTTTTAACATTTATGCAAATAATATACAGTGTAAGTTTTTAAATATTTTCCTAAAATGATCCTTACCAAAATGATTATATAAAAATTTTTTGTTTTTATTATCCAGTATCATTAATTTTTCAATTTTTATTTAATAAATATTTATATATTTTTATATCAACTTTTATAAATTGGTGTTTAAATTTAATTGAAGAAGGTGTAGTCTTTAATTAATGTTAGTAATCGTTTTTACTAGCTTGCACATTGGAGAAAGTAATTGAAGAAGTAAGATTACAAATTAGAGTTTTTACTCTAGTAGTTAAAAACAAATATAATAAAATCATAAAAAATAGGTATGTCAAAAAAAATTCATTGCACCTTGTCTTTGCAGGTATTTTACGGTATAAAGTGGACTTTCAGAGTATGCAGTTGGAAGAAGTTGAATTTGACAACTTCGACTATGATGACTATTAAGCTTATTGAACTCCAGTTTTGGAGATTTTTTGGAAAAATATGATATACGAAAATAAATAGTTATAAATGCGCCTGACTCGTCATCCCTTTCTCTCCATCATTCTCAAATGGAAAGAAATGAAGATAGGATAAAAAAACTTCTATTTTTTTCTATAGAAAAAGTAATAAAAATGTGGTTCTGTGAACTCTATAGCTTTGAAAGATCGAGAGAAAGCGAAAACTGGTGCAGTGCTATAAACAGAAAATAAAATAAAATTGAATTACAGTCTGTGTTTGTGAGTCAAAGACTTGACATAGAGAAGACTACAACAATTTAACTAAAAGCCAGCTTGATGCCTGCCTATGATGTTGAATTGATGATAAGCCATTGCAATTCTCTATCGCAATGATGACTTACTATCGAGACTGCTCCAAGACATGTCAAATCATATTGAAAAATTTAATATTTACAATTTATACACTTGCATTTGTTATTTTTTCGGGGAAAAATAATTTTAATCTACTTAATCTCTGCATTTTATAAATTTTTTCTTTTAATTGATTATTTCTATTATACCATAAAGTTGGAAAGCAAATTGTATTTTATTCAGTTTAATAAATGTTGCACTAGTGCCAAAAAACCAAATGAAAAATAATTGTACGTTAGAACGTGGGTTTAGTATCAAATCTTAACTTAATATTCAGCTCAACCTTTTCCTTAATTAGACTTATTCCTCAAGTTTTAATGAATGGGTTCAGATCTTGGGCAATGTGGTGCAGTATGTTAAAAAAAATCGAATAAGAATATTGAATTTGTCATTATTGTTATCTTTATGAAGGTTAATCAATTTCATATTTGTTGATTCAATTAAATGTGTATAATTGTAAAATGCAATTTTGTATACAACATGAGTAGCTGGAGCAAGAGCAGTCTTGATAAAGTTGGTTGACCTGCCAAGCGTTACCTCTATTTGTATGTGGAGAATGATGGACGAAATGTAATAAACTGATTGCTATTACTGAAACGGTGTACAATATATTAAAAATACTTTGCATAAAAACAATGTTATATGATATGAACAAATGAGAAAAGTCTAAATTGAAATTACTATTTTCTAGAATATCTTAAATCTTGTATAACAAATATCCTTATTTTAATATTATCCCAATTATTAAACACAACATTATTATTACATACAATTTTTTAATATTCATTTAACATGAAAATCATTACTTGTATATACATATGTATATACAACAGAATTTAATAGCACTTCTATGTATGTATACTGACTTTACATATAGTGATATAAAAATGTATCTTTAATTTTGTGTGTAGTAGTTAATCTATGCATTTAATTAGAAAAGATTTTGTATTGTTTAAAAAAAATTTCTTTGAAAATAATAGATAATTTTGTAAAGTAGTTTTCTGTCAAAATTTCTACCTGTAGAACATTTGTTTTTTTATGGCCGTGAGAAACTGTCTCATAAGGGTCAAACGAATTTATAGATAACCATAATAATCCAGTAAGAATAGGTCTGAAATCGACTTGATAACAAAAATGACTAAATTTTTAATATTTGGTAAAACGAGGTTGAAAAAATGAGTCTGAAATTGCATGTTCTTAAGTCCCGGGCTTGTGCATGCAAAAGTTATTTTAAATGATATCTCGAAAACGGTTAGGTCTACAGCAAAATTACTTGCGTGCCAAATGAAAGAGCGTCAAATTTAGAATTAGAAATTATTTTTTAGTCGATTTTTGAAAGTGTAAAATAACAAAAATATTTGAAAAATGCCAACGATAAGTATATATTTGGAATTTGGAGGTAGTGTAGAAATAATAACACAAGCACTATACACAATTCTCTATTTATTTTTGAGATTTCCACAGATTTAGTATTTACAAAGTATTTGCAAAGATGATGGGTAGTCCAGTAAAAATAGGTCTGAAATCGACTTGCTACAGAAATGGCTGCATTTTTGATATTTGGCAAATCGTGTTCGGAGAAAACGATTCTGAAATTTGCAGCTTCCTAGGTCCTGGGGTTCTATGGGAAATAAGCGTTTAAAAGTTATTTTAAATTCTAACTCCATAACCGTTAGGTCTACAGCAAAACGGCTAGCGCCAAATGAAAGAACGTAAAATTTAGCATCGGAAACAATTTTTTATTCGATTTTTGTAACTGTAAAATTTTGAGATAATAAAAGAAAAAGGCATAAAATTCATCCGAATAAGGAATAGAGGGGAAGCGCAGACGACATAGCCGCCGCTCCCCCCACCCGTGGCTCTAAGCGCAATATAGGAGCGAGGCAAATTTGATTGTTTCGTGTTACCTCACGGCAACGTCGAGAATTTATTTGGGCGTTTTAAATGCTGCAAGTGTAAACATGGCGGCAGGCTTTGGATGAATGGGCATTTTTATATTTTATGCAGTGTCAACTTATTAGAAAGATGTTTTCCTCTATACAAAATCTATTATGTTATTCTTATATGTTTCTCGATTAGAGTGTATTACTATAGTGTGGAAAAATTTGAGTAATTTCTAATATTTAATTACTTAAAACATATTTTTAATAACATATTACTAATCCCAATTATTAAATGTTGCCTGTTAAAGGTATGTGGTACCCAAATTTTAGAGGTCTATATAACTTAGAAAATCCCAAAAATTTTAAAACCTAATTATATAAGATATAACGGGCACGGATTTCGAGTGTCGGCGTAGGTAGGTTCCTGGATTATCGGCGACGTTCGTCGATAGGATCAAGTCGACTAGCCCGGATAATTGCGGATGGTAGCACAGTGGTGAGGCTTCTGCCTCGCGCTCCCGGGATCGTGGGTTCGCGCCCCGATACCTTCGTTCCTATTCAATCCGTACCCCGTTACAAAGAATAAATCTGAAAATAATCACAGATACTGCACAATAAACAAATAGAATAGCGTGATAGAGAGATTTTTAAGAAATAATTAATTATCAATTAATTATACGTAGATAACCATTTTTGGTCGGTAATACAGCTTATTCACGACTGCCTAAAAATCTCGCTCGTTTATCAATAAAAAAATTTGAAAAAATTAACAGAATATCTTCAAAGCAAATAACACAACATTGTTACAGAAATTTTTTTTTGATAAATTGAAGTTCTCTTTTAATAAAAATAAATAATTTTTCTGTTTGTTTTGAGTTCACATCCCCTTAATGTGCAATGCAAAGTTTTTATTTATTGAAATAATTTTGCAAATAAATATACAAATAATAATTTATCATATTTTAATTTTTTGTAAAATTTATAAATTTTATGCCTCATACAAGTTTGATTTGCAGCTATATACGTAGTATTAGTTGATAAGATGATTTTGGTTAAAATATAATTAATTCCTTTTAGCAATTAGCATTATTAATTAGCTCAAAAATAATAAATGCTTTTTGTGATAATGCATTTGGACATATCTTTCTAAAGAATTATAAAAAATTTTGAAAGAGGGTGCAAATTACGAATTACGGGAGAAATGGAAGAAACAGGTTTTTATTTATATACCACTAAAATGTTATAAATAATTTTTTAAAACTAATACAAAAATTAATTTAATTAAGTAGAAAGTTTTATTACTCTAAAAGTACAAAATATTAATGACATATAGAACTCTTGGCGATGACTTAAATAAATTAATCTTAGGAGGTATAGTTCTATTTAGATCCGTTTAAAATAATCTAAAATTTTAATAGGTTTTTACTAAATGCTACAATTAAGTTTATGCACTTTACTATTTTTGGTAAGTTAATTGTTCATTACCACATATTTATATATATATTACACCTTTAATGTAAGTTATGTCCTAAAATTCGTGAAAATTAGTGATTTTATGAGGTTTATGAGGCATAAGTTACACCAGCGGTCTTGGCCAATAATCTAACCCAAGCCATTCAAAAGCTCGCGAGAAATGTGAACTTCTGAGAGGTGTTAGATTAAAATTAATTCCCATATTTTCTCTACTTATTTATATTTTTATTACACCTTTTCTATATCTAACTTATATTCCATAATATTTTTCTGCAATTGAAAGTATTCAATTCGAAAACACCTTCCAAGAAGGTGTCAAAACCCGCAAGTATTGTGCTATTCTAATCAAACTTTGAAAATTGTTATCTGATAAATAAATTCTGCAATTCAATCTGACATTGTTATCTGATAAATAAATAATTTTAATTTCTAACTACCTTATTTTATCTATTTCTTTGAATTTTAATGAAACATTTTTATAAATATTACGAAAATTTCGTATAAAAAATTTCTGCAATTGAAAGAATTGAAATCAAACTGAAATCGACAAGTATTTTGAATCGTACCATAAATTTATATTTTATATAAACATTTTTATATATATTACTTAAACTTCGTAAAAAGTTTCTGCAATTGAAAGCACTGAAATCAAACTGTAATCGACAAGTATTTTGAACCATGCAAAAATTTCTACCAATCTGAATACAGATTTTTTTATATGAAAAGTATCTTACACTATTATTTTTCATTTCTGGCCCTCACATGTTTTACAGTAATAAATAAATAATATTCTAATGATATTAATTTGTGCAAAATTAATTTCTGCAATACTAATAAAATGGACATTTCTTTTTTATTCTTTTAAATAATAAAATAATACTTGCACCACCGTTGGTTAAACGCTTCATATATGTGTTAATTCTGACTTACTGATGTATTCCTTTACATTTATGAAAGTATATAATACCGTGAAGAAACTGCAATGAGTAATAATATATAAATATTGCAATACTATCTGGCAATTTTAATATCCTACATCACCAATGATAAAATAGACATCATTATTTTTATCTAATAAAGTTCCTAAAAGAGGCCTGCGATGGCTTGGTCGGTAGGGCGACGGACTCGTAATCTGGAGGTCCCAGGTTTGATTCCCGGCCCCGGCCGATTGATACAAGCACCACTAGCGACTGTATTTTCAACAAGTGCTTTCTTCACCAAGACATCGTATGACCTCCGTCGCTGATTAGCAAGTTTTCTTTAGTAGTTATGTAAAATAATTATTATTTCACTTACCTAAGGATATACAATCTACATGATTTTACCAATTAATTAATTAATTAATAAGATAAAAGCTAAGATGTATCTAATTATTTATAAAATGTAACATCAGTTAATATAGTCAGAATTAACACATATATGAAGCGTTTAACCAACGGTGGTGCAAGTATTATTTTATTATTTAAAAGAATAAAAAAGAAATGTCCATTTTATTAGTATTGCAGAAATTAATTTTGCACAAATTAATATCATTAGAATATTATTTATTTATTACTGTAAAACATGTGAGGGCCAGAAATGAAAAATAATAGTGTAAGATACTTTTCATATAAAAAAATCTGTATTCAGATTGGTAGAAATTTTTGCATGGTTCAAAATACTTGTCGATTACAGTTTGATTTCAGTGCTTTCAATTGCAGAAACTTTTTACGAAGTTTAAGTAATATATATAAAAATGTTTATATAAAATATAAATTTATGGTACGATTCAAAATACTTGTCGATTTCAGTTTGATTTCAATTCTTTCAATTGCAGAAATTTTTTATACGAAATTTTCGTAATATTTATAAAAATGTTTCATTAAAATTCAAAGAAATAGATAAAATAAGGTAGTTAGAAATTAAAATTATTTATTTATCAGATAACAATGTCAGATTGAATTGCAGAATTTATTTATCAGATAACAATTTTCAAAGTTTGATTAGAATAGCACAATACTTGCGGGTTTTGACACCTTCTTGGAAGGTGTTTTCGAATTGAATACTTTCAATTGCAGAAAAATATTATGGAATATAAGTTAGATATAGAAAAGGTGTAATAAAAATATAAATAAGTAGAGAAAATATGGGAATTAATTTTAATCTAACACCTCTCAGAAGTTCACATTTCTCGCGAGCTTTTGAATGGCTTGGGTTAGATTATTGGCCAAGACCGCTGGTGTAACTTATGCCTCATAAACCTCATAAAATCACTAATTTTCACGAATTTTAGGACATAACTTACATTAAAGGTGTAATATATATATAAATATGTGGTAATGAACAATTAACTTACCAAAAATAGTAAAGTGCATAAACTTAATTGTAGCATTTAGTAAAAACCTATTAAAATTTTAGATTATTTTAAACGGATCTAAATAGAACTATACCTCCTAAGATTAATTTATTTAAGTCATCGCCAAGAGTTCTATATGTCATTAATATTTTGTACTTTTAGAGTAATAAAACTTTCTACTTAATTAAATTAATTTTTGTATTAGTTTTAAAAAATTATTTATAACATTTTAGTGGTATATAAATAAAAACCTGTTTCTTCCATTTCTCCCGTAATTCGTAATTTGCACCCTCTTTCAAAATTTGCGTTTTAATCCATAATTATATCCAATTAGTTTTTCCTTTAGTTACAGACCCCATATATTTATTTTAATTATTATAAACAAAGGCATTCCTTAAATAACCTTTTGTTTCTAATAAATACATACTTGTTAGTACTAAAATAATAATTTTCGAAAAACTTTTGAAATGTAATTCGTATTTTATATTGCGACTGTTAAAATTTGAATTTTCTTTTGCCATTACTGTTTATAATAGAATTATCTTAAAAATGCAATAATTAATATATTTAATTTTTAATTTATTGTATATTTCACATATAGATATTTGAAAAGTGTATGTTATACTTGATTAATATTTATTATATCTTCGAAAAATTGTGCATATTTTTAAAAACATTACATTAAATTTTAGGTCCGTTTTTATTTGATGAGTTTTATCAGGAATAAGTAAACTAATACACATTCTTTCAAGTTATATTCACAACTTTTTTTTGCGCACGGAAAAAATACATATATTATCTATTCTTGAAAAAACAAGTAACACATACACACACACACACACACACACACACACACACACACACACACACACACACACACACACACACTCACTTATATATATGACATACATATATATATATATAACATATAAATGACATATATATATATAACATATATATATAACATATATATGACATATATTTATATGTTGAATTCTGAATTCTTAGACACGGTGGAGGCGGCGGCGGCGGCGGCGAAATATTTATATATTATAAAGAGATATAACATATATATATATATAACATATATATATATGACATATATATATATGTTGAATTCTGAATTCTTAGATACGGCGGCGGCGGCGGCGGCGGCGAAATATTTATATATTATAGAGATATATATATATCTCTTTGCGGCCACTTCTCAAACAACTTGCTAACAGTTTTTACCTCTGTAGGCGTTCTCTCACGGGATGGAAAAAATTTCGTCTCTTTCTATCTTTCGCATCTCCTATGACGCTATCTCTTTTTGTTGCCATCAAATGAAAAAGAAAGTGGAAATAGCAAAAATTCGAGAATCGGAATTCAGCAAGCAACTTTAATAACATCGAATTTCTCCACTATGCACTTATGAATTCAAACCGGATTTATTGTAAAGTGAAAACTTATATAAAAAATAGATGTGAGATTTGTAATTGCATAAATAGATAGTATAATTTTAAATGTACGAAAATATAAAAAATCTGAGGGGTTAGTTAGCTGTATAATAAGGGCTTACGCGCCTGCATACTTGCGTGCAGGCGCTATCGCGCCTTTTGATAGTTGCCTCGTAATGATACAAAATATTTTATTAAAGTTTTATGTTAAGTGGTTTCGGTCTTTTAAAGAACAATTTTCTTAATTTTTCTTAATGTAATGGGCATCAATTTTTCAAAAAACGGTCATGAATTTTGTCAAAATATTAAGAATTTCAGTATGATATTTGGGTTGAAAAGATTGCCATTTTTTCGAATTAATTATCGATACAACATTGCTTATTCGATTACAATTAAAAAGGAATTATTTCTTATTAAAAATCGAATCGTATGGCACTCTCAAATGTTTAAAACTCTCATGGTGAGTGTTTTCAAAGTTTTAAATAACTTTTTGAACAAATCTTTTGGGTTGTAAAGGGTATAATAGATTCATGTTATAGTCCGAAATGTCTTTAAATAATGATCAACTTTAGATTTAACGTGTTATATAAATATTAAATTAATATAATCATGTTAATGTTGTGATATTCTTTCTATAATTACACGTTAATATGATAGAATCAAGTATAAAAGTGACCGATTTTATTAAGGATCACTTTGCACTAACATTCACTCTATACAGAAAATGTATTGAATAAATAACTAGGAATAGTATATTCATATTAATTCATAAATATATATTAAAGGTGCAGAGTAGAAAGATTTAGTATCCCACGTATAACAATCGAATAAAATTTTTATAAAAATTTTATAATATCATTTTTATAATTTGTTTATAAAATTTTCATAAAAAAATGATCTTATAGAAAACTAATAAAAATTTATTAAGATTTTATAAAATATTATACACGGATTATATTACAAATCATATTCACAAAAGTTTTTAGGCTAATAAATAATTTATATTTATTTAATAATTTACATTTAACTAAATTGAAACAATAATATTGTAATTCAACTAGAATTGTTCTTGCGTTTAAGATTTAAAAATTGTTTTTCTTTTATTTCAATAGTTCTCTGCCTCATACTGGCTAAAATAGTTTGCTGATCCCTTTCTTGCCATCCTCTTTTTTTTTGCAAAGCGACGTGCAAATACTAAAACAGATTTTTTTATCAGTCACGTATAAAAATAATGGTAACCTACAGTGTTTGTAAGTTGTTTACATAAAATAGCATTAATTCCATCGTAATTTAATCCAGGAAGAACATTATGCGTAGCACCTTTGCCATTTGCATTCCGTCCTTTGATAGAACATATGGACAAAGCTTCTTGAGTAAAGACGCAATCCATAAGTGACCTGGCTAATGTCTGACGGTCGCAAGTTTTAGTTATATTTTTAATTAAATGCGTTAACAAAAATATTTGATCCTTCCATTAGCTCAATAATATAAAATAACATAAAATTATTAAAGAAATCTTAAATTAGAATATAATTAAAAAGGTATTTTATTATTATACATACATTATTTTCTTTATCAGAAGAAGAGTATATAATCGAAGTGTCTGTTCTATCGAAAGTTTTTCTTCCGTAACCTCTTGACTAACCTCTACATTTGATAATTTATTATCAATTATATTTGGTTCTTTAGAGGTGTTTTTCAATTAACTATTATGTCCCGCTGAAATATTCTAAAAGTCAAATAGTATTGTGTCATATGGTTTAATTAAACATTTTTAATATAAACGTTCGAACTTTTAAATATTCATTTACCTTTGACTCTGATGGACTTAGTGGTATAAACCATAACTACATTCATCGTCCGAGTCATTTTCATTAATTAATATTCGTTTTCTTTTCTTTTTCATTGGCTGCAAGGGAGAAGAAACTGGACTGTTGTTTCCAGAAAAAACAAATTGGTCCTGAAAAATACAAATTAATTCATTATCTAAATTTGTGTGAATGTAATTACTTGAAAGATTTACCCATTTCGTGATTTTCGGTATTTGCATTAAATTCGACTTCATCTACTGTAGGCATGCCATATGATCGTCTAGATGAATTACTTATTTTTGTAAAATCATCTATTTGCTGTTTCTCTGACTCAATATCAATTGTAGGTAAAAAAGTATTTTTTGAATCACTTATTAAAATGTCTTGCAGGTATTCCATTCTCTATAGAAAATAAAATAATGATATAAATTAACATTGCATATATTATAATAAGATACTGTTTAATACGTACTTCATTAATCGTATTATTGTTATTGGTTGTTTCTACCAATAAAGCGTTATTTCTGTCAACGTAGCAACGTATACTTTTTATTTCTTCCAGTATCCATGAATATTGTGAGGTAATCGGTTTATCGTCAAGCATAATTGATTTATTATTAGATTTAGACATATTTTTGGACGAACAACTTGATAATGGATGTTCTGCAGTTGTTTTCTCTGCGCATGGTCCTGGAAAAATTTGCTGCTGCATTTTCTGCATAATCCGACTATCCAGCAAATTAATAATTTTATGTTTCAAGTTATCTTCTCTAATTTTAGAGACATTTTTCGTAGTTGGACAATTAACTTAAGTAAACATTAAAATTATTTTTCGCTGTAGTTGTTGCTATATTGTTACTATAGTAAAGAAATAATTGAACATTCCCTCTGAACTATGATGCATTAGTCGATTCAAAATTGAACATAAAATATAACCTTTAAGAATATAGATGTTAGTATAGTTATAAAAGAAATTTAATTCTATATATAATATAATACATAAAAAGTAATAAATGTTTTAAAAAGTTATCTTACAAAAAAGGTTATTTAAAGGAATATGTTAAGATACCATAATTATAGAAGAAACCTTAATCAGGTAATTTAATAAATTATTTATTTCAAGCTGTAGTCGTTCGATATGTTAAAAAGTATATATGTATTTATGGTAGTTAGGAGAGATTCCGGGAACTACAATACTACGGTGGCAAAAAAGGGAGACATTCTGAAAATAGCGATGGCTACATAGACTCCATGGAATTTGAGGTATTAAAGTCAATTTATATTTACTGTTGTAACGGTCACGCTGGGGATTAGGGCGTGGCGTCAAAGGCGAAATAACGATTTAAATAATAATATAATATTAATTTATTATAAAAACTAAAATAAGGTTTGGGCGCCAGCCGCGTACGATCGCGGCGAATTTGTATTAATTAAGCTCGGCTGCGTACGAGCTGTTGCTGCTTGCTGCGCGAGGGGAGGGGAGGGGAGTAAAGGGGAAGCACACTTACGGTCAGGAGAGATCGTGAAATACCGGTGCAGGGCGTGCACCCACCTTATTACAGTGGAGATCGTCTCCTGGAGTTGCTGCTCTGCGGTCAATGCTCTCACACACACACACTCGAAACACACAAATATCGATCGTATTCGGTCGTGAATCGGTTCCTCGATGTAGCCTCGATGGCGTCCCGATGAGCTCTCTCGAGCTCGGGCTCGTTCGCCGCTTCGCTGCTCGGGCCCGACGTGCGCGCGCAGCTTCTCGCGTCGAGTCGCCCGTCGGCCGCCGTCGTCTCGCGCGCCTCGTGTAGTGAGTGCTCGCGGCCATGTTGATCAAGGCGGACGACGTTGCCGGGCTGCTGCTTCCCACGGAGAGGACGATGTTCCCGGTGATGCTGTTAACCCGGTAAGTCTATATGATCGTTCCTCCGTGTTGTATAATGTATCGGCTAATGAGTCTGCTCTGTTACAGGTGCAGACGGGACGGCCGATCTTCGAGTCTTCTCTCTCACTCGCTCTCACGGTGGCTGCTCAGCTGGTGCGCGTCGGGTCGGTGACTGCTGCTCTTCGTCGGTGCTGCGTTGCTGCGGGGATTCTGGCTGCTTCTCAGGTGAATATCTATCTCCCGAGGGAGTGCTGCTTATTATTTACTAATTATTAACTGAGAGTTATGGTAATGTTATGATTACCATAACCTCACTTCCAATCCTCTCCTAGCATGTAGCTGTCAGTTACTATGTGCACTACATGCTTCCTTGTTTCCTTCTAATTAGGATTCTTATTAATTATCTAACTGTTTCACAGCTTCCTTGATGTCTTGTTGCTGCTCGTGCTGCTCCATCTGGCACCTTGGGCCATCGCAGGCTGCTTCATGTCCTGGTGCGAAGCCTCCTGGAAGTGGTATCGCCTCTCCTGACATGCTGCTTCATTGTGCTACGTGGAGGGAATCAAGATTAGTATTGAGGATTTGGGGAGCTTCGGGTAGGCTAGGTAGGCTTAGAGATGTGAGGGTAGGTAGGCTAGTTTGTATTGGGGTTTGCTCGCTTATTAACTTGACAGGTATTACATACCTTGTCACACTGTATATGACAAGTAACTCAAAACATAATTTTATTTAATTTTTGGCAATTTAAAGTCATTAAAAAAATAAATTAATATTTAAAATTGTAGAACACGAATTTATCTTTTAAACTTTAAATTTAACCAGTACTTATTACACGCAAAATATATTAGGAATTGGAGGACAATCGTGATGAAATCTTGTCGGACTCTTATTCTGATCTATCACATTGTCACGCGCACCTTCATACGATAGCTTATACAGTAATGAAAACAATTCTAATAATATTGAATCTGACGAGAGCTATGACGAATATGAAGATGAATGTCAAGATAACGATCAATTTTCGAAAAAATTACATAATTACACAAATAACACCGTAGGTGAAGCTATATTTATGAAGTTTTAAATTTTTACGTTCTTTATGGACTTAAAAAAAAGCTATTAATCATCTTCTGGGCATGTTAAATAAATTTCTTCCAGATGGTAATGAAATGCCCAAATCAAATTTTTTTTTTTCAAATCTATTGACTCACTTTTATCTTCAGACGATAAATTATAGAAAAACATAGAATATGCGAATAATTTCAAAACAAATAATTGTCCCTTTTGCAAAACTTTAAATATTAATGGATTATTTGTGAAGTATAATCTAAAATCTGCTTTAAAAGATGCTTTAGAGCATAGACATCTCAGTAACTTAATTGTTGAACATCAAAATACTACTGAAATTAATGAAAACTTTGTTAATGACGTTATTTCATCAGTAAAGTATCAAGAACTTAAGAATATTGCTTTAACAAACACATACGATATTTGCATATTATGGAATTCAGACGGATTTCCTATTGCTAACAGTTCCAATGGACAAATTTGGTTAGTTCAAACTGAAGTCTTAAATATACCACCTCAAAATCGACGAGATTACATATTTATAAGCGCAATATATTATAGTAGAGTAAAGAAACCGAACATGAAGACATTTCTGTTACCTTTTGTAGAAAAATTAAAAAGTCTTAATTCAGATGGAATCGAATGGAAAGACGAATTCAGTAATATTAGGCATTCTAGAGTTATTGCTCCTGTTGCAACTTTAGATACTCCTGCAAGAGTAGCAATTCAAAATTTAATGTTGTACAATGGTGAGTTTGGCTGTACTTTTTGTGAACACCGAGGTGAAAAATGTTTAACAGGTACAGATCATAATAGAGTTTTTCCCTTCTCAAGTGATCCTAACCCTATTCTACGAACAAAAGAGCGCATGTTTCTGCAAACTCAAGCAGCTTTGAATGAAAATGTAGAACATGTTAGAGGTGTAAAAGGACCATCTGTAACAGGTTTTTAATTCCATATTTTGATGTATCAGAATCTTGTGTACCTGATTACATGCATGCTAATATTCTCGGTACATTTCGAATGCTTAATTCCTTATGGTTTAGTTCAAAAAACAAAAATCGCATATTTTATGTTTCAAAGATTTGTCGCAATGAAATTAACCTTGAATTACAAAGCATTTTTCCTCCTGATTGTATAATACGAACTCCAAGATCTCTTAAATATATTAATCATTTTAAAGCATCCGAATTGAGGAAGTGTTTAATAAATTACTGTCCAGTATTTTTAAAAGATCGCTTGGTTAAAAAATATTATGAACACTTTTTATTATTTGTGTACGGAACTCGTTTATTGCTTCAGCCAAAAATTCAAATGCATGAAATTGAAATTGCTGATTGCCTATTAAAATTGTTCAACAGTCAAATAGAAACCTTGTACGGTTTAGAAAAGTGTTCATTTAACTGTCATCAATTGACTCATACAGCTCGTAATGTACTTTTATGGGGACTTCTCCATTGTTGGTCGATGTTTCCATTCGAAGATGTTAATGGTTACGTAAAAAAAATCGTTCATGGGAGTAGCAAACTTGATATGGAAATCCCGAACAGCCTTAAAATATTGAATATTTACAAAGTTTTAAAACATAAATTTAATAATTGTCATAACAAATAACAAATCGGATAAAGTTTGGACAGTTATTGGCAAACCAAGTAACATACACTTTGAAGAAAATGATATTATTTCATTGCAAAATTTTTGTATATTAAATAATTTTGATGTAAAAAATGTTCAAATATTTTTAAAAATAAAATAGTGTAATACTATTTTTACGTCCGAAAAGTACAAAAGACAGAAGAAAATACAAAATTTTTTTGTATTTTTAAGGGACGACACGTTAGATTGTATTTTTCATTATTTACTTGTAAATAATAGATTATTTGTTGTTGTAAGAGAGCTTATATTTGATCATATGCAACCAAGAATCTGTATTAATTCTTTAGGTTGTAACGGGGTCTGCCTCTAATTAAGACCGAAATTAGAAGCATGGCCATAGAGGCCACGGTATGGGGTCTCTACCTCTCTCGATGTGGTCAATGCGGCGCGTACCGACATGCTTACCTCGGCCGCACTGTGCAATACCGGTACCTCCGTTAAATCGGGCGGCTTTTCCTTGCCGTCCGGGTATGATGACACGGGGAGCACCGCGCTCTCCGTCTTTGTTTCTCGGTCTTACCTTTACCTTAGCCTCCGAGTACGTGAACTTAAGAGGCTCATTACTCGGCGTGAGTCTCGCCTCTACAAAGTAGTTTTGTAATATTCCGGATTCAATAGACAACATGACACATACATGCAAAAGTAAATAAACTCAACTTGAAGAATTAATTATGCTCAATTTATTAAATGAAATCAAAGTTACAACTAAAGAAAGTTACAAAGGAATGTAATTAATGTGTGCGGTTGTGTCGTATAGACGTTACGCGAAGTTCCGAATAGTGTCTCGTATGAAGCCGCGTCGATCCCTCGGCGGGATCGTCCTGAGCTATATCGCAAGGAAAGCTTAACGACGTTTACTTCTAAGTATTAGAGTGAGAGAGACGGGAGTTGCCGGCCGAGTCGTCCCTTCTCCCTCGCTCTCGATTTTCGAACGAGTTGCCCGCTGGCAACGCTGATCCGCTCGCGATCACGCTGTATTGAAGTATGGGATTTTATCCCGACTTACGCTTGATGTGACGTCCTTACAATGTCCCGGACGCCAACTACGCCTTAGGCCTCCTAGCCGTCTGTCGGGCAGGTAGCCTTCTCGTCAATGCAAGGACCGAGGAAAATCACAGAAGAGACGGCGGAGCACGTCGCGGACCGTCTCTTTCGTGGCACGATTCCCACACGAATCACTACGTCGAGCCCCGTTTCCTTGGGCTTGCTGCGTTTCCTCTCGTCTACGGCGATAGTACGCGTACCCCGGGAAACGTACCGATTCTCGATCGCTTGTCTGCATCACGGTAGAGTTCCCTCACACGTATATTCGATTCGCACGTAGCACGGCTTAGCTAAACCGTAGCGTTGACCGTCCTTCGCCGTACTAAATTTTCCGTGGGCCATCTAGAGGTCCTCTTCCCCTCCCTTACGCACGGATCGTTGTTCGTTCGCCGCGCCGTTTCCGAGAAAAGTTATTATATCGGATACTCGTGTTTACTAAACGATATTAATTTAATTCAAAACGTCTTTTAATAATTAATACCGTTACAAGGTATAGACTTTTCCAATTATATTGTACCCTATATAACGTACGTTTTGTAAATGTCCGAAATATTGCTGGTAAAGTAACTCAAATAAAAAACTACTTATGTATTCCACCTAATATATACGAGAAAAAATAGGAATTTTTAATATTTATAATTGTACAAAATTATAATAAACTATATAAAACTATATTTATGGGAATTGTTATTACATATACCCTAGTAGAAAATTGAACATAAAATATGCTGAAGACAATAACTTATGGCCATTAATACTTAGGATTACAAACAATGCCGAATTATTGGTTATTTTATGCTAAATTAAAAATCATCTAAACCATTGCATGGTCAAATATATTGACAAATAAATGCCAACTATTCTGTAATTGAAATGCCCAAAAAATTAGCATTATATAGAGGAATGCAACTTTAACCTTAAAGTAACACGTGGTGTATCCATACATCTCCAAGATTTTGTTTTGATCACGCGTCCAATATTTTCTAACTTGTGCATGTGAAGCATATTTTCGTGGTAGAATTCATTGTTGCGAGAGAAATAAGGACGTGTTATTTAACGCAAGTGTTATGTTATTGTGGGTTCGTAGCTGTTTTCTAACTCGAAGGTAAAATAATTTGGTAGAAGATAACCAGATCAACCTTACGAGAATCTGCTCATTCGATTGGAAATTATGTGTTCTGTAAAGGTAAGCTACATACTCTTATGCGTATGAAGCTATACTTTATAACGAGCGCGAGTGACGATCGGAAAAGCTCGTAGGTGATCGGGAAAGCCCGCGCGTAAGCCGCGTAAGGACTAATAATGGTCCGACGCGCAAGCTGACTGAGGAGAGTATATAGAGAGTTTATGCGAGTCATCGTAGATAGACACGTCGCCGGTAACGCCTTCCTTGATATTTCGCGGCAAGAGAACAAGAATCGTTGTCGCGGATTCTTGCTCGGGTTCTGGGTTTCGCGCCGTGAAGAGTGAGTGAGTTGGTGGAGTGAGCGTGCTGGTGTTAAGTGCACAGCTCCAGCGACTCCCAGGAACCTGCGAGGACGGCGAAGTTGCCGCGCGCGAGAGCCCGAGGGAGAGAGGGAAAACAGGCGAAGTCGAACGCATCGACGGGGAGAATCGAGATTTAAGGTACGTGGTGCACCACTGGCGAGCCGCCGAAGCCGTAAAGACTCTCTCTTTACGGCTACAACTTTAAGTTAGGAATCGACGAATCTCGCCCGCGCGCGACGGCGAGGAAGCTAACGGGCGACCGCGTATGCGTGCTAGAAAGAGAGACACCTCGTCGCGAGACCTCACGCGGCCTATATATGGCTTTTGTTAAATCTTTGTTTTATGTTAAACTGTATTTATATTTCTTTAACTTGAATAAAATTCATATGTAATCAATATCCGAGTACGAGTTTGATTATTGATTATCGGCGTATGTTATTCCCGTTATCCCGAATACCGCCCTCTCCGTTTCAGGAGCGGCCGAGGTAAACTTACCGCGAATTTATCCCTTTTATTCGCGGTCCTTTTCAGCTCACGACGTTTTAGCTGTACAAAGACGCGAGATCGGCAAGTGATCTCGCGGTTGTTAACGGACATCGCAACGGTAGGTCGTGCGCGGGGTTCACTGATTTGAATCCGCCGCGCACTCTCGGAGCACCGCCTAGGGAGTATAACTAGGCAGTGCCGTAGCAACCGATCCCTTTACCCCTACCGACGCGAAAGATTGTACCCCGTTACAACTGGCGCCCAAATACGTGTGGATTAGGGATTACGCCGGATTAATTATCACAGAGAAGTGATAATTAATCTTACGAATTATTTATTTATTTAATAATAAGAAATTTTTTTAACAAGAATAAAGCTTTTACTACCAAGTGGGTAGTAAAAGCCGAAAAGCCGCCGTGGTATTTGCGGACAAATACCACAACGTGAGGTCGACCCTGCGACTCAATTAGATTAATTTCCATTTCTCTCTCTCTCTCTCTCTCTCTCTCTCTCTCTCGAATCGTCTCGTTTTCGGCGGATTGAGACAATTATTCGTAAATAATTGACTCAAAATTCAACAAGCGAATTGTAAAGCCTGCGCAAGGTTACCAACTTGAACCTGGTAAAATTGAAGCTTTTCGGACGGACATAACCTGGCCCGACGTCCTAATATTTATAGGTTAGGATAACAAATCCATGTTTATGCGATTGTAAATGAGGTCATGCGTGCGGTTTAAATAATTTAGATAACGATAAGATATTAATTTGTCTGTGATTATGTTACTTAATTTATTTAAATTCACTAATTTAAGAAGATTTAGTTGCGATAGACCTCGAGCCAGGTTAACAATTTAAATTAACGAGTAGATAAGAAAAATCTTGTATATTATTAATTTTTAAATTCAAATTGTCCTCGGTTTTCTTTGATAATTCTCTAGTGAGTGATAATAGAGTTCAAGAGAACCTGTCCGAAAAGCTAGAAGTGTATTTGCGGATAGCAGATTCAAGTGAGTGGCTATATATCTTAGGGAAAAGATAATTCCTTCAACTTTTGGCACAATAATTTTAATTTTTCTTTGCTGCCACGCAAATTAAAATAGAATATCCTTGCGCACGCCAGGCCACAGTGCACCAAAATAGAGATTTTTGTTTATTTGAAGTTATCCGCGAGCGATAATTGAATAAGCGCAATGGCCGACCGAAACGCCGACAGTTTGGCCCAACGAGACGAGGACATTATAGTGCAGGTGGACGAGTGGATCCACACCCAAAACGCAGCACAAATCGAGGCTCACCTAGAACAGATGGAGCTTCGACTTGATGGTTCCTGCTATCAAAAGACGGAACGCCTACAGCAATGGCTGCTAGGAAATTATTCGGCCGACGAGTTCAGTCAAGAAACTGACACCGTCAATGACCGGATAAGGCGGGTCGAGAAGCGGACAGAAGTGATCCGCCGAGTCGGGGAGACAACGCCAGGAGCGTTACCTGATGAGAGAGGTACGCACCTGATTGAGGAAAATCTCAATCGTACGACCCGACTACCTAGCGAGGACCTGCCAACAGCCCCAGAGGAGGGCCAGTCTAGCAGTCAATCCAGTCGGAGGGGTAGTCAATCTGACTGGATAACGCTAATAGCGACCGATGGGACGCCATTTGATGTGCCGCGGCTATTCTGCACATGTCTGGCAGAACAAATTGCCAAGACAAAAGCTCTACAAGAGCAAATGGAAAGTATGGCGGCACAGATTACAAGGCTAACCGATGCCGTAAGCCACATGACGTCCCAAAGAGCATCAAGTACGCGATTGGATCCACTAGGCCCAAGTCCACGTGTCCAATTTCAGGACACGTATACCTGCTACCGGCCAGAGGAGTCACCGGTTCAGCAAGAGGACGCACGACTACAGCCCCAAACGCCAGGACCAGCTCCTAGCGCCACCCTGGGCGGAGCTTGGGAGGGGGGAGACACCTGGGTGCCAGGAAGGCCCCCATGTGAAGAAAGTTCACCCTTAAGGCCCCAAGCGTCGTGCGTCCAAGAACAACCGTCCTGGGCTTCGCGCTCATTGAACCCCACACGCGACCGAGGCGAGATCGTGAGAAAGTGGGGAATAAAGTTCTCAGGGGACGGAAGCGAGAGCATTAACAGCTTCTTAGAGCGCGTGGACGACTGCAGAGTCCTAGCAAACATGACGCAGGATGAAGTCCTTCCTTCTCTTTTGCAGTTGCTGGTGGAAGACGCCGCAAGGTGGTACCGCAATAACAAAGGAAAGTGGAGGAATTGGGACGAATTCACGTGCTCAATTAAACGCTGGTACGGAGCCAGCGAAACTTACCAAGAGAAGCTGATCCTTGAATGCACCTCACGTACTCAGGGCGAAGACGAACCGGTACGTGAGTACATGAATTGCATGATAGGCATGCTACAAGAGCTCGTCCCCAAGCCTAGCGAGAGGAACCAGGTAGATCACCTCTACCGAAACATGCTGCCGAGAATCCAGCGCCGGTTCAAGCGAATCGAGGCGCAGACGATCGACCAGCTGTTTGACTTGGCCCGCGAAGCGGAGCGGCTGCAAGAGCGCGAAAAGCTCTACAAACCACCTCCAATGGAAGGGGAGCTGGTGCGGCCGGAGTTCGCGTATAAGGCCAAGAAGAAGTCAGAGAAGGCTCCTCTGAAGGCAAAGGTAGCAGCGGTGGAATCCGATAAATCCACCACCGGCAAGAATCTGGTGGAGCTGGACGCGATTCTCAACCAGCTGAAGAAGTTGCTACCAAGTGAGAACGGGAGCGCAGCCGGGAGTAGCAAACCAGGAAGTCCCAAGAGTGGACGACGGTTTGTTCAGAAAAAGAGACCGCCGAACCGGCCCGGAGAGCAGAGGGGCCAATACGAGAAGCCCCGCGGCGGAAAGAGCGCGGAAGGAGGGCCAAGCAGGACGCCCTTCGATCCGAGCAAACCGATTTCCTGTAATGGGTGCGGGAAGCTTGCGTATTTCCGCCGCCATTGCCCTGACTGCAATAAGGGAAACGCCTCCGGGAGCGACTAAACGGGACTCAGGCCGAACCCAAGGGCCAGAGAGTCCCAGAGATGCCCAGAAGCTCGGGCCCACGGAATGAACGAGACCGCGCGGAGCTCATCCGCGGCGGGATAGACTCGATGAAGCCAGAGGGGCATAGGAAGGGAATCGATTCCCAAGATTCTATTCCTCAAGGTCAGCAGGAGCCACACCGGAGCTACCGTCCAGAGGACGAGACGCGCTGGTGGCTCCAAGCGGAAATTGGCGATTTCCGGATCAGAGCCCTGTATGATCCAGGAGCTTCGACGACGGTAATGGGGTCTAACGGCCTCACAATCGCCACCGCCCTGGGAAAATCGCTCTCTACCGAAAACGCGGGGAGAGTGAAATTGGCTGATGGACATGCACAACCACTGAGTGGGCACGTAATGTTGCCTTTCACCATCGGTGGTGAGACCAAGGAGCTCAGGGTTGCCATTATGCCAAATCTGGACGCCGAATGTTACGTAGGAGTCAATTTCGTACGTGCATTTCGTGCAGTTCTAGACCCAGACGCTGATCAGCTGTTCCTCAAAAACAAAGGAAAGTGGAGGAATTGGGACGAATTCACGTGCTCAATTAAACGCTGGTACGGAGCCAGCGAAACTTACCAAGAGAAGCTGATCCTTGAATGCACCTCACGTACTCAGGGCGAAGACGAACCGGTACGTGAGTACATGAATTGCATGATAGGCATGCTACAAGAGCTCGTCCCCAAGCCTAGCGAGAGGAACCAGGTAGATCACCTCTACCGAAACATGCTGCCGAGAATCCAGCGCCGGTTCAAGCGAATCGAGGCGCAGACGATCGACCAGCTGTTTGACTTGGCCCGCGAAGCGGAGCGGCTGCAAGAGCGCGAAAAGCTCTACAAACCACCTCCAATGGAAGGGGAGCTGGTGCGGCCGGAGTTCGCGTATAAGGCCAAGAAGAAGTCAGAGAAGGCTCCTCTGAAGGCAAAGGTAGCAGCGGTGGAATCCGATAAATCCACCACCGGCAAGAATCTGGTGGAGCTGGACGCGATTCTCAACCAGCTGAAGAAGTTGCTACCAAGTGAGAACGGGAGCGCAGCCGGGAGTAGCAAACCAGGAAGTCCCAAGAGTGGACGACGGTTTGTTCAGAAAAAGAGACCGCCGAACCGGCCCGGAGAGCAGAGGGGCCAATACGAGAAGCCCCGCGGCGGAAAGAGCGCGGAAGGAGGGCCAAGCAGGACGCCCTTCGATCCGAGCAAACCGATTTCCTGTAATGGGTGCGGGAAGCTTGCGTATTTCCGCCGCCATTGCCCTGACTGCAATAAGGGAAACGCCTCCGGGAGCGGACTAAACGGGACTCAGGCCGAACCCAAGGGCCAGAGAGTCCCAGAGATGCCCAGAAGCTCGGGCCCACGGAATGAACGAGACCGCGCGGAGCTCATCCGCGGCGGGATAGACTCGATGAAGCCAGAGGGGCATAGGAAGGGAATCGATTCCCAAGATTCTATTCCTCAAGGTCAGCAGGAGCCACACCGGAGCTACCGTCCAGAGGACGAGACGCGCTGGTGGCTCCAAGCGGAAATTGGCGATTTCCGGATCAGAGCCCTGTATGATCCAGGAGCTTCGACGACGGTAATGGGGTCTAACGGCCTCACAATCGCCACCGCCCTGGGAAAATCGCTCTCTACCGAAAACGCGGGGAGAGTGAAATTGGCTGATGGACATGCACAACCACTGAGTGGGCACGTAATGTTGCCTTTCACCATCGGTGGTGAGACCAAGGAGCTCAGGGTTGCCATTATGCCAAATCTGGACGCCGAATGTTACGTGGGAGTCAATTTCGTACGTGCATTTCGTGCAGTTCTAGACCCAGACGCTGATCAGCTGTTCCTCAAAAACAGCAAAGCCCACGTCCAGTTAGAGGTAGCTAGCTTGAACGGAGGTACGGCTTCTTTGTCGTCAGCAGGTGTGGCTGACGCAACCGACAGTATACGCGAGGAATTGCGTCAGCTGTTGGACCGAGTTCTATCCAACACCATGCCAAAGATCGGTCGATCTCACGATGTCGAGCAGCGGTACTACCCGGTCTCGGACAAAATTCAGGAAGAAATGCACCGCCAAGTGAAGGAGATGCTTGACTCCGGGGTCATTGAGCCCTCGACCAGCGGATGGTCCAGCCCGGTGGTGATGACGAGAAAGGATGACAATTCTAGACGGTTTTGTATCGACTTCAGGAAAGTCAACGCTTTAACAAAACCAGATGCATATCCTTTGCCTTTCATGCACGATATACTGCGCAAACTAAGAAAGGCTCGCTATATCTCCACTCTCGACATGAATTGCGCCTATCATCAGATACCGTTGCAAGTCGAGTCGCGCCCTATTACTGCTTTCACAGTTCCTGGATTGGGACTGTTCCAGTTCACGAGGATGCCGTACGGATTGGCATACGCGGGGGCGACCTTTCAACGGATGATAGACCAAGTCGTAGGACCAGACCTGGCGCCGCACGCTTATGCTTACCTTGATGATATTATCGTCGTGTCGGAGACATTCGAGGATCATAAGCGTTACCTAGAGGAAGTCCTTAAAAGACTGACAGGAGCTGGACTTTCAATAAACCGGGATAAGTGCGTTTTTTGTAAGTCAGAGGTTAAGTATCTTGGCGTAATGGTAAACCGGGACGGAGTACGTCCCGATCCCGCCAAGATAGAGCCGATAAAAGAGTATCCGGCTCCGAAGAATATTAAACAGCTTCGCCGTTTCCTCGGTATGGCTTCTTGGCATAGGCGATTTATGCCGGATTACGCGACAATCGCAGAACCTTTGACGCGTTTAACCAAGAAGAACCAGCGGTATGAGTGGCTTGATCAGCAAGAGCAAGCCTTCCAACAGCTCAAGGCCGTCTTAATGACAGCACCGATTCTGCAGCGTCCCGTCCCAAATGGGCAGTGCATACTGCAGACGGACGCCAGCGACACAGGTATAGGGGCTGTGCTACTCCAACTCGTGGATGGAGACGAAAAAGTTTTGGAGTATGCAAGTCGGATCTTGTCCCCAGCCGAGAGGAATTACAGTGTCACCGAACGAGAATGTTTAGCCGTTGTCTGGGCAATAAAGAAGTTCAGGCAGTATATAGAAGGTTACGCGTTTCGAGTCGTAACCGACCACAACAGTTTGCGTTGGCTCTGCAATATGCGCAACCCAACGAGTCGTCTCGCAAGATGGGCTCTCGAACTCCAAGCGCACACCTTCACGATTGAGCACAAGAAAGGTGCGCTTAATCATGTTCCAGACGCGCTCTCTAGAATGTATGAAGAAGGAGAGCCGACGATAGCCTCGGTCTCTTGGAGCGACACTACTGTTGACCCGTGGTACCTCGCATGGGTAAAGGATGTATCAGAGAGACCACGGGAATTCCCCGAATGGAAAGTAGTAGGGGGAAATCTATATACTTACCGGCCTGACCCCACCTTAGAGGACGTCATGGAAGACCCCGAGGCATGGAAGATGGTAGTGCCTCAAGAGAATCGCCCGTCGATTCTAAGAGAATGTCACGACGATCCAACTGCTGGCCACTTAGGTCGCGAAAAGACTTTCGCACGGGTTGCCAGATTATACCCCCGATACTACGCGGAGGTAGGTGACTACGTGCGGAAATGTCAAATCTGCTAGCAGTGTAAGGTAGAGCAGCAACCGCCTAGAGGCCTAATGGGCCGTAGAGTAGTCGAAAGACCTTGGCAGGTAGTCGCAGGTGATGTGACTGGACCATTACCTCGCTCTACCCACGGATTCGAGTACATTCTAGTCTTCCAGGACTTATTTACGCGCTGGATTGAAGCGGTCCCACTTAGAAAAGCAAACGCAAAGACCATAGTAAAGGAGTTACACGAGCGTGTCCTCATGCGTTTCGGCACGCCGGAAGTATTTCACTCCGATAATGGGACCGAGTTCAAAAACAAGATGGTCGACGACTATCTCAAAGAGAAGGGAGTGTACCATACGACGACACCTCCTTACCACCCTCGAGCAAACCCCGTAGAAAGGTCGAACCGCACGCTTAAGACAATGGTAGCTTCGTACATCAAGGAAAAGCATACCAGCTGGGACGAAAAGCTACCGGAATTAGTGTTTGCAATAAACACAGCGGTTCAAAGCTCGACAGGGTGGAGCCCGGCAATGTTGAACTACGGTCGACAGCCAGAGCCACCTAGCACGGACCGGCGAGAGCAAGAAGAGCTCGCACAAGAACGGTTTGATCAGCAGCGGCTCCAGGACTGGTCTGAGAGACTGTCCAGGCTAACCGAGTTGCACAAAGTGGCCTCCGAGAATGCCGCCGCGGCTCAAGCGAGACAAGCCGTATATTTCAACGCCGGGCGTCGAGACGAAATCTTTGAGATAGGCGATCTTGTTTGGAAAAAGAACAGAGTCCAGTCTTCCAGCGCTGACAAGACAACCTCTAAGTTGGCACCAAAGTATGTAGGCCCATACGTGGTTGTCCAGACAAAAGGCTCAAACACGTACCTTATTCAGGACGGGCAAGGCGACGAGGAGATGATACACGCCGAACATCTCAAGCCCTACGTGCCCGACAACGGAATGCCTCTGGCCGAAGTAGACGACGTCGCCCAACCGACGATGGACGAAGAGGCGACGAGCGACCCGCCTCCTGCGAGCGAAGACACCCCGAGCGAAAACATGTACTCTCCGGCCGCTCCCAGCGGGGAGCCGAGGCCCACAGCGAGCGTTCCGACGAAAAAGGGAAGGGGTCGTCCGAGGAAAACCGCTAGGGTGGTCGTCCGTCCGACAAACAGGGCCATAGAACCGCGCACTAGCGTTAGTGAATCAGAACGGAAGCGCGGTAGGGGTCGTCCAAGGAAGAACCCGAAATAAGGGAATACCCGGACAGTACCAAGGCTAGCAACCGACACCCATCTCTGAAGGCTCCTTTTGGATTAAACTCTCCTCTGCCACGGAACGAGCAAATTAAGAGTCCCTAGCTCGTTCTGGACGACTAGATCTCAGAAGTTCCATGGCCAAAGATTGGGCATCCGAGCCCTATCCCGATCCTGCACCCGCGAATCTCAGATACACACGTCCAGTGTACGTGGAATCTGGGAGGGGGGTGTAAAGGTAAACTACATACTCTTATGCGTATGAAGCTGTACCTTATAACGAGCGCGAATGACGATCGGAAAAGCTCGTAGGTGATCGGGAAAGCCCGCGCGTAAGCCGCGTAAGGACTAATAATGGTCCGACGCGCAAGCTGACTGAGGAGAGTTGATAGAGAGTTTATGCGAGTCATCGTAGATAGACACGTCGCCGGTAATGCCTTCCTTGATATTTCGCGGCAAGAGAACAAGAATCGTTATCGCGGATTCTTGCTCGGGTTCTGGGTTTTGCGCCGTGAAGAGTGAGTGACTTGGTGGAGTGAGCGTGCTGGTGTTAAGTGCACAGCTCCAGCAACTCCCAGGAACCTGCGAGGACGGCGAAGTTGCCGCGCGCGAGAGCCCGACGGAGAGAGGGAAAACAGGCGAAGTCGAACGCATCGACGGGGAGAATCGAGATTTAAGGTACGTGGTGCACCACTCGCGAGCCGCCGAAGCCGTAAAGACTCTCTCTTTACGGCTATAACTTTAAGTTAGGAATCGACGAATCTCGCCCGCGCGCGACGGCGAGGAAGCTAACGGGCGACCGCGTACGCGTGCTAGAAAGAGAGACACCTCGTCGCGAGACCTCACGCGGCCTATATACGGCTTTTGTTAAATCTTTGTCTTATGTTAAACTGTATTTATATTTCTTTAACTTGAATAAAATTCATATGTAATCAATATCCGAGTACGAGTTTGATTATTGATTACCGGCGTATGTTATTCCCGTTATCCCGAATACCGCCCTCTCCGTTTCAGGAGCGGCCGAGGTAAACTTACCGCGAATTTATCCCTTTTATTCGCGGTCCTTTTCAGCTCACGACGTTTTAGCTGTACAAAGACGCGAGATCGGCAAGTGATCTCGCGGTTGTTAACGGACATCGCAACGGTAGGTCGTGCGCGGGGTTCACTGATTTGAATCCGCCGCGCACTCTCGGAGCACCGCCTAGGGAGTATAACTAGGCAGTGCCGTAGCAACCGATCCCTTTACCCCTACCGACGCGAAAGATTGTACCCCGTTACAGTCCTACACCAGAAGTTTGAAAATATTTCTTAGTTAGTCAAGTGTTAGAAGTACAATAATATTATATTTTTATAAGTGCAACAGAAAAAAAGTATAATATATTCAGTATTTAGTAGTGCCAATATTAGTGTGTGTGAGTGTGTGTGTATATAAATATATATATAATAAAATTGATGTACTAAAATGCTAATTATTTGGCTAAAAGATGCTGAAATGTTCGCGAATTTTTTCTATCCCATTCAATCCCCATCTCATGGCCTAATGAATTGCATATTGTAGTAAAAATATTATAAAAGCTACTTTATTTATACAGGTTGGCAATTTATGGTCAAAAAATGCCATACTTTTATTAACTTGATTTCGCCATTTTAATGGTTAGAAAAAACGTTACATTTTTGTTATCAAAATGGCTTTTAAAAATGCTCAATTTTTGGGTTTTAGTAAGTTGAGATAGCCAGGAAATGCTATTAAAAAGTTTTCATTTTCTACTAGGGATAATAGCTACTAGGGTAACATGATTTAAAAAAATAAAAAGTAGTAATCATCTAATTTTAAAATTCATCTTTTCTATGCAGATTAATGCATTTTCCAAGAATAATGTACTAAAAAGTATATAGCATTTAGATATTAACATTTAGCAAATACTTCAACACAAAATAAAAATTTTCAAAAAACCTTTTATATTATAATATTTCTTCAAGTGCCATTCGATGTTTTGAATTTTTTACCTATATTATGTTACTATGAATTTTTTGAACAATATTTGTCGCATTAGTTTTATTTCTTTTTTAATCAAACAAAAAATCTTTTTTCAATTAAAACCAAGTATTGAACATTTTTGTTTTGAAAATAGATTTATATTCGATTGAAAGAAGAAATAAAATAAAAGTATTTAATTCAAAGGATTCGTTGGATACTTCTTATCAAATACCAGTATCCGCCAAATTACAAGAAGTATTTGTTGAATACTTTTCGTCGAATATTTTGTGAAATTGCTTTCAGTGGCTTAAACATCGTTTCATTTCTTTTTATTTTTATGTAGCAATTTTAATTTTATTCTTGTAAAGTATTCGACGTAAACTTGTGGACGAGTGCTTGCCCAACTTTCGTTTCTTATTCCAATGATTATAGTTTCATAGTTATAATTGAGAAAAAATCATCTTTTTAAAATAACTTGAAACTGATACATTTAAAAATCATAATCAAGAGGAAAGGTTTTTTTAATTTCTACAAAGTATATACATTTAGCATGATTAAAAAAATATCATGTACAACATGCAAAAATTTCAAAAATAAAGTTTTTATGAATTTGAAAATGATATTAAACAACAGCAAATATATATTTTACCAAAAAAAATTTTTTTCCCAAATTAGGAAATTGAAAAAAAGAAAACCTTATGCTATATAAACTCTATAAACAGCTTAAAATATATTGCTAATGTTTTTAACAAACCGAAAAATTTTACTTTTAATCAATTACTTTCAGTACACAAGTAAGAACAAAAATGTTTAAATAATTATATAATGTAAACTTTTATAATTATTTTTGCATTTTTTATTTTTAAATCGGCTATATCTTTTATATTATAAGATGCGAAATAAATCTGCTGAGACTTACTATAATAAAATTCAGGACACTTGAGCGTCAATAAGATGTAACCTCCCCCCCCCCGCAAACAGAAAAATGATTTATTTTTTATTATTAAACGAGGAATTCAATTTTCATGTTTTGAGCATATTTTATAAAGAGTATTTTTAGATATTTAAGCTTTTTTAAAATTTAAAGTTAATTGTCAATTTACATATTATAACATTAATATTTACACTTTAGTGTTTTGTAGACTACAAGTCTAAGGTATAAAGTATCTATTATAATTTTTGTCTTCGATTTATGTACACATTTTAAAATATTTTTTTCTTACAACCGGCAAACTATCCACCCCCTCGCAAGAGCAGACAGTTCACCGAGTGTGGGACTCAGTAGGAGCAAACTACTAATACTCACTAAACCCACATATCTCTGTTCGCACCGACACCAGCCCGGAACTGTTATTCACATTACTTCAGACTGGGCGGCTGTCCTTGCGTATCCAAAAAACACATTCATTCTTTTACTCTTTTATTCTCGAATCGCATTCGCTCAATAATCTGCTTTTTTGCTCCGCAATACATTCGTAACGTAATATGCGATCAGGCGCCAGTTGTCCGCGTTCATGGTCATAAGTCTCGTCACGTTTTCCGGCGTGATTGCTTCTACGTCCATTTCAAGTCGTTGACGTTGATCTGCCCATCGCCTGCAGGCGAAGAACGTATGATCAGCGACATCATAGACCCATCCGCAGTACTTGCATTCAGGTGAAACAAGTCTGCCCATCTTGTGTAGATAGCCGCTGAAGTATGCATGTCCAGAGAAAAATTGGGTGAGATAGAAGTCTACCTCACCGTGCTTTCTCCCCTTCCACGGAGCAACCGCAAGGATAAGTCTACGTGTCCATCGCGCTTGTTGGGTATTTGTCCACCGGGTTTGCCAGAGTTCCATTGTTTTCGTACATTTGTCTGTCGCAGCGTCGACCCGTCCCCTGTCGTATGCGCTTTCGTTCCGTCGCGAGTAGGTCGATCGGAATTACGCCCGCGATATCAAGAACAGCGTTTTCGGACACCGTTCTGTACGCGCACGCGATTCTTAACGCGCCCACCCGCTGTACACTAGTCATCGCTTTCGCCCGTCTCTTAACGTGTAACGCGTCCGCCCATATTTCCACCCCATATAGGATGATTGAGTGGGTAACGCTCATTAGTAGTCGTCGAGTGCTCGATCTTGGTCCGTTCATATTAGACATGAGACTGCTCAAGGCTTTTGTCTTTTCTTGTGCCTTTTTAGTCACCGTGCGTATGTGAGGCCAGAAACTCACTTTCGTGTCCAAGGTCACTCCTAGATACTTGACCTCGTCTCGAACCACCACGCATTCGCGTCCGAATGTCAACGGTATCCCCGTGCCGATTCTTCGTTAGAAGCACAAGTTCCGTCTTTTGTAGCGCAAGTTGCAGTCCGTGGTCTTTCATCCATCCAGTCACTCGACGCATAACCTGGTTCAGCTTTAGTTGAATCAGGTGTGTGTCACGGGCCACGATAATGGCGGCAACGTCATCAACGTAAGCGACAAGGGATGTGTCCGTCGGTATCTCCATTCGGAGAAGACTGTCATACAGTATGTTCCAGAAGTCTGGCCCCAGAATGGAGTCCTGGGCGACACCTGCAGTTATTCGTCTGTCTTTTCGTCCGCCAGTGGTCTCGTATGTGAGACGTCGGTCCCTCAGGTAGTCCCTTACAACCCGGAGAAGGTAGTCGGGCACCCGGAATACTGTTTCCAGCGCTTCCAATATGTCCACCCACCTCGCCAAATTGAAGGCGTTCCTAACGTCCAACGTAGCCAGTAAGACCAGAGGCCTGGTTGTGTGGCACCTGGTGTTATGCTTGTCGAAAATGGTTTTTACAAAGGTTATCGCTCCGATGGTCGAGCGCCCTTTTCGAAACCCATGCAGTCGGTCTGATAAGTCTCCTTCGTCCTTTATCGACTGTAGAAGCCTTGGACTAAGCATTAACTCGAACAGTTTTCCGGTCGTGTTAAGTAGGCTTAGGGGCCTGTAAGATGACGGATTCTCAGGGTCCCCCTTATTTTTACTAATGAGAATCCTCCACCAGGCACCCGTTGAATTTGTCGAGGAGCACCGACGGTCGTCGCTAAACGACGAATCGTAAGATTTCCGACGGCACTCCGTCAGGGCCCGGTGCCTTGTTAGGTTTCAACGAGTTTGCAGTTCTGGCAAGCTCCGCACTCGTGAATAGAGGGCATTCTTCGTTTGTACGTTCAACGGTTTCCTCCCTCCTCACGGGATGAGTTGGAAAGAGACCGTCGACGATCTTGTCCATCGTCTCTGCGTCCTTAGTTATCGGCGGAACTCGTCTCCCCAGTTGGTGAGTCACGGTCTTGTATTTCGCACCCCAGGGATCCGAGTTCACCTCGTCCGTCAGTCTTTGCCAGCACTCTTTTATGCTGTTATTTATGGCGTACCGCAAACGCCTCCTACTCTGTTGCGGTAAGCTGTTTGTCGGTCGCGAGCCCGTTGGGCCTTCCATCTGAGTACTAGACAACTACGTCGGATGTCCGCAATCTCGGCTGTCCACCAGTATGTCTCTCTTGTTGCGTGCATAACGCTTCCGCGGCATACAGGCTTCACGCAATTGTTGAAGAAACTGGGTTGTTTCCCCGACAAGCGCTTCAGCCCTGTCGCGATTAGTTATTCCACGAGGTTCCACCTGTGACAGTGGTTCCCCGCGCGTCATATATCTGTCGAGTTTGTCTAAGTCTATCCGTTTCACGTCCCAACGAGGGGGACGAGTTTCCGGAGTACTGCTTGTACGCGATTCGTCCATAAGACCAAAGGTAATGTACTGGTGATTGCTGGCTGTGTAGTCTTCGACCACTCTCCATGCCCTCGCAGTCCTTGTGTCATCTTGTCCGAAACAAGGGTCACGTCAGGTACAGAGTCCCCAAAACCGGGTCGTCTGTACGTCGTCGTGTTTCCCTCATTTGCCACTGTCAGTTCCAGCCTTGCGAACATCTCCAACAGTAGTCGTCCACGTCTGTTCGTCTCGGGTATTCCTCACTCGACCGCGCGCGCGTTAAAGTCGCCCGCCACGATTTTGTTGCCGGGGATGTCTTTCACGGCGTCTTCGAGACTCTTCAGCTTTTCCGCATATTCGAGAGCGCTATAATTCGGGCTAAGGTAGACGCTGACGTAGGTGACATCGCTCACCGTTGCCCAAACGTAGTTCTCCTCGGATCCGCGCGCAATGATCCTCGTTGCCCATTCCCCGCGCACCCATAATGCCGCTGTACTCGTGCTGCTAGCGAGCCAGTTCGGCGGTGTTAAATCCCGGTACTGTTCGCTGATGACGAGGATGTTTGTGTCCAGCTCAGCCGCAATCAGAGGGAGCAGCGTGTGTGCCACGTTACTTTGATTCATATTGCATTGGAGAACAGTTACCGGAATTTTATTGTCTTGGTCTTCGTCATCGTCAGTGCTGCCTTAAATGCTGCACACGCGCCTAAACCAGCGACGTGTGCGAGGCTTTTGTTGTCCTTCTTAGGACAGAGGAAGCACTCAGGTGTGTTTTTGCACGCCTGTTCATCGTGCTCCTCTCAGCCACATAGCCAGCAGCACCGGTGTCTGTCCGGTCCTTTACAGTCTTTTTTGATATGCCCGTACCCGAGGCATTTATGACACCTAGGTATGCAAAGCCTAGGTCTCACACGGCAATTGACCAATCCGACTTTAATTCTTCCTTTTTTGAGAATTACGTTCGCGTCCCTCGCGTCGAAATCGCATACCGCAAGGGCCGAGCCACGGGCGTTAGACCCTGTCCGCGGTCGCGTATTCAGTATATTAGCGACTGACCAAAGAGACTGGATATAGTCTCCTATGACTACTACTCTCTCTGGCCATTCCACTATCCGCAACCTGTGGACGCGTCCAGTAGCATGGAAAAGTGCTCTACCCTCCAAAACGGAGGTTTCCGGAACACATTTTGAAATATTACAAAAAATAAATATTATTGTTACATACGTTTTTCTTTACATACACAAAAACTGAATATTATTCGGTAAACGAAATTCTAATATTTTGAAAAACTTATTAATTACTTATAAAACCCATATGACGCGATTAAAACCTGTATAAATACGACATCTATTATCGTAAAGGGGGGTTCCATTATTCAGTTAAGGTTTTTAGGAAATGTATACAACGTTATTAGTATATAAACAATTTTTTTGTTGGTTTTTACATTTTCTTTCCAGGGAATAATTTCGATAGAAATAGTCATATATTAAAAAGTATATACATTTTGTGTAAACCGTTTTTTAAAAATTGATTCCCATCACCTTAAGAAATATGAAGAAAATTGTTATTTTTAGAGACCGAAAACACTGGAAAATTATTTCAATAAATAAAAACTTTGCATTGCACATTAAGGGGATATGAATTCAAAACAAACAGAAAAATGATTTATTTTTATTAAAGGAGATTCGATTGACTTCAATTTATCGAAATATCGAAGATAATCTGTGAATTTTTTCAAATTTTTTTTATTGATAAACGAGCGAGATTTTTAGGCAGCCGTGAATAAGCTATATATTACCGACCAAAAAAAATGGTTATCTACGTATAATTAATTGATAATTAATTATTTCTTAAAAATCTCTCTATCGCGCTATTCTATTTGTTTTGTGCAGTATCTGTGATTTTTTTTCAGATTTATTCTTATATAATTAGGTTTTAAAATTTTTGGGATTTTCCAAGTTATATAGACCTCTAAAATTTGGGTACCACATACCTTTAACAGGCAACATTTAATAATTGGGATTAGTAATGGGTGTTATTAAAAATATGTTTTAAGTAATTAAATATTAGGAATTACTCACATTTTTCCACACTACAGTAATACACTCTAATCGAGAAACATATAAGTATAACATAATAGATTTTGTATAGAGGAAAACATCTTTCTAATAAGTTGACACTGCATAAAATATAAAAATGCCCATGCATCCAAAGCCTGCCGCCATGTTTACACTTACAGTATTTAAAGCGCCCAAAAAAATTCTCGACGTTGCCATGAGGTAACACGAAACAATCAAATTTGCCTCGCTCCTATATTGCGCTTAGAGCCACGGGTGGGGGGAGCGGCGGCCATGTCGTCTGCGCTTTCCCTCTATTCCTTATTCGGATGAATTTTATGCCTTTTTCTTTTATTATCTCAAAATTTTACAGTTACAAAAATCGAATAAAAAATTGTTTCCGATACTAAATTTTACGTTCATTCATTTGGCGCTAGTCGTTTTACTGTAGAGCTAACGGTTATTGAGATATAATTTAAAATAACTTTTAAACGTTTATTTCGCATAGAACCCCTGGACCTAGGAAGCTGCAACTTTTAAATATATAAATTAAATAATTTCGTTCTTATTTTTAAATGACCTAGTTTAGTTTTTTTTTTTTAAATTAATAAGGTTGAAGATTTTTATTTTCTCCATATCTCTGTAATCAACGATAATAACGATAGGAATTTGGGCTACAAAAATTGCTCATCGATCAATTTAATTTGCCCCGTTAATAAAATAGCAAAATTCATATTAGTTTTTTTATAAATCGCGGAAAATCAGACATTGTAATTGAGTACTGAGTGTTTTATCTCTGCGAATGTGCATACTTTTTTCATTATAAATTATAAAAAAAATTATTAAAATTTTTATTTAATAAATAAGCCAAAATTAAAACGAGTGACATAAAAATAAATAAATTTTTAACCCTAAGTCTCACACCAGATGGCACAATTTAAATATAAGTTCTGATATTTCGATAGCGTATAGATGCGGTAGCCGTGATTTCGGGAAGAGCGCTCATCGTGAACGGACGTGCTTAATTTCTTTCTCGACGACATACTACCTAAAACTACTCATATCATTTGTTACTTACAAGAAAACGAGTTTCAAAGAAAACTCGCATATCATACCAACTAACTCGATAAGCAACCTTTCCCCATCTTCATCCAAATTGACTGCAAAAATTTCAAACAAAGGTAACAACTTAAATTTCCTTTCTCAGATCGACCACGAAAAATTAAATTCAACAAACCAATGCACTAAAATAGTAAGTTAACCATGCTTTCGGAGAGTGTAGATGACAAAATATTAAACTCAAACGAAATTATGAACATCATTGTTGGTAACGTTGATTCCAAAATCAATGAGACAAAAAAAAGAACAACAATTACAAAAAATCCTTCTAATGATAAACAAACACCAAGTCCAAAAAAAAGAAGTCTCTAAAATTCAATTCTTCGCCTAACCAAATTGCTCAAAATCTTTTCCCGGAATTCGCGCATAATAATTCCGCTTTCAACTCGACCTCCAGCTTTTCTCTTACCGGTTCAATCAACAAAAATAAATTCAACCTCTCGACACCCGGACCGTACAAAATATACGTCCAAAACAAAAATGACTCTAGAAAAAAGATAGACGCCATTTAGATTGCAAAAAAAATAATTCCATTATTTCCGGACAAAAACATTTTTAACGAAATAAAACGAATAAATAATAAAGCATTGCCATATTGCCAATTCAATCATGGACCTCGCTATCTGGGATGAACTAGATCTAAAAGTTTTTATCCCAAATCACTTAATTTTTGGACAAGGAGTAGTCAGAGGAATTCCTCTACATATTTCAGATGATGTATTATTCAATGTTTAAAAATTTAAAGATGATATATTCAAATACTCAGAACTTAACTCCCCCTTTCGACAAATTAATATTCTCACATTAGCAGATTTTCGACTAAAAAATTCAACCCTACCACCAACCAAACCGAAATTCTACCAACTACCACAATGCAAATCACCGTTAAAGGTTGCTTTTTACCGTCAGAAATAAAAATTTTCAAAGTGTCCTACCTACTAGATTATATTACTCTCAAGTCCGCCAATGTTACAGATGTTTTAAGTTTGGTCATATCAAGAAAAACTGCAAATCATCCCAAGAAATCTGCATAAGATGTGGGAACCCTAACCACTTGAAAAATGAAAAAATGAAACCTGTCCCAGATCCAATTCCCAACTTTCATGTTTACGTTGTAATCAAAATCATCTACCTATTGATAAAACTTGTCCTGTTAAAATAGCCGTACAAAAAATCAGAGATGAAGCCACCCGTCAAAATCTATCTGTATCAGAAATAAAAAACCAACTTAATCCAAAAAAAACTAAAACAGAATATGTGAGACTTTCCGAATATTAAGAACACGCGACCTCAATATTTTTCCTTCTCTCAACCGACCATACAAAAAAACTCATTCGCAGAAATTCTTAAAAATCCAACCTCCCAAACCCAAATTAACTTATCTCCTTCCAAATTAAGTAATTTTTTCGCCGTCCCTTTTCAAGGCTAAAAAATAATAAATTACAATTTAAAAAAATATAAATAAATACAAGTAACGAGACATTTAACTCGATGTAACAAGACAAATTCACACACTCACCAAATTTAAACAGAACTCAAAATAACAACATATCAATCGTGTGGTTACATCTCGCAAAAGACACTTTCTCAGGTATATTGTTACAATATCAATCTATAAAAAATTCAAACAAATCAAGTTTAATTCTCGCATTAAAACAATAACCCTTAATAACACAACTTAAAAAAATATCTTTCAACTAATTTTTACTACCTATGTTGTCGCTATCAGAACACTTGTTTAAAAAAATATACATAGGACCTCCCCGAAGGGAGTCCCAAGTCACAATTAATATTCATAATGCCCACAGACCCGTGCCTAACCTCTGACCAATACATTCACAAATATATATATATATATATGTCCCCTACATCAATAAATCTATCCAAAAAAGGAGGGGAACACTCTGTATTGCGAGGCTAAGTCGAGTCGTGTGCTCCCGCGTATCAGGCGAACATGCGCCGCGGAGAAGTGGCACGCCGCGTCAGTCTTAATACAACCGGGATTCCCCGGAGAGCTCCAAAACTTTATGCGAGTCGCCCAACCTCCTCACCACACATAGTACGCTAATACCGAGAGGCAGTTATTCTCAACCAACAACGTAATGGAGAGTATAAAACACATTTCTAACAAACAAACAATGTTAATTACAATATAATTTTACAATATTTAACGTTTCTTTATACATATTCTTCAAAAAATTTACATCCTCTATACGGTTAAGCGTGTTATCATGTGTATAAATATTCAGCATCTCCGATAACATTCGTTTTTTCGTATTATTTTCAATATCAATGATAGATGCCTTATTAAAATCATCTATATCATTCTGATAGCGACAACATAGGTAGTAAAAATTAGTTGAAAGATATTTTTTTAAGTTGTGTTATTAAGGGTTATTGTTTTAATCCGAGAATTAAACTTGATTTGTTTGAATTTTTTATAGATTGATATTGTAACAATATACCTGAGAAAGTGTCTTTTGCGAGATGTAACCACACGATTGATATGTTGTTATTTTGAGTTCTGTTTAAATTTGGTGAGTGTGTGAATTTGTCTTGTGACATCGAGTTAAATGTCTCGTTACTTGTATTTATTTATATTTTTTTAAATTGTAATTTATTATTTTTTAGCCTTGAAAAGGGACGGCGAAAAAACGTCCGAAACGTCGGCAAAAATGTAACTTCTATTAACAACTGTTTGTTCGTGACGATCAATAAAGATACTCTTTTACTAAAGATTACTTGGACGAACGATAAATTCATTTAAACAATATAGATATCACTGTTAATATGTCGGATTCAAATAAATTATTAATTTGCTCTATATACAGGAATCCTAACAAACCCACATCCAAACAATTATGGAACACCTTTTTTAATTCTACTGGAAACTTTAAATATAAAGTAATAGCAGATGACGTTAATGCCCACCATAAAAGTTGGGGATCCACCCATAATTGCACCACAGGATACAACCTACACGAATCTCTTGACGATAAAAACGTAATCACACTAAATGACGGGTCCATGATTGTAAATTTTGTTTAAATCAACCTCCTTTATTTTCTGCTATAGATGTCACTATTATCTCCCCAAACCTTAAATTTATATCCACCTAGAAAACCAAATCTGACAAAATGCACAGCGATCACTACCCTATTTCCCTTTTTATAAATATCAAGATTAACTCCTCCCCCACTTCCTCCACACATAAGCTCAAAACCAATCTCATAAACTAGTCCAATTTTACAAAAAAATTAGCTCTATTAACAGATCAAAATTTCCCTAATTACAGTCTAAACAAATTCACCGCTCTCCCAACCGTTAAAAAATACGAATTTTTCCACCAATCCATTATTTCAACCATCAATCATCTTAATAACCCCAACAATACTTCGCCTCTCAATATTCCATTAAATTCTCATTTATCTTTCTTAGACGAACAACATTTTACTACATCATCAAACACTATTCCTCCAAGCCATTCCAATAGAGCGCAAATTAATTATAATAAATTAAAAACTTTCAACTCCAACCAATCACCTCATCCACCTAGGTGGAATTCTGAAACTAAAGAAATCAAAAACAACGTCATTCGCTAGAAAAAATTCTTTAAAAAACCCAACCCTTGAAAACCTCACAAAATTAACCAACTTTATAACGCCATCTAAAATAAGACTAAAACAAATTAAGTTTGATTCCTTTAAAACATTTACTGAAAAGAAACTTTCTAGAGAATCAAACTCCAAAGTCATTTGGTCCACTATTTCAAAATTTAATAATTTTAAAAGAAGTAATCATATTCACTCATCAAACGATGAATCTATTCAAAATATGTACCATTTCATCAAAAATTATTGTCCTCCAACATCTTCATACAACTATGCCCCTACCTTTAATGCTGCAAATTAAATAAATATTTTTAACAACTTGACCTGCCATTTAACCTTAAAGAGATCGATATAGCTATAGACTCCATCAAACCCAAAATTGATTCCACGCCTGGGCTAGATCAAATCAACAACTCTATGCTCGCACACCTGCCCATCAATTCAAAAAAGTTACGCCTAATTATTCTTAACCAAATGTTTTACTTCTATAACATGCCAATAGAATGGAAAGAATTTTTAATGATTTTAATTCCTAAAAAGGAACCAAACAATTTTAGACTTATTACACTTGCCTCCTGTGTTCTAAAGTTAATCCAATCAGTTGCTACCTGAAACTAAAAATGGTTTTCGCAAATCTAAATCTTGCTCTACCAGTATAGCTCATTTCACTTCCAATATTCATAAAGCATTCATAGAGAATTCTCATTTATGTGCTATCCTGATTGATATTAAATCTGCTTTTGATTTAGTTAACCCTAATATTTTAAGAATAAAGTTTATTTTCAATTTAATTACAGACAGAAATCTTTACTTCAAAATTGATCATAAATTAGTTGGTCCTTTTCAAAAACATTTTGGAGTTCCACAATGTTGTGTCTTAAGCCCCATAATATATAACATCTACATTACGCATATAAATAGATACGTACTCCCTACAAACAATCTAATACAATTTACAGACGACACAATTTTATTATGTCAAAATAAAAACATAAAATCAGCTCTTAAATCTATACAAGATAACATGAATCTAGTATCATGCTTTTTCAAGAACCTTGGTCTCGCTATTGCTCCTAATAAGTCTCAATTAATAATCTTTTCAAAATCAAATATATCTCCAAACGTTTACTCAATCACAGTCGATAATAACATTATCAACAATTCTAACGAAGTAAAATATCTTGGAATATGGTTCGATTACAAAATAACTGGAATACTTATGCGAATTGCTTAATATTCAAGATACAAAAACTCTTAAATATTTTGAAGGCACTAACAGGAACATAGTGGGGCGGCCACTCACAGATTTTACTAAACACTTACAAAGGACTTATTAAATCATGTATAGATTATAATTGCTTCTGTATAAATATACAAAATAATGCTTTAAAACAAAAATTCAATAAAATACAATACCAAGCCATCCCGGTTAAAAATATATAGGTATAAAATATACGTAAAAAATATATCCACTGTGTACTTATATTAGTTGGTACATAATTTACCTATAATTTTACCTATATTTTCCAAATTTATGCTCAATTTTATATTCCAAATTTACATCTTACATTGCATATAAAATTGAAAGTTAATTTAAGGGCAGTCCGTACTCATAGCTTCACAAATCCACCACCCGAATTTTGCGAGCAAAAGTGGCGCTGCCGTCAGATAAGCTGACTTCATATTCGACAATAATGATGACCATTTAAAGGAAATAGAGTTTTTACCACACAAAATCAGAGTTGAGCGCCATAGCTATTGATGTAATGATTAATTACATATTGCTTACCTGATTGAAAAGTCAGTATTTGCGACGAATAGTGATAAGTACGAATCAATTCTGAGAACACATACCGAAGTCACTTCGTACTTATCACTATTCGTCGAAAATACTGACTTTTCGATCAGGTAAGCAATATGTAATTAATCATTACATCAATAACTATGGCGCTTAACTTTGATTTTGTGTAGTAAAAACTCTATTTTTTTTAATTGTCCAAAATTGTTGTCGAATATGAACTCAGCCTATCTGACGGCAGCGCCACTTCTGCTCGCAAATTTTCGGGTGGTGATATATTCAACTATATTCTACGGACTCCCCTTAAGCACATTTAACACTTATCGGTCACAGTTCAGTCATATAAAATTTCACATACATTTCACCCAGTGTGACCGATGAGGGTTAAAGATAAAGGAAGCATATATAAAGTCATGCGTTATGCGTTATGTACTTATGTCACATTAGTTAATTGTAAATTAAGAACTTAATTTATTTAGTGTATTTACATTAATAAATTATTTATAATTTACTTAGAGTTGTAGAGAATTTAGATTATAATGATTAATAAGCGCGCACAATATTTTATGACTCATGTGTGCGTAAACTTGCACTTTACACATTATACCAATTATAAAATGCAATTTAACACTTATTATCATAAAATATTGTTCGCAATACGTATGTATATTTTACGCACTTGTTATGAAAACTACTTCTGTTATAAATATGTAATATATTCTATTAAATATATATATATATAACTACCCTAGCGGAAAAAATAAAAGAAAGAAACTAAAATAATCTGAAAATAACTGTTAAAAAATGTCAAGGTTGAGACAAAAAATAAGTTTTTATTTTGATATTTTTAGTTTCTTTAAGTTTTTATCATTTATACTCAATTTTGAATTTTCTAATATGGGATAAGTTTTTTTCAATAAATGTCACCAACCAAAGTTTCATTTAACTGTGTTAAAAACTGTTTCCATCAGATTTTTTCAGTTTCTTTCATTTTAAAAATTCAATCACTTCATCAGACACTTCCCACAACATTAATACAGTAACTGGATCAAAAAGTAAACTATCAAAATCAATCAACTGCTATTTACTCTCCCGATGTCAACATCAAAGTTATATAGAAACTCCCCTCCAAGTGCTCAATTTTTACAGCCGAAGCCATAGCAATACTTCAATCTTTTAAAATCATACTAAATAAAAATATACCTTACTCTAGAATTTTTACAGACTCTAAATCGATTCTTGAAGCTCTGATGCATTTCTCTCCTTCGAAAATTAAAAACTCTTCTTACTTAATTCTAGAAATAAAATCCATTTTAAATACTCTCAATGACAAAAATTTTGTTACTACTATTTTTTGGATTCGCGCGCACCAAGAGATCATAGGTAATGACATAGTAGATGATCTAGCAAAAAAAGCTACAATCTCTGGTCATCTTATCAAACGCAAAATCTCTATATCCGACTTTTATGAATCTCTAACAAACAAACAAAATCTAATCTTCCTCAATTGGTTGGACAAACAAAAATCTCACAAAGGTTGCCATCACTTCTCCAATTTTTACTCTAAACCAAAAAAACCCTGGTTTTACAATTATAATACCCTCAGATTCCATGTTGTTTCAATAAACCGCCTCAGATCAAATCACTACTCTCTTGCTGCTAACCATTTCAGAAAATTAATTGTTCACTCCCCTCAATGCCAGTGTGGTCACCCTTCCCAAAACATAGATCATTATATTATCTTCGTTTGCCCATTGTACATAAATGAAAGAATTACATTTAATAAAAAACTTTCAGATAATAAATCTCTGCTACAAATCAATATTATCGATACTCTTAGAAAACCCAAGTCGACAGAATGTAAATTATAATCAGAGTTCCTAAAGTCTATTGACCTATTTGTTTGAAATTTTTAATTACTCCCTCATCCAACATCATTTATGATTCCTTTCCAAAAATAAATCATACAAATAAAAAAAATAACAAATAAATAAATTAAAGTAGCAATGGTAATGATAAATTAATAAATATACAGGGTGTCCTAAAAGTAACGATACACCCAATAAATATTCCAGGTAAAAGTTTTTTTAAAAATGGTGAAGGTCATTCCTTAAGTAACTTTTTACGACGAATCCAGTGGTGAACTTGGATTTGACCTTCAACTTGTCATTCAAGGTCATTTCAAGGCCAACTTTGTTTTTTTAAATGGGAACCCCTATTTTTGACAACAGCAATCGAAAGAGCGAGAAATTTTACGTCTAAACATGTACTCAGGTCATAGGCCAAGGTGACCTTGAACCTTCTGCTGAAGATTATTAAGTTTTAGGTATGGATCGGCTCCGATCTGTACTTGTTTGACTTAGGGGTATTAAAAAGGTCAAGGGAATTCTTGTAATAATGGTATCCAATAGTGACCTTGGATTTGACCTAGCGATAGACCTTGAAGGTCATTCGAAGGTTAACTTTTTTTTTAATGAAAACGACTATTTTTCACAACAACAATCAAAGGAGCGGGAAATTTCACTCGAACCTGCTATGGATTAACTCCAATCTGTAAGTTTGAACCTTCAAGGTCATTGCGAGGTCAGTTTTTTTACATTTAAGAATGCGGTAGCCGTGAGCGTTAAGGCACATACTATATGCAACCGTTATTCAAAGGGTCTCGGGTTCAAAACTGTTCGAGAGCTTAATATTTTTTAAATTATATTGCGCATAACATACTATTATTTACATCGGAAAATTTTTTCGCAAACTTAAAAAAAATGGTTTTTTTTGTTAAATTTGCGAATTTTATTATGGAAAACAATTAAAATTTATGTTACTGTCAATTGATTTAATTTTTATTTAATTATTAATTTAGTATATTGATTATTTATTTTAATAATTTATAAGGTACTTATGCGGACACATGAAAAAAATTGTTTTTGACCAAGAATTGTGAACCATACTTTTGGCAAGTTTGTTGGCGGTGGAATTATACCGATACATTTTCTTACTTACCAGATATCCGTATTTGAATTATCGAATCGCACATCGATTGTATACATTTTATTTAACTAAATTAAGGGGATGTAGTTTTTAAAATAAAATTGATTAAAAAGTGTATTTTTTAATATGTCAAATTATAAGAATTGAACAATATTGTATTTGTACGTTTTGAGTGACTATAACTCAAATCTGTTCAGAGCTTAATTTTGAATTATTATTTTATTCCCGCCTGGTCGGCCATTTGTAAACGCGCATGCGCATACGCACATATTTGCCCCACAAAAGCAAAAGTTTGTGAATATTTTACTGCACCTCGAAATCATTTGGTAATTCACATAAATAACGACCGTTATGTATATCAAGTAACTTTTCATTCCACCTCTTCAAGTGTTACAAGGCTGTATCGCTCGAAATGAGAATGCCCACCCTGGCGAAAATAATCGTATGATTAATCACGCGAATTATCGAATGATTTATCAAGTAATTTATCGGGTGATTTATTGAGTTATATATCACTTGACGATTTGGCGCTATTTATCACTTGAGCATAGTTACAATTAATATGAAATTGCTGCAATATATTACTAAATATATATTGTTCTTCTAATATGGTACCGATATGTACATTAAAATTTTAATTTGTATGAAATTGTCCATATTTTTAAAAATATGTTTATTCCATTAAAATTGATACCATTAAAATAAATTCTAACTGGGCTTTTTGAAATGTCTACAAATATGTTTTTATTATCTTTGTAACTGTTTGTGAATGTAGCATTGAGAATAGACTGCGAAATGATTGATCATGAAAGTTAAGCAGCATTGACCGCGGTTAATAAGTGGATGGGTGAATAACTATAACATAAACAGAAAAATGTGTAATACTTTTTTTTATTTATTTTATGTTTTTTTTTACATAATTTTTGAACTATTTATTATCGAATTTTGTTACTTATCAAGTGATAAATAGCGCCAAATCGTCAAGTGATATATCACTCAATAAATCACCCGATAAATCACTTGATAAATCACTCGATAATTCGCGTGATTAATCATACGATTATTTTCGCCAGGGCACGGATAATGTATTTCAGCCTAAAAAAACGAGCCTTTGAAAGTAATACTATCATATTCTAGACAAACAAACACGAATTTTGAGAAAACATTCGGTACCGTCACTTGAGGGGAAGCCGAGATATTGAATATTGTAATGGTGTCATCATAAAGGGCCACCTAAAAAGGAATAATAAATATTAGTAGGTGTTATTATAAATATATTATAATTGGAAGTACACTTACCTGGTTCGGAGGTAATCCAGCAACAGTAGTGGGAATGCCGTCGAGGAGTTGTTGGTCGGCTGCTCCGGGGTTCTCTGCTGCAGGAGGCGGGGTTCCCGGGGTGATCGGCTACTCCAAGACACTAGCATCTGTAAAAGAAAAATATATAAATATTGGGTGTTGAATGAGGAAAAAGAATAAAGAAAATCAGGAATTAATTATCGAGGAAATGTAAATTGAAACAGGGTAATGGAGGGATTTGGTAAAAGGTTATATTAATACTTACCTATTTTGGCGGTTTTGCATCATTGTTTATTGCAAATATGCAATAAACAATGATGTAAACATTACCTTCGTGAGCGTGTGGGAAGACCCTTTTAGAGCGTTGGTGGGGGGCAACCGTTGTCTGTCCTCGCGCACGGCCTATATACGCGAGTATACGTATGCGCACACACATTACACACGCGCACTACACCCGCGGAACGGTTTATCATCGTCCCCGCCGGTGGGGATCGCGCGCACGCGGTGAACCGGTCGCGAAGCACGTTGTTTACGTGCCGGTTCGAACTCAGGTGCGTCCATCTTGAATCGATCGAGATTCAAGCGCGCGCATAGTAACTAGGAGGTCCACGCTTTTATCGACGTAGGGATTTACGTATCGATACGTAGGGAGTTTCGAAACACGTGTAGTGGGGATCGATCGGGTATATACATTATACGTGTATAATATATAGAAGTAAATAAGAGATTCAAATCTCGCGCCAATGAGATTTTGGTGATTTTACTAAATATTTTATAGTAAGGACGATGTGTCATGTATGGAATTACTGTATAAAATAGTATTATGACAGTAATTCCGTAATACACGTATATTTACTGTAATAGTTGGGACAATGATAACTTATGCAAATGAGTTGTCATATTTGATATTAGTAAGGACTATACGGTAGCGGGGGGCACCTGTGACATGTAATTACATGGAGATAAGTCAAATAATGACTTATCTCCCGCAGGTGACACGAGAGAAATAAGGAAACGGGACAACAAGTGAGAAGAGGATAGAGTATTTAAATTTTCGGTTACGGAGAGTAGTTTCCGGAAAGAGAGTTAGTCTAGCATCAGTAGTCGAGTGGAGAAGTTGTGGTGTTTTTGGTAGCAGAGTCTAGCATCCTTAGTGATTGAGAGCAGATATATTTTGAGAGAGTTTTAGTTATCAGTAGCCATTGTTAGAAGTTATGTTTCTTCGGAGGGTACGATCAGTTATTGAGATTTGTTACCATAAAAAAATCGATATATATATATATACAGAGATACATCATCTGCTTATTTTTATATATAATATTTAGATTTATTCAACAAAGTGGTAAGCAATTCAATTACTATTGTGGCGTCTGATATCTTAGTAAATTACTGTTGGTCAAACGTGGTCGTGGGTATTCGGGAGTGATTTTTCGATCGTTGGGATCGTGGGGTTCGTTTAATAATTACGTCGCGTTACGTTGGGTTTCTTTCGCGCGTTATTATTGAATAATAGTTTTCAAAAATCTCTCTCGTTGTATTGGTGACAGTGGATTCCGTAAGAAATCCGCTTATTAATTTGTTAACGCCAATTAAAATTTACTGTAGATTACAGTGGAAACCGGTCCACTGTAAATTCGACGGAATCTCCTCTAAGAGAGTCGGCCGTGCAGAGTTTTATTTTATTTCAATTTATATTTTCGACGTTTCCACCGGGAAACGGTGAAGAGTTTTAACCAAAAATTTGGTAACGTCGCAATATCAAAGATAAGGGTTGCTAACAGGCAGATTAATAAGAAAACATACAAAGAAAGCAACTTTGCACGTTTTTTATCCTTATAAAGATGCAGAATCAAATCAATTAACTTTTAATTCAGTGCAACCCTTAATAGACGAATTTTGGGGGTAAATATGAGTGCCGTAAAAGCAACCCCTAATGTTCTGAGCAAATAAAAAATCGTTTGCACGTTTTTTCCGAATCCAGATGGACATAAAACTGATAACCAACTAAATTAACATCTTTTAAGGTTGCTTTTATTACCGTGTTGGTAATAATTACATAAATAATTCATTTTATTTCATAACTTTTCACAACAAAATCGGCAAATCGGCCAGACGATTCAGCTGTGACGATGGAAGTATTCACGTGACTTTAACTCCCTCTCACGGCCACATTTCAACTTCTATAACAATCGACGTGTCTCTCTCACTCTTTAAACTTTCCATCAGTCTGTCTTTTTTTTCGTAAGTTGATTATATATACGTCATCTGTTTCTCAATCTTTAAATTCTCCATTGCTCTGTCCTCTTTTTTCTATAGTAGACTATATCAAAAACACCTTCCCTTGTGTTATTCTAATCAAACTTTGAAAATTGTTATCTGATGAATAAATTCTGCAATTCAATCTGACATTGTTATCTGATAAATAATTAATTTTAATTCTAACTCCCTTATTTTATCTATTTCTTTGAATTTTAATTAAACATTTTTTTAAATATTACGAAAATTTCATTTAAAAAATTTCTGAAATTGAAAGAACTGAAATCAAACTGAAATCGACAAGTATTTTGAATCGTACTATAAATTTATATTTTAAATAAATATATATATATATATATATATGGGAGATTCCATGTGAAGTGATCCAGTTAAAAAATAGAATTTTTTTTAATGTATGAAATTAGTAAAAAACTACTTGAATAGAGCGTAGCTAAATTTTTAGACCTAAATTTCAATTAGTACCAGAGCTGTAACCAATCGTAAAATCGAATTTTTTGAAAAAAATGACTTATTGGCCATTTTTATCACTAAATAACTCAAAATCTAACAATTTTTTCTTATATACATTAAATTTGAAAAAGTTAATAAATTTCAAGAAGTATCTGTTAAAATATTTCATTTATATTAGTTTAACACATTGAATATAGTTATAATTAATAAAAACCTTTGTAGTAAAAAAAAGGGTTGTACGATCAAAAATATTTTATCCATCCAAGAATCTAATTCATCGATGATTAATTTCCTTCAAAATGGTGCAAAGTTTGAGTGCGGCAGAGCATTTCAGACAAAGTTATGGTGGTTTTAGGCAAATTTCTTAAAAAAAGAGAGCGAATGCATTTTATGAAAAAAACAGAGTAACCGTATACTTGCAATAAAACAACATGGCACTATTATTCTTCAATAACACTAAAATATACTATTTAATGTTAGTTACTGATACTTTTCAATCTCTAAGCTGCTTACAAACACAAAGCAGTAGGTATAAGCAGTTATACCTGTTATATAATTGGATTTATTGGAATTTTAATAAGTTTCAGGTATTTATTCAATTATATAACAGGTACAACTGCTTATACATACTATTTTGTTTTTGTTAGCATCTTAGAGATTGAAAAGTATCAGTAACTAACATTAAATAGTATATTTTAGTGTTATTGAAGAATAATAGTGCCATGTTGTTTTAATGCAAGTATACGGTTACTCTGTTTTTTTCATAAAATGCATTCGCTCTCTTTTTTTAAGAAATTTGCCTAAAAACACCATAACTTTGTCTGAAATGCTCTGCCGCACTCAAACTTTGCACCATTTTGAAGGAAATTAATCATTGATGAATTAGATTCTTGGATGGATAAAATTAATATTTTTGATCGTACAACCCTTTTTTTTACTACAAAGGTTTTTATTAATTATAACTATATTCAATGTGTTGAACTAATATAAATGAAATATTTCAACAGATACTTCTTGAAATTTATAAACTTTTTCAAATTTAATGTATATAAGAAAAAATTGTTAGATTTTGAGTTATTTAGTGATAAAAATGGCCAATAAGTCATTTTTTTTAAAAAATTCGATTTTATGATTGGTTACAGCTCTGGTACTAATTGAAATTTAGGTCTAAAAATTTAGCTACACTCTATTCAAGTAGTTTTTTACTGATTTCATACATTAAAACTAAATTCTATTTTTTAACTGGATCACTTCACATGGAATCTCCCATATATATAGTTAGTTTCTATAGGGAGCGGGTAAAGCTCGGTCTGGAATGAATTACACTCGGTTAGCGAACACTCACGTTTATTATAAAACTTACAATACTAATTATACAGAGTGCAATTAATTAATGTGATGGATATTCAGGTTGCGTGGATATCGTCGATCGAAGGCGGACGTGCGTTCCGAATGACGGCTCGGACGATTCTGGTCTCCTCCTCTTAGAACACGGAACACGGTATTAAAAGTTGCTTGCGGCGGCGCTGTAGTGCTCGCGAATCGTGTTGCTGCGGTTGAGCCTCCACATATATTACTTAAACTTCGTAAAAAGTTTCTGCAATTGAAAGCACTGAATTCAAGTAAACTTAAAAATAAACAAATTTTAAAATAAGATAATAGCTAAGATGTATGTAATGATTCATAAAATGTAACATCAGTTAATATAGTTAGAATTAACACCTATATGAAGCGGTAACACCTATTAACCAACGGTGGTGCAAGTATTATTTTATTATTTAAAAGAATAAAAAAGAAATGTCCATTTTATTAGTATTGCAGAAATTAATTATGCACAAATTAATATCATTAGAATATTATTTATTTATTACTGTAAGACATGAGAGGGCCAGAAATGAAAAGTATAGTGTAAGATACTTTTCATAAAAAAAATCTGCATTCAGATTGATAGAAATTTTTGCATGGTTCAAAATACTTGTCGCTTCTACTTTGATTTTAGCGCTTTCAATTGTAGAATGTTTTTACACAGTTTAATTAATAATATATCGGAAAAAAATACAATTTATGGTATCGTAAAAAATACTCGTCGATTATTCCGCTTTGATTTCAGTACTTTCTATTGCAAAACCTTTATGGAGTTTAAGCAAAAAAAATATATAAATATTTAATTAAAATTACTTGTCGATTATACCGCTTTGATTTCAGTACTTTCTATTGCAGAAACTTTTTATGGAGTTTAAGCAAAATATAAGTAGAAATAGGATGGGAGTAATAATTAAAGATTTTTTTATCAGATAACATTTTTGAAAGTATGATTGGAAACCATACTTGCGACTGTTGACACCTACGTAGAAGGTGTTTTATATGAAGTACTGTCTAGAGGCACAAATTCAACGTGGAATATTTAATAATGAATAATAAAATTATTGATATCCATAAAATACTTGCCGTTGCTATTTTGATTTCAGTAATTTTAATTGCAGAAACTTTTTATGGAGCTTAATGTTATACACACACCAATATATATATATATGTACACGCACACGCGCAGGCACGCACGCACCATTGCGCTAAATCTAGGGAGCAGATAAGATTATGAGTTTTTGTTGTTTGTTGAATCTCGGCAGCGCTAAAGTACTTTTGCTACCGCCAGCTGCTAAAGGGATACTTTAAACCCTATTTTTAGGGCGCAAAAACGCAAAATTTGAGCGTGTTACAAAAAACATTTTGCTTCTAGACATTCTGACGTAAGATTTTCTGCAGCTGTCAGAATCCCTTGTCAAAATTTTGGCCAATGCCGATAACAAAAACCATTGCATTGTAAAATCGCTAAAAAGGTTGTACGCTTCAGCGCAGAAGTGAGATATTTTTTCCGTATTGTTCTTATAACCTCCCGCGTAAAAATCGAGACTATGGGAAATACATTGCAAATATATTGGACATTAGTATTGCCATTATATTGAAACTGTGTGGGTAATATTTTGTAATTATTTCGCCCAATACTCAATCCAATATGTTACCCATATGTTGCTAAAAAGCAGTATCCAAAACCTTACCTATATAAATATCCGACACTCGGCCAATATTTTCGCAATGCTTTCCCAATATGTGACCAACATTTTAATCGTTTATCTGTATAATAATATTTTTATTAATTTTGAACATTATCATAACTATTAACTATTGTACAATAAGATACTCGTTCATTTTTATCACAATTAATATTTTACTTATATTTGATTTTAAATTATAAAAATAAAATTATTATAACAATATGTAGATAGAGTTACTCATATTCTAAAGTATGTACAGGTTCGATCGCGTACGCCTTATTTATACATTCGACATTAATATAATGACAGACGCATTTTAGGTTTTCTACATTAATTACTTGAATTTATTTATGCAGGTGTTTGCATTCATGAATAAAATTTAATCCATCTATATTTGAATTTACATTAAAAGGATTGCAAGTTTTCAATTCTTTAATAATCGCGAAATGAACTCCATTGCAAGTGCACAATTTTGTACAGTTACAATTAGTTATTCGAAGGAAATGTTCAATAATACCTACACAGTAATCAGAATTATTTTTATATTTTACAACATAAGATATAGTTTTTTTGTCATTTTGGTCAATTTCTGATGTAAATAGTATTCTATTTTTGTATAGTTGTTTGAACAAGAAAATATTTTTACCGTAAGTATTATAATTACTTACACTTTGCAAACATGCATCATTGTGATTCATTTTTTTTACGGAACCGACAATAGATAAAGCGTCATTAACTCTTTTCAAATTAAATTTTCTGGAGGAAGACAGAAGTGTATTACAAAAATTATATGCAACATCATTATCTTTCAACCATAAATGTCTTAACGAATATACAGTCATGTATGTAATTATATTAGAATAAATCTGTAAATGGGGCTGATTACTTCCGTGAACCAATGCTTTAATTTTACCGTTTATATTTTCCAGCGCAAAGCATGAAGTAGTCCAAAGAGGACCCAAACAACGAACTACTTCGGGTAAATGGCGAAGGCTGTGTAAATTACATGACAAATATTTTTCGCCATACAAATATTCGAAATGTAATACAAACTCTTGTAAACAAAAATTAGCTAATTTGATCATTTCATCAGTAATAATTTCTTGAGTTAGCATATAAATAGCTGCTAAAAAATATTTGTAGTGGTTTAAATATTCATCTGGCAAAATGTCATTTAAAACCGGTAATGCATAATAAAGGCTCCAATTTTTGTATTCAGACGCTTTCGAAAATGGGAAATGGATTTTGATAGGTCTTGGCCTTCTAGAAACATACGATGGAGATTTAATGGAACACAGTCGATAATCTACTACTTCAACTAGATGGCATATAGAAAAAGCCTTATTTGAAAATTTTGTATCAAACCATAACTCTCCAAGACGTTTCGCACAACCTTGAAATGCGCAGTGCATTACGTCTATAGCAGTTGAGGTTATGTATTTGTAGCAAATTTTAGATAAGATAATCGGACCTTTTACACCGCAAACAGGTTGTCTTACTTCGATTGCTTGTAGTGCATGCTCGGAAGTTTCAATTTCGGATCGTAAACATAGACGTTCTTTATATGGGTATATTCGTGTCCGATCGATCGTACGAGTTTCTACCTTACAAACTTGACAACCAAATTTTCCGTTGTACTGGTCCATGTTGAGAAATAAAGCCTTCGCCGGGAGATCACACGTACCACAAATAATCAATCCTTGTACTATTATTTCAGTTTCTAAATCGCTTACGTATACATTAATGCCTTTATATAGATCTATTAACGATTTCTTTAACGGCTCCAAAAACAAATTTACTGCAGGCTTTTTTTCTCTAAGTAAATAAGATAAGGATTATTTAGATTGTTTGAGAATTAATAGTAATGGGGAGATTATGCAAAAAAATAAAAACACTATACGTCTACTAAAATTGCATTGAGTAATGTCAATGCAATAAAATCTTGTGAGAAAGGAAAAGCCAAAAAATTATCAGAAATTTCTATTTCAAAAAATGTAAAACTAATTAATTCAAAATCAATTTATGAGGTCTCGACCAATTCGTCAGATGCAAACGAAGCTGAAAATACTAATACAGGTGAAGGATCTAGCGATAATGCTGCTGCAAACAATGAGTTTGATAATAATGACAAATCAGACTCTGAAAATGATGAATTCGGTGCTGCAATTGCCGAACCTGAGGTTGAGAATATCGAATGCTCCAAAACAAAAATTGCACGACTTGAAAAAACATTAAAACTCCTAAAACAACAATATAAAAACTCATCGCAGGAACATGCTGCATCAATTTCCCGAACATCGGTACAAAACTTGGTTTGCAGTGAGGTAAATATAGTATTATTCATATATTCTTAAATCCACCTACACATTTTTTTATGTTTCACAAGCAAATTTCACACATTTGTAGCAAATAATATTTTATATTACACAATATAAGTATATTTTCGATAGTGTGCGTAAAATGCGATTTGACTCGCTTTGCTCGGACGATAAAAATCACACTCGTTTTAAAATCAACACTTTTACACTAGTAGCGAAAACTACTATTATATACGTATAATTGTCAATCTTTTTATAGTTTCCATTTTCTTTTATTTTACCGTAGACTATTGAAAAAGATGATGATGATGATAACGATCCATTATCTAAATGTCTAAAACCAGGAAAAGGCATGGTTTTGATCTGCAAATCATACAACGTATGGATTGACAAAGCTGATTTAATGTATGTGCAAAGATGGAAAAAGAATCCGAAGGAAATGACGAGAAGTCTATTAAAAATACTTGTTGGTATAGAAAAATTAAAAAATATGTGTGCCCGAGGAAAATCTCTCACCATGAAAGCCATTCCACAGGACATTATGAACTGTGTAAAATGTAAATATATTTACATATATACACGGTTTATTAAAAAATAATTTAACAAATATAAATAATAATTAATATTATTATATTATCTATAGATTACGTTAACAAGAAATGCGAAACAAGCTTGACACCTGCTGAATTTACTACTGTAGTTAATTATTTATGCGGAACTTTGAGAAATCCAAAATAATTTATGTTTTAATTAACAATAATTTGTTCTCAATAACTTTTGTTTTGTTGGCTACAATGTATTGTAATTATTAAAATGCTTTGAATAACTGAATAAAGAAATACATGCGTTTAAAAAAATAATCAGAAATGTACAATATTTTTAAAAGACGTTGTTATAATAAATATAGTTATTTGCATCCTTAAATCACGAATATATTTAATAACCTTGACATTCGCTTTAAACGACTTAATATTTTAGACTATTAAGCCAAGCAATTGATCAGAAATGTAATATAATTACAAATATATTGATAATATATTACTGATGAATTAAGTAAGTAAAATGTTGGCCACATATTCGGAAAGCATTGCGAAAATATTGGCCAAGTGTCGGATATTTATATAGGTAAGGTTTTGGATACTGCTCTTTAGCAAGATATGGGTAACATATTGGATTGAGCATTGGGCAAAATAATTACAAAACATTACCCACACAGTTTCAATATAATGGCAATACTAATGTCCAATATATTTGCAATGTATTTCCCATAGTCTCGATTTTTACGCGGGCTATTAAAGAAATTTTTTTACTTTATCTATTGTTTAATGAAATCCATCTATTTTTAAGTTATATTTTGTGATTATTAAAACTTAAAAATGTCTTAGCAATGAATGTCTTAATCTGAATGTTTTAGCAATATACCCAAAATTTTCTAGATTTTTAAATTGATTATTTAAAATTACAATGTTTGCGTTGAAAGTTTATGACTTTTTATTAATAATTAGAGTCTAAAAATTGTTTACTTAATTATTATTAAAAAAATTATTATTTCTTAAAAAATCAAAACGCTACGCCCTTGCTTTTGTTTTAAGCTACCAGTATGAATTTTTTTAGATTTTTAATTTAATATTTTAATTACAATATTTATGTTGGAAGGTGTAGATTCGTGTAATTTGGGTCCGACACTACGTTCAGGAAAATTCAGTCAAATTAAAAAAGTTTCATCACACACTCTTAACCCCAAAAAGTAAAAACTGAACCTTAAATGAGTAATTTGTTGACTTTACTACTCTTTAAGTAACATCAAAAATCCCAAAACTACACGTTAATATAATCTTTAACTAATATATAATCTGAATGGACTTCCCAGTTACTCGAGTTAATATTGTACTATTTATTTCCAATCACTGGAGTTGTAGTGAATTCCACCATGTTTAAACAATTATTAATTTATATCCACTGTACTGGAGTCACTGGGAAGTCTATTTAAATTATACGCAAGCTATCTTATATATGTAAAGTTTTTATTTTACTACATGAAAATATGCTCTCAAGAGACTTTCTGACAAATAAATAAAATTAAAAAAAACCAATTGATAAGAATTCATCACATATGATAGCTTGCGTATAATCTGTATGGACTCCTCAGTTACTCGAGTAATATAATAATATTGTACTATTTATTTCCAATCACTGGAGTTACAGTGAATTTCACCATGTTTAAACAATTATTAATTTATATCCACTATACTGGAGTCACTGGGAAGTCTTACATATATACTTCCATATAGCGAAACAATTTCTTGAACGTTCGTTATTTCATTTGCTGGTGCATTATATTTCCGTAAACGCATTTGTTTCTTCTGTTTTATGCAAATGCCTGCGGTGGCATTATAAGAATATCATAGAAACATTTACTTGTTTGACTTGCTTATTTATCGATTGTTATCCCTTTTTAAATTAAAGAAAACTTACGTAAACAATTTATTAACTGTAATAGCTCATATTCACAACAAAATCGGCCAGACGATACAGCTGTGATGAAAGTATTCACTTGATACTAGCTCTCTCTTACGGTCACATTATAACTTCTCTTATTACGTTTTTACCTCTGTATGCATTATTTCACGGGCTGGAAAAGAGTGTCTTACTTTCTCTTTTATATATTCACCCATCGCTCTGTCTCAACTTTCTTCCAAGTATAAATATAGATATATACGGGTAATGTAATATAAAGGGAAGAAGCAAAAATCGAGTAAAGGAAATTGACATCCAATTTCTTTATCGCGGCTTTTCTTAATTATGCGTGAATTCATTCGCACAAAACTTGATGTAAACCAAAGATAAATAAATAGGGAAAGCTATGTTTCATAAATTTCATAAAAATAAATAGTATATAATAAACGGTTATGAAAAGAAAAATACGATGACTGAGTTAGCTGTATAATAACCCAGTCAGCACAAAACGTCTTAAAGACGTTTCTAGACGTGTTTAAAACGCTTAAAACGCTTAATAACGTTTTAAAAACATCTCGGAGACGGACAGTGCAATCTGGGAGGCTTACGCGCCCATACTTGCGTGGGGCGCTATATATCGCGCCCTTTGATATATACAAAAGCGAAAGTGATAAAATCAAGCGAAAGTAACAAAAGTTCTTAAAAGGAAATCGATATGTCATTTCTTTTCACGGCTTTTTCTTTAATATGCATTAATGAATTCCTACGGAATTTTTCGCATAATAAAAATAAATAAATAAGGAACAATTTAGGGCTAGACAAAATACGAAAACATTAATTTTTAATTTAAGATTCAGCCAAGGAAAAATACGCATAGCGAGTTAGCTGAATATAAGGCTACCTGCGTAAAAAAATTATGTTTATCTAAACTTTATATAAAATTAAAGTTTTGAGAAAGTTCATATCAACGTGTCCAACGCGACATTCCCAAACTTGGAAAAATGTTAATTAAGCATTTGTATAAAGTTTATACAAACTTAAAATAATGTCTTAGGTAAGTTTAAAATAGTATTTTTAAACTTGTAAAATTTGAATTAATATTAAAAAAAAAATTTTATTCCGAGATTCGAACCTCTGATCTTCTACTTCGAAGTCCTCGCTCCTACCAACTGAGCCATTTTTATTGTTTATGAATAAGTTACATTCAGGTTAAAAACCGTTCAGGTTAAAAACCAACAAATTTTCATTCAAAGTAACGAATTATTAATTAATAGGTAATACATTTTTTTCTAATGAAGGTGTAATCAGACACATTATTAGTTAAATCATAAAATATTTATTTGTTGCAAATTAATATTTTATAAAAATAAATGTATTTATTTTCTAAAAAAATTTTATTTGTAGGTACAATTAAATAAATGTTAAAACTAATAATTTATTATTCGAAATAAATAAAAATGTGTTTGTCACAAATAAATAATTTGTTAATTTCAAAATCAATTTTATAAGTAAAAGATTATTTCGGCGTTATTCGTTCAGAAATTAAATCATTATAGTTTCCGATATAGCGGAATCTACCCCTGCAAATGAAACTTATTTATTTAATTATTATAGTATATATATGGGCTAATTCACGTCAAGTGGTACGATGAAAATTTTAAATCGCTCCAAAATTTGAAAATAGGCTGGAAATATCTTCCAGAAGATAGAAAAAAAATTTTAGGTGTTAAAAATAATTTGCCTGAGAGTTATTCCACCATAAAAAATGGAAATTTTTCAATTTTTTAGGAAAATTTCTATTTTTAAAGCCATTTATCTCAAAATCTATTGATTTTTTTGAAAAACATAACAAACAACTTTTGTTTAAAATAATCTTTAGAACTTATCTACCAGGGTTACAATTCTTAATTTTAAATTCTCGAAGAGATAGAACGCCCGAAAATATTGAATATCAAAAAATGGCGACCACGCCACAATCGATTTTGATCTAACACCGCTCAAAAGATCACATTTTTCGAGAGCGTTCGAATGGTTGTGGTTAGATTATTGGCCAAGACCGCTGGTGTAAGTTATGCCCTAAAATACATGAGTAGATAAGCTATAGGCATTCTGGCTCATACGGGTTCTGGCTCACCCCCTCTCCGCCGTCAGTGAGCTAGAACCCGTACGGATTCTGGCTTTTTCCCTCTCCGCCGCGAGATTCAGAATCTGCGGGAACGTTTTCTCCCTCTCCCGCGCATAATACAGAATGCCTATAGGATGTCTTCGAATTACTCAAAAAGGGAGGGAAAGGTCAGCCCTTTTCCCACTTAGAAGATGCATTTTCTTTTTAAGAGAGGGTAAGGGTATCCTACCTACTCTCGCCTAGATGCAGAATTTTGAAAGAGAAGGAATATTTAAAAAATTAAAAAGACATGGTAAAAGCAAGGAATTTCGAACCTTGAAAAAAAATTCAAATTTCAGGTACGCTATTCTCGAAAAGATCATACCGAAATGATGGAGGTGCGCGGAGATAGAAAGCAATTTCAAAAAATTGAAAATCTTCGAAAAACTATTTAAGTGTCGGGTAATAAATGCTCGGCAAAATAAGTTGAAATCGCGCAGAGCAATAAACCCTTGCCCAAATGATGCAGGTACGCGGGACTAGAAAAATGCTCAAAAATTCGGCAAGCCTTGAAAAAAAAAGAAATGCCCGGCGAAATTGCCGACATGAGAAAGAAAAAAAAAGATCATACTGAAACGCTGCAGGTGCGCGGAGCTAGAAAAAATTTCGGAAAATTTCTCAACCCTCGAAAAACTAGTTATGAGTAGGGTAATAAATGCTCGGCAAAACAACTTGGAATCGCGCGGACCTCGAGAAAAAATTTTTTTGTACGTGTATAGCAATAAAGCCTTGCCGAAATGATGCAGGTGCGTGGGACCAAAGATTTATTTGTGGGGGCATGGAATAAAGGTTTGGCAGAAACTCGAAAACGCGCATAACACTAAATTTTTTTTTTTACGCGTAGAGCAAAAAATGCGTAGGCGTGTTTTATTAATAATTTTCCCAGGGGCGTTTCTTTAAAAATTTTGGGAGGAAAATTGTCGAAGGGAGGAAAATAAGTTATCCAATAAGGAGCTTTTACCCCAAAGTCGTGGTAAGAAGGGCGTATTTAGTGAAACCAAATAAATACCCGAGAACTTGCTTGCTACATCACTTTAAGTTCATTCGAGCAAACTAAGAAAATCAGGAACATGGCACAAGATAAATCGTCAAAAACAAGTATGGCTGTAGTCAAGGAGAGGGTTAGATGGATAGTGAAGAACGCTCTAACAATATTGATGGTGCTAGACCATATCCAATGGGCGATGGATGTGGTGCAAAGCAGTAAGTGTTTTTTAAAATTTTTAAGCTAATTTTTTAAATGGCATTTTAAACATTTTTTTAGAAAATTTATTTGTTCAAAAAATTTTTTGTATAGTTTTTTGAAAATTTTTGAAATTTTTTTTGAAATGTTTTTTAAAAATGTTTTTTAAAATTTTTTCAAAATTTTGTAAAACTTTTTTAGTCTTAAATTTTGTAGCAATTTTTGAGATGATATTTTAAAACTTTTTTTTGAAATTTATTTGTGTAAAAAAAATTTTTGTATAGTTTTTAAAATAACGTTTTAAAAAATTTTTTCATAAATTTTTAAAAAAAATTTTCATAAATTTTTAAAAAAAATTTTCATAAATTAAAAAAAAATTTTTTTTTAAATTTATCTGTAAAATTTTTTTTTGCTGAAAATTTATTTGATATGTAAAAGTTAATGTGATTTTTTTTATTTCTTTTTCAGTGCCGAATTTACCTCAAAGTGCAGCTCTGCAGGAACTCTATTTGTCGCCTCCAAGGACACCAGAGGTGCAAGGGATAAGGAAGTAGTATAAACCAAGAGCGCGATCACGGTCGAGGTGTAGTTCGAGCTCTGCATCGAGCTCCTCTTCGAGCTCCTCGTCGAGCTGCTCAGCGAGCTCCTCATCGAGCTCGTCCACGAAAAGAAAAAGGGTTGCCGATCTACCGCGTATATCCAAGAAAATTAAGTCAGATTTGGAACCATCAAGTTGTGTAGCGCAAGACAATACAATTAAAAAAACCGATTCACCACCTTCTAGGAGAGATGTAATAGAAGAAAGTGGTAATAAAGGTAAAAAAATTTTGACTTAATTTTACATCACATGTTTCAATTTTTCATTTATATAAATAAAAAAAAAAAATTTTTGCTCTTTACAGATAAGGTGCAACCAAGGGAAGAAGCTAAAAAAAAATTTTCAATGTACTTTATAATATACAATTTACACATCTATTTCATCTTTACTGTATTTGGCATTTAAGAAATTAATCATCCAAGCTCGCATAGAAATTACATTTTGTACAGCACACGTTGGTTGTCTTCTCATACAAAGATTGTGATTGAAGCAGACGTATTGTCTTTCACTCATTATTTTCTGCAGTGATGTGCATCCTAAATCTTCTAGGTTTGCAATTGAGCTGTAAAAAGTGAAAAATAAGATTGTGAGTGTACATACATTTTGAAGTATTTTGAAGTATGGAAAAGTATGGAAAAGTATGGAAAAGTATGGAAAAGTATGGAAAAGTATGGAAATGTATGGAAAAGTATGGAAAAGTATAGAAAAGTATGAAAAATTATGTATAAGTTACTTACACATTTTGTATGAACTTCGACAACCACTGCACTTTCTGCCATCCTTTAACGTAAATTTTCTCAACTCCTTGTGAGCAGATTTCAAAAATTTTTTGAAGTTGATGATAATCACATATCGCCTTAATCCCATGCTATTCCATGGTGATACCTCTCTAGCCATTGAGTCATGCATTTTTCTTCTTGAGTTAGTTCTTTCCAAGGTAATGGAGACTTCAAGAGATAGGCAGTCGGTAAAGCAGATTTTCTCAAATTAAGAAAACTAATTTCTTTAAAAATGAAAACATCTTCAGATATTCTTTGGAATCCTTGAATATCGCAAATATATACTTTTTCTTCCGGAAATTTTAATGTATTATTTTGAAACATAAAGTCGTTTTCACGAGTTCGAGCCATTTTTACAAGTCGTAGTGATCTTCAAGAATGTAAAGGAAAAAGTCTTAATTTCCTGATTTATACCATGAAGCTCCACCCACGCTGCTTGAAAACTCAACAACGAAAACAAAATACACAAATTTGATTGGAAGTTACAGAAAAAGAAAAAAGGAAACTTTTGGTTGGTTAGAAGAAAATACATCCCTTCCCCTTCTTCACCTTAACGTTTAGAAAACTCATCCCTTCCTATGAAAATTTACCTCCCTCCATAAGAAAATTCATCCCTTCCTGAGAAAATTATCGCTTTCTTTTCTCTTCAGGTAGTTTTCATTGGCCAGTCAAAAATTTCCCCTTCTTCTTTTATTTGCTTTATCTTTAAAAGAAAGTTCGTCCCTTCCCCTTCTTTCATTTAATATATAGAAAACTCATCCCTTCCTAAGAAAATTTACCCTTCCATAAGAAAATTCACTCAAATTTGCCACCTCTCCTTTCGTTTGCTTCACCTTTAAATAGGGAAGAGAATTTCTTAGGAGAGCACAGTATCCTTACCGTTAAACAAGTCAAAATTTTATATTAAGGTGAAGAAAATGGCTTCGTTTAATTTTTTTGAAAGAATTGTGCAGTTACTTCGTAAAGCTTTGCACAATATAAGTGATTTAAGCAATAATGATATACATTATTGGTTAAATATGTGTAATTCCACTTTGAAGGAATTGAACAATAAAATGACTGATACTAATCTGACAAGAGGGGAGAAACAAAAGTGTCAAACTTGTATGATACATCTTTCCTGCATTCAAGTTGAATTTGAACAACATCTTCAGCGGGGAAGAAGTCTTCAGGCGCATGAAACAAAAGAAGCAAGAGTTGAATGGCGAGATGTTAAATCAGTTTTTCAAAACCGAATTAGGACAGGTGTAATTGTAAACATCAGTCACATAGATATTCTAAGTTTCCTAGATGATTCACTAAAGATCTTTAAAAATCAGATAAGTATGTGCTTAGAAAACTACAATGCTGTGAAAGTGAATTCTGATTTTGTTGCACAATTTTCAATGCAAAAAAATGAAGAGGATTCAACAGATATCAAATACTTTACAACTGAAAGTGCTACAGTATTCAAGTCAACGAATTTAGAAGAATGGTTTGATGAAAACATAAAATGTAACATTCTTGCACAAATTGAAGAATTTCAAGAAAGAGATTCTGGATGGACGCTGAAAAGTATTATCAGTTTGTATGTAAATATGAAGAAATATTCTCCTCTCAAGGGAAGTTCTTATATTCCACTTTCCAAATTTATTCAGGCAAAAAAAGCTTGTGTTAATGTTAAAAATAATGACACTCAATGTTTTAAATATGCTATTTTGTCAGCCTTATATCCAAGTGAAAGTAATCCCTGCAGGGTAAATCACTATCGTATGTACGAAGATAAATTAAACTTTGGTGATATACAATTGCCAGTGAAACTTAAAGACGTGACAAAATTTGAAAAACTTAACAATATTTCCGTAAATGTGTATATGTTGAAAAAATACGGTTCCAGATATGAAGTATCACTTTGTCATATTACTGCTGATAAAAAGAATCAACATGTAAATCTTCTTATTATTCAAGATTTTTACGTAGATGAGCATGAAGAAAATAATTGTGAAAATGATGAAAGTGTGCCCCATTATCATTATGTATGGATTAAAAACTTATCCCGTCTTTTGGGTTCACAAATCTCAAAAACGAATATAAAATCCTATCATTGTGAAAGGTGTTTACAAATTGTTTATAGTGCGGAAAGACTGAATATTCACGAAAATGATTGTAAAAACTTAAATAAATGTCGAATAAATTTGCCTAGCTCTGAAAATAATATTCTCAAATTTGAAGACTATAATAAAAGTGAAAAAGTGCCATTTGTTATTTATGCAGATTTTGAATGTTTACTGAAACCTACGGAAAATGAGAATGCCTTTCAACTTCATGAAGCATACAGCATAGGCTACTATATAAAATGTAGTTATGATGACAAATTGTCGAGTTATAAAGCATATAGAGAAGAAAATGAAGACGAAGAGACACCTGCAATGTGGTTTGTTCGAGAATTAATGTCAATTGTTGAGAAGATCGAGCAACTGTATAAAAATCCAAAGCCATTGAAACTTACAGATAAAGAAGAATTAATCTTTCGGAAATCAACCATTTGTCATATATGTAGGAAACCAATTTGTGGTGAACAGCAAGCAGTAAGAGATCATTGTCATCTTACAGGACGGTATGTTATTAATTTTATTGTTTTTAATGAAAAAATTTTATCTAGTTTTCTAAAAAAGGATTTTTTATTACAGGTTTAGAGGAGCAGCTCATAATGCATGTAATTTAGGATATAAAGACTCAAGATTCATTTCAGTCATCTTTCATAACCTTAATTATGACACACACTTCATTTTAAAAGAGATTGCCACTTCCTCAACAATGAAAGGACGAGTTTCTCTGATACCGCACAATAAAGAGAAATATATTTGATTCTCAAAATATATAGATGGCTGCAACATCAGTTTCAGATTTATAGATTCATGGAGATATCTTCCATCAACACTAGAAAAACTAGCATCATATCTAGAAAATGTACCTATTACAGTGAGTGAATTTTTAACAGATGGATTTACTCATGATCAAATTACTCTTCTAAGACGAAAAGGTATATTTCCATACGATTATGTTGATGGGTTAGATAAATTAATGAGTACAAAACTACCAGAGAAGAGACAGTTTTACAATAAACTGACAGATTCCCACATTGCTGAAGAGGATTACAAACATGCTGTTCAAGTCTGGGATGCCTTTCATGTAAAAAATCTAGGAGAGTATTCTGACTTGTACTTAAAAACGGATGTATTATTGTTGGCTGATGTCTTTGAAAGTTTTCGAGAGACATCTCTGAAAGCATACGGCTTGTGTCCAGCTCACTTTTACACAACTCCTGGACTAACATTTTCAGCAGTTCTTAAAATAACAAAGATAGAACTGGAGCTACTTACAGATATTGATATGTTAATGTTTACTGAATCAGGTATTCGGGGAGGAATAAGCCAGTGTTGTAATCGCTACGCAAAGGCAAACAATCCATATATGGGTTTATCATACGATGAGAAACGAACAACAAAATCTCTCTTTTATTTTGATATAAATAATCTTTACGGATGGGCAATGGTGCAACATTTACCGATCGGTAAATTTAAGTGGATTGAATATGAGTCGAATCCAAACTTTTTCAATGCACCACCCGACGCTGATACAGGTTACTTTGCTGAAGTAGACTTGCAGTATCCTGAAGAAATACACGATGATCATCGAGACTTACCTTTTTGTGCAGAGCATCGTTCACCTCCTGGTTCAAAGCAGACAAAACTTCTTACGACATTCATTATCGTGCATTAAAACAAGCAATAGATAATGGACTTGTATTGAAAAAGGTCCATAGAATCTTAAGTTTCGAGCAAAAGGCATGGCTCAAACCTTATGTTGAAATAAATACAGAAAAGAGAAAGCAGGCAAAGAACGAGTTTGAAAAACTTTTTTATAAGTTACTAATTAACGCTGTATATGGAAAATGTATAGAGAGAGAGAGGTCTCGAATTGATGTGCGTCTAGTAAATAAATTTACAGGTAGATACGGAGCAGAAGCACGTATAGCGTTATCAAATTATCACAGTTGTGCAATCTTTGATGAAAATTTGGTTGCTATTCAGCTGAAGAGAACGAGTATCACAATCAAGAAACCAATATATGTTGGTCTTTGTATACTTGATTTATCTAAGACATTACTTTATGAATTCCATTATTCATATATGAAGCATCGTGTAGGAGAAAAATGTAAACTTCTCTATACCGACACCGACAGTTTGATATATGAAATCAAAGACATAGACATGTATAAAATAATATAAGAAGATATTCAGAGATTTGATCCCGCGAACAATCAATTTAATATTCCTTTGGCAAATAAGAAAGTTCTTGGAGTAATGAAAGATGAATGTTCTGGCAAGATTATGACAGAATTTATCGGTCTACGAAGTAAAATGTATAGTATTTTAGTTGAAGGAGGAGACACAGTCAAGTAAGCAAAAGGTATAAAATCTGCTGTCGTAAAAAAATCAATTACTTTCGAAGATTACAAAAAATGTCTTCAAGATTTTGTTATTATAAAACGTGAGCAGTGTAACATTCGGTCAAAATTACATGTAGTACGCACTGAAAAACAATTGAAAATTGCACTTAGCCCTCACGATGATAAACGATACTTATTGCCTCAAAGTACCGACACTCTACCTTGGGGACATTACAGAGTTGTAGAAGAACAGATGGCGCAAGCGGCTGTGCAAGTAGAGAGAGAAATAGAGAGGGGAGATCCTACAACAAATCACAAAAGCTTGAGAGAGGTGAATACTGAAGTAGCCAATGAGATAAAAGAACAGAGGGCGCAAGCATCTTTACAAGTAGATAGAGAAATGGAGAAGGGAGATCTGACATCCATCCAAAAATACCAAAGGGTGGTGGATGATGAAACGGAGAAGGGGGATGAAGCAGCCAATGAAATGCTGATTGAATATGATCTTATCGAGAAGTTCATGCAAGATTGGTCGTCATCAGTGGAGAGGGAAGGTTCTCAAAAAGTTGAAGGAAGAGATATATTGCAAGAGGCAATGGTAGGGGCAGGAATCGAGGAGGGGATTGGCTTATATGAAGGAAGAGACGATACTGAGGAGCACATTCGAGCAATCGAACAACTAGAGAACTGCCAACCTTGTAGAAAGAAAGCCAGACTCAACTAACCTAAAAGTAAGCTTTGTTTTTATTTATTATCAAAAAAAAATTATACTTTCTATTTTTTGTTTTTAACATAAATACTTATGTTTTTTCTTATTTTGATTTCAGAATGGATCTATCAGCTTTAAATAAAGTTGCTGAATCTGTTTTCTTGCCAAGGAAAAAAGTGACAGACTTGGAGAAAGGTCACCAGTACATGGTGACTGCAGTGAAGGAGGTGAAGACCAGGTTTGGTGACAAAGTCGTGGCCGAACTTGATGAAAGCTTCCAAATTTTCTTACCAGAAAAGATTTCAACAACCATGCTGAAAAATCAAGAATTTTTCTACAATTTAGGTAACACAGCAAATAAACTCAGCTTATTTGTAACTTATCAAGGCGGATCATCTTTTAAGTTTGATTCTTGGTAATCAATAATAAGACAATAATTATTTTAATCATGTATATTTATTCATATTTTAATTTGTACATATTAGATAAATAAAATATGATTAAATAATGTATACAATATGTTCTCTTATTTAAACTTAAAAGATTATCATCTGGTTCTTTTTTAAACAGTAATTCCATTAGTCCACTACTTTTAGGATAAGATGCATCATTTTCTTTTATAAATTTATCAAAAAATTGAATTTCTGCATCGCCAATCATATACACTCCATTAACGTTTCCTACTCCATATATATTGTCAATTTTGCTTCGACTTTTATTCAATAATGATAAAAAATCATCTCCATTGTCTTCTTGAATAGACTTGAATGTAGAATTAACCAAAGTTTCATACTCTGAAAAATTATCATCATCATCTAGTGTAGAATTCGAATCATTTACATCATTTACTACATAACTCGACCGGTCAAATCTCATTCGCCTTCTTGCTTTTGAACTTTGCTTAGGAGATGGAAGGCTTTTGTTTTGTGAATCGACAAGTTTCTCGAGTGGTGAAATAACTGGTTTCAATGTATCGCTGATAACTTTTTCAAAATCTTCTCGTTGCTGTTTCAATAAAGAGTATTTTTGTTTGATAGCTTCACGTGCTCGCGAGAGCTCACTAAGAATATTCTTTTCTTTTTCAAAGTTAGACATGGTGACGAGATGGTGTCTATACTTGTACTGCAAGTTTCATATTAATGGATCCTTTTTTATTGCAAAACAGTCAAATCCTTTCCTGTATCTACCATCATTCATGGCTCTATCTTTGTCAATAACAACGAATCCATACTTATCATTTTTCCAAAATTCCGAATACAGGTTTCGAAATTCATTGAAAGTTAAGTCAGTATTCACATGATCTTCATAAATATGTTTAAGATTAACATCATCTTGACGATAAATCACCATCATGTTGATATTATCCCTGATGAGATGTTTTGGTATATGTGCATAGGACTGACATAGATAAAAACTGTCTACACTTTTATGTCTTCCCATACAGAAAAATGCTTTAATATTATCCTGTTTCTCACAAGCAACGTCATCAAAAATCATAATTGAATTTGGTAGAGCGTCATCTGGAGATATCACAGACTCGTGTTCACTGAATGGTAAGTACGATACACTATGAATTGGTTCCAATACTTTTTGAAGAAATTGATATTTGGGTTGATTCAAAGATTTAGAGTAAAAATAAACATTTTCGAATCTAAGACCATTAGGATGTGTAATTAATGCTAACAAACTATTTGTTTTTCCACAGTTTGATGGACCACAAAAAACTGCTCTTATAGTGTCTGGTAGTAATTCTCCATGTCGCTTCCTTTGTTTTACTTTTCCAAAATCAAAGTTGCTTACGGGGAGTTTGACATTCTGCTCAGTGAAATCCATGTACACATCACAAAGTCAAGTTTTACATTAAGCTGTTAAAGTATATAAGCATCTATTTTATATTTTTTTTCATCAGTTGTAATTCATCATTCAAAGAGTCATGATTGTATACAAATCTAAAAGGCGAGCGGTAGGCTCTGGATTACTTGATAAAGTAATCAATAACTTACCTTTTGAAATGCACCTTCCTGGGTATCAATATTGCGGACCCGGAACTAAATTGAAAAAACGATTGAAAAGAGGTGATCCTGGGATCCATCCACTTGATCAGGCATGTAAAGATCATGATATCGATTACTCAAATAAAAATGTTGACCGTAAAGTAGCGGATTTAAAGCTTACCGAAAAAGCTCTGCAGCGCGTTAAAGCTCAGGATGCAAGTACTGCTGAAAAAGTATCGGCTTTTGCTGTCGCAAACGCTATGAAGATGAAAGCTAAAACTGGAATGGGATTGAAATTTGGTAAATTAATGGTTGCGGTAAGAAATCACTAAAACCGAGTAAATGTTCACGCAAAGTTATTCAATCAGCCTTAAGAGGGACAATTAGGAGCTCGACAAGCTGTCAAGAACGCAGGAGGTAACAAGAAGGTTATATTGTCAAGAGTACTACCCATTCCATCAAAAATTGGTGGAGTTATTCCTTTTCTCATACCATTGTTCCCTGGACTAAATGCCACCGGTGCTCTGGCTGGAGGAGCTGCTGGAATAGCTAAAGCTGTAAATGATGCAAAAGCTGCACAGAAAGATCTTGAAGAAAATAAGAGACATCATAAAGCTGTGGAAACTATTGCTCTTGGAAACGGTCTCTATCTTAAACCATATAAAAAAGGAATGGGATTGTTTATTAAACCGCATATTGGCAATGGTTTGGTTAAAAAAAAACTTCGATTTACTTTTACCAAATCGTGCATTGACTGATTATGATCTTATAAAATTTTCACGTATATTGAAAATCCCAAATTTTAGAGGAGTTTTTATGAGAAATAATCTGCCTTCCAATGGTCCATGGTTAAATGAATCTGCTATCGTTAATTTGGATGACTTCGAAAATAAAGGGACTCATTGGGTTTGTTATCGAAAATGTGCATCTGACGTAATTTATTTTGACAGTTTTGGAGATGTTAAACCTCCTATTGATCTCATGTTATATTTTAATGTGAAAGAAGTGAAATATAATTATACAAGATATCAAAATTTTGATACATATATTTGCGGTCATCTTTGTCTCCAATTTTTAGCCGGTATGCTATAAAAGAGAGGGATTGATGATCAACAAGATCATTCTCTTCTAACCAGTCATGGAAGATAGTTTCACTTTGAGTCTTTCTGGAAAATCATCTGTTTTAGAAGCACAATATTTTCCTTCAATTGAACCACCTCATAACAAAAATTTTGCATTGGGTTTAGTTGAATTTTTAACATTCAACTCGATTCCTAATGTCGATCATACAAATAATAAACTTCATTTAAAAAGCGGAGATACTATTTCTATCCCGACAGGCAGTTATGAAATAGATGCTATTAATAAATTTTTACTAGATTTCAGACCAGACGACTCAATAGGTCGTCTTCTTGAATTTACTCCTCGCATTCTCAAAGAAAAAATACAACACAGCTCAGATTTACCCGTTAAAATACTGAAAATCAATGCACTCAGAGTAGAGTGCAACATTACTAGTGGAGCCTATATCAACGACAAAAAAGTTCATAAAATTCACGAGTTCTTTCCTAGAGTACCGCCAGGATATAAAATTATAGAAGTTCCATCTCACGTCATATATTTACCACTTAGTGTAAAGTATATAGATCACCTTCAAATTCGAATTGTAGATCAAGACGGAAATTTAGTGAATTTCCGAGGAGAGAAAATTACTATTCGACTTCACATCAAATCAGTATAATGGGTATTATTTTCAATTCTAGCTCCCATATAAGACAACTATCATGTCAAACAACCACCAGTCGAGCAAAGAAACTCAAACCGTTAACATGGAAGAGCATTCTTTTCCTAAAAAGTCTAGGACTAAAAGTTCGTGGAAAAATTTCAGTTGTATAATTCTCTGCTGCTTTCAGAAAAATGGACGAAATTCTAAGCATTCAATCAGGTGTCGTTTTCGATGAGTCAATAGCTCATTACGAAATTCACGCACACCAACCATACTCATCTGCAAACTTTAATAACAGTGATGAAATTCGCATTTCTATTCAACATCAAGATATGTGTCTCCTGCCATCACGCAGCACAATACATGTATGTGGAAAATTGCAAAAAACAGGTGGAGGAGCATTAACTAACACTACTTTCGTTAACAATGGCATTTGTCATCTGTTTGATGAAATTCGATACGAAATTAATGCGGTGGAGATAGATAAAAGTAAAAATGTGGGTTTAAGCAGTCTCATGAAAGGATGGACATCGTTTAATCCAAATCAAACTAACATGTTAGAAAATGCAGGATGGCTTGGTAATCAAGAAATAACTAAAACTTTAATAGATGCAAACGGAAACTTTGACGTTTAATAGATGCAAACGGAAACTTTGACGTTACAATTCCTTTAAGTATGATTCTGGGCTTTGCTGAAGATTATAAAAAAATTATAGTAAATATGAAGCATGAATTAATTCTCACAAGATCAAGAAGTGACTTGAATGCAATAATTCAGGAAGGTACCCTATCAAATAATGTTACTACTTATGAGGATTATCAATTAAACATAACAAAGATAGAATGGATGATGCCATATGTTATTACATCCGATAAACAGAAAATTCAGATATTGAATTTTATTGGTAAAAATAATCCTATTTCTATGTGTTATCATTTTTGGGAATTATTTGAATATCCTCTTCTTCCATCCACAAATAAACATGTTTGGACTGTGAAAACATCAAATCAATTGGAGAAACCACGTTTTGTCATTCTTGGATTACAGTCAAAGAAAAAAAATTTAAGATTTGCTAATGCAAGTCGCTTTGATCATTGTCAAATCAGCAATGTGAAACTTTTCTTGAATTCGCAATATTATCCATACAACAACCTGAATCTTGATATTAATAAGAATCAGCTCGCTATTCTCTATGATATGTATGCTAATTTCCAAAAATCCTACTATGGAAGGGATCCACAGCCATTACTGACAAAGTCAGATTTTATAAGATATGAACGACTTATTGTTATTGATTGTTCACGTCAAAACGAATCTATTAAGAGCGCACCCGTCGATGTGCGAATAGAATTCGAATCTAAAGCTGAATTTCCAGCTAATACTTCAGCTTACTGCATGATCTTACATGATCGCATCATTCAATATAATCCTATCAGTGGTGATGTGAAAAAACTTATCTAAAATAGCACATGTATTTAAAAAAAAAGAAATAATAAATAAAAAAAATAAAAAACAAATAAAAAATAAAGAAAAAGTAGAAAACGCTATAGGCATTCTGGCATAAGGAGAGGGGAGCACGCTTTCCCTTTCCCTAGGATTCTGGATCACCGTCAGAGGTAGTGAGCCAGAATCCGTACGGGTTCTAGCTCACTGACGGCGGAAAGGGGGGTGAGCCAGAACCCGTATGAGCCAGAATGTCTATAGCTTATCTACTTACATGAAAATTAGTGATTTTATGAGGTTTATGAGGCATAACTTACACCAGCGATCTTGGCCAATAATCTAACCCAAGCCATTCGAAAGCTCTTGAAAAATGTGATCTTTTGAACGGTGTTAGATCAAAATCGATTGTGGCGTGGTCGCCTTTTTTTGATATTCAATATTTTCGGACGTTCTATCTCTTCGAGAATTTAAAATTAAGAATTGTAACCCAGGTAGATAAGTTCTAAAGATTATTTTAAACAAAAGTTGTTTGTAATGTTTTTTCAAAAAAATCAATAGATTTTGAGATAAATGGCTTTAAAAATAGAAATTTTCCTAAAAAATTGAAAAATGTCCATTTTTTATGGTGGAATAACTCTCAGGCAAATTATTTTTAACACCTAAAATTTTTTTTCTATCTTCTGGAAGATATTTCCAGCCTATTTTCAAATTTTGGAGCGATTTAAAATTTTCATCGTACCACTTGACGTGAAATAACCCATATGTTATGAAGATGTTATTATTAGATTCTAACTAATTATTAAGTATAACGCTTGTATACATTTTCGTTTGACGTTTACGCACGCATTTTTATATGTATACAACGCAACGTATGAATACAATTTTTCGCATGAACAGTAAATTTTGGAACTCCTATTTAAAGCAACTTTTGGCTTTTTTGCCACTCGCGAGAAAATAAGTAGCCACCTAGCAGCAGAAGTTGGAATAAATGAGCGCGAAATTCAAAATTAAAAACAATAAAATGTAAATAATGAATAGAGGTTGTTAAAACAATTATTTTTTATATTTATTTCATAATTACAATTTAACAAAATCTTTTGAAAGAATAAACAAATAATCATTTATTATACTCGAAGAAACATTTATCTGACTAGCATCTAACCGCTTTAGTTGACATTTATTCCGTTCAAGTAATAAGCAACTTCTTAAAGAAAATATAGCACTTGTATAGAACGAGGAAATTATTAGCTTATTTAAAAAAAAAATAAATAGCTGTTTAGAACTAATTATGAGTATTCATAACAAGTAAACATTTATTCAAATTCAAATTATTTGTAACAATCAAAGTGTTTACAGATTTATAAACTTAATGAAAAGGTTTGGTGAGGTTTAGTTAGGGATTAAGAAATAAAACAAAACATTTCGCGGTTGAACAGAAAGTAAATTTATTGGGACTGGCTAGAAAAAACTCTCCTCGAGAAGGAGAGAAAAAGCCGTGCAATGTCCTTTTCAAAATAATACAAATGCGCTTACAAAAAAACTTAATGCTAGAACTTACGCAGGTTTCGCTATAACGGCGGATACCGCCAGAGGAGCGCTCCTTTTAAACGAGATCCCAAAATGCTTCTGCGTCCAGAAGCTGGGGCTGAGTATGCGTTTGTGCATCTACAGCGAAGAAGAGTCGTTCTCAGACGACGAGTCTAGGCTCACAGAATGCACGGAATCACACGCACAGACACCGCACGCACAGTGAAAAAGAGTTAATCGTAGAGTCGTTCTCGGACAACGAGTCTAAGCTCACACAAGTTACATACACAGAATATCGAAAAATGCCGAACGCGGTATAAAGGCGATGGATCTGCGGAACCGAGGTTCGAACTAGACGGACAACAACGACTGAATGTCTCCTCCACGCTCGCATTCTGACGCTATCCCTTTCGCCCTGTGTCATCGTGGAGGGGAGGATGGGAATCACCCGCTTGCAGGTATGTGCTTTCCGGGGTCTCGAGCTGCGAGAGGAGCCGTCTCCGTCGCGTGGGTTTTCCCAGTAATAACCCACACGTGTTACGAGTGCAGATGTCTGCATGCAAGTTTCGGACAAGTTCGAGCCGGCTGCGAACAGGGAAAGGAAGGTTTATGAAGGTTGAAACGGTATCGAGGCCCATCGTCAACGCTAATCGTTAGAAGGACGTAGAGAGCGAGCGAGACAGAAAGAAAAAGAGAAAGAAAAAATGTACCGTTTTGTGTAGTTTACAAACATTCCGCCCGCCTTCGTCGGTTAGACGAACATTTTCTATACATCGTTCTTTATAACGCTACAACTTAATAACAATTGGACTATTATTAAGATACATTTTCGTCGAGGGTTAACAATGGGCAAACGCGAGCAATATGCCTACGCAAGATCGTAGATGTTGTTTTGACAGTAACGACACGTACCAATCCGTCGGGTCCCGGATGAACTTCGATAACTCGTCCAAGGGGCCATTTAGAAGGTGGGTAGCGGTCGTCTCTTAGTAAGACTAATTGGCCTACTGAAAAGTTTTCTGTCGGAGTTTTCCACTTAGAGCGTTCTTGCAAATACTGAAGGTATTCAGAAGACCATCGCCTCCAAAATTGCTGCCGTATACGTTGAAGTAATTGAAATCGATTCAATTGGTTAATCGGGACTGCTGAGACATCGGCATCTGGGATTAGAGATGATGTTGTCCCGATCAAAAAATGAGATGGAGTAAGAGCTTCCAAATCATCGACATCTGCTTTCATTGGACAAAGAGGGCGAGAGTTAAGGCAAGCTTCAATTTCTACAAGCAGAGTAGATAATTCTTCAAAGGTGAGAGTATGTTCACCGATAACTCTCTCCAAATGATGCTTAGTGGATTTGACTCCGGCTTCCCATAGTCCGCCATAATGAGGCGTATTTGGTGGTATAAATGTCCACTCAGTACCATCGTTGGCTAGTTGAGCGGCGGTTTCTTTGTAAAAGGTGGATGCAGCCTGAAACATGTTCCGCAACTCCTTGTCTGCTCCATGGAAAGTGGTGGCATTGTCGCTGTAAAGCCTTTGGCAGATACCACGTCGTCCAACAAAACGGCGATACGCCGAGATAAAGCTACTTGTGGTCAGGTCGCTGACGAGTTCTAGGTGTATGGCTCTTGTGGCGAAGCAAATAAATAGCGCTATATACCCCTTATAGGATCGATGTCCTCGACCTTTAGTGGTGCGAATCGCGATAGGGCCTGCATAGTCAAGGCCGGTTGATGAAAAGGGACGACCTGCCGTTACTCGAGCCGCCGGGAGGTCTCCCATCATTTGATGAGCAAAGTGCGGTTTAACGCGTTGACATGGTACGCAGTTTCTTATGACAGTTTTAATTAAGCGATTTCGACCTAACACCCATACATTCTGCTGTAAAAGACTCAAGGTTAGAGTAGGACCGCCATGAAGGGATAATGAATGTGCATGCTTTACGAAGAGGCGGCTTAGATGTGACCGATACGGTAGGATAGGTGGATGCTTTTGTGAGTAGGTTAACTGCGAATTAATTAAACGTCCACCGACACGTATTATGCCACCTTCAATGACCGGGTTAAGTTTACTTAACGGACTGCTCTTGGTCACCATTTGTCCAGTTTGCAATAATTTTAATTCTTTTTTAAATGCGCTTGCTTGTGCTAATCGAATGACCGTATCACGAGCTTCTGATAATTCGATTGAAGTTAAAAACGAGGTGTAAGCAGGACGATTGGCTTTACGTAAACGTAGATTTATTATCGGCCTACGGCAGTATGCTACGACGCGAATAAGCCGACTTAGTGTCGAATAACGATTCAACCATTCCGATTCTAGTTGTTCAGCTTGAACATGCAAATTCTGCGCTACTATCGGGGATTGAGGCCATTCTTGCGCGGTGCGAGCCAGCCAGGTGGGGCCGTGCCACCAAAGATCACATTTTATAAGTTCATCTACGCTTGTACCGCGAGTACCCAAATCTGCGGGGTTATCTTTAGTTGGTACATGTCCCCATATTGCCGTCGGTAATTCGGTTTGTATGAAGGATACGCGATTAGCAACGAACGTTTTCCAGTGACACGGATGCTTAGCTAGCCATGTTAATACTATTTGACTATCAGTCCAAGTATAAATCGGTAAGTTTTTAACGAACTCCAATTTCTTTAAATTAAAGATGAGTTTAACTAGTAAATCGGCGCCGCAAAGTTCTAAATTCGGTACGCTAACAGTTTTTACCGGTGCTACTCGTGTCTTAGCGGCAATTAATGAAATTTGAATTCCACCTGCGTCATCTTCACAACGAAGATAGACAGCCGCTGCATAAGCTCGCGTTGACGCATCAGAAAAACCGTGTATCTGATAAGACTGGTTGTTTGACGAACCTAACCAACGAGCGATCGATAAGCAGGATAGATTTTTTAATGAAAAGCAATACTCTTGCCATTGCGCGCGAACACTGTCCGGTAACTGTGCGTCCCAATCGCACTTTAAAATCCATAAATCCTGCATAAGGATTTTCGCGACTACTGTAATCGGAGAGAGCCAGCCCAAGGGGTCAAAAAGTCGCGCAATGCTCGATAGTACCGCGCGTTTAGTTGAGGCTGCACTAGCCGCTTCAATGTCGAATGGACAAAAACTAAATTCATCGGTATTTGGGTTCCATCGTACACCTAAAGTTTTCACAGAATCATCGCTATTAATTTCCTTTACGATATTAATGGGTTCTCGAGTTTTTGGCAACAAGTTTGAATGGTTTGCGGCCCATTTGTCCAATTCTATACCTCCCGAGGTTAATAAGCGAATCAGTTGATCGCGTTTTTCTATTGCTACCGATAGCTCGTCTGCACCGCAAAACGCGTCGTCCACGTAAGTATTCTCGATAAGGCAACGGGAGCCCAGCGGAAACTGAATACTTTGATCCTCAGCTAATTGCTTAAGTGTGCGGATTGCTAGATAAGGAGCGCACGCGGTTCCGTAAGTCACGGTTGTAAGTCGAAATTCGATTGGGGAATCTTCGGCGCGGGGCGCCCATAAAATGCGCTGGTAGTCTTGGTCGTAAGGATGTACTCGTATTTGCCGGAACATTTTTACAATATCCGCGGTAAAGGCATATCGATACCTTCGCCAATTTAATAGAATTAATGCGAGATCATTTTGTAAAGAAGGCCCGGGAAGTAAAAATTGATTAAGTGAGTGTTGGGATCGAGTACGCCGTGAGGCGTCGAATACGACTCGAAGTTTCCAATAATCCATAGAACTTTGTATTACCGCATGATGTGGTAGGTACCACGCTTGAGGGTTGTTTAATTCAGATGAAGGAACTCGCGACATATGACCTAAGCGTTCATACGTAGACATGAATTCGCGATATTCACTACTTAATCGAGGATCTTTAAGAAAACGGCGGTGCAAACTCTCGAGTGAACGTAATGCGAGTCGTCGGGTTTCGTAAGCAACCTTTGGTGGTTCTGATTTAAAGGGCAACCGTACCGTGTATCGTCCGTCGAGTTCTCGCTTGTGTGTTTCATTAAATAGATTTTCGCATCTCTCTTCTTCCGGGTGTAATTTTTTAATACACTGTACGGATTCCTCTAGTTCCCAAAAAGTCTGCAGTTGTCTCTGTAATTCGTCGGTGGAAACACAATGTAACGCGTTGACTGGAGCATTTTTTAACGCCGCCCGCCGTGGCGCGTCGCCACTAACTGTTCCTGAGATAATCCAGCCAAGGGCGGTATTTTGAGCTATTAAATTAGTTGAATGGGACCGCTTTAATCCAGATCGTATCAATTGACCATACGCGTCAGCGCCTAAAATAATGTCTATCGAATCAGGAGTGTGAAAATATGGATCCGCGAGTTCGAGGTCGTCGAAGGAACTTAACTCGATTTGCGTGACCTGTCGAGAGGGCAAGTGTGACGTCAATTTTGACAAGATAAATGCTTCTATTGTTAATTGAAAGTCCGGTTGAGTTCGTGATTGGATTGTCAGTTGAGTCATACCACGAGTAGTTCCAGTAATGGTCGCGCCTAATCCGGATAACGATACTTGAACCGAGCGCCTCGAGGCTCCCAGGAGTTGTACCATAGATTCGGTGACGAACGTAGCCTCTGAACCTTGATCGAATAGTGCGCGTGCGCGAGTCCGAACACCCTGGCTATTAATAAGGATTATTTGTGCAGTCGCGAGTATAGTACAACGTTTCGACCTAGCGACATTAGCAGTTAATACCGCGACTGATTCCTCTGGGTTGATGTTGGCTCTCTGACTCGATTGACTTCTCGCGCCGTTAGTAGAAGTTGATGTTTGATTCAGTTGGTGTAAAAGAGTATGGTGCTTTCCGCGACACTTCAAGCATCTACCATTCGAGGAGCATCCGATAATTTGATGATTACCCAGACAATTAAAACATAACTTCAATCGACGAACTGTTTTCTGCCGTTCCGTTAGAGATAATTTTATAAAATCAGGGCAACTATAAATTGAATGCGGCGCCCGGCAAAGAGTACATTTTCGACTACTTGAGGATTCGTATTGACGTGTAGGAAGAGCGTGAAAAACTCTTTTTACCCTTGTCGTTGTTCTCACCTCCGGTACGGTTCTGGAGTCATTTCTGGGTTCCGCGGCAATGACGTTAAGAGCCCGAGCTCGTTTCTCAAGAAATTTAGCAAGATCAGTGAACTTCGGAAAGCGCGAGAGTGGATCGCGGTCGGTATCGTGAGTTTGATTGTCGTCAATTATTTGCTGATCTATGGCACTTATTTCAGATTCCCATAACATTCGAGAATCGGGATCGAGTTTATTAGCAATCAAAAACACGAGCATGAAGTTGCAGTGTTGCACGGGCATTTTTAAGTTTTCTAGTGCGCGTACAATTAATTGTGCTTCGTCGGTAAACGATCTCAATTCCCGAGCCGTACCTCGTTTTAACTGTGGTAAATTCACAAGCGCGTGCAAATGATTATTAACTGTAATACGAGGATTATAAAACCGATTTCTTAAAGTTTGCCAAGTCGATCTATAATTAGCATTAGTAATTGTAACGTTCTTTATTAAATCCGCGGCGGAACCAGTGAGGCATGACTTAAGATATTGCAATTTCGTCGCGTCGGAGATGTGCAGCACATCATGCACTAATGACGAGAACAAATCGTAAAAATTATCCCAGTCCTCAAACCGTCCTGAGAATGTGGGGAGATCGAGCTTCGGAAGCTTCGCGGGACGCTGCTGTGTGTCTACACTATCTTCGTCTCGATTTCTAACTAGTCTAGCGCGGTCATTAATTCGTGCTTGAAGATCTAAGAGTATACCTAAAAATTCATCTCGAGTTTCTTCGTATAGAACTTGCATATCTTCAAATTCACGCTCAGTTACATACGGATCATTCTTCGCGTCATCTTTAATGATAATTTCCCCATGAGTTTTTCGCGTTTCAAGCCATATTTGATCGATCGCGTCAATTCTCGATTGTACGATATTCCCAGTTAGCGTATCGCGTGGTTTCTCAGTTAAGCGGGTTCGAATGGACTTTATTTCAAGCATGCGTTCGCGTTGCAAAGGTATTAGTTTTTTCCAAGAGGTCGGCGCCATTGTTTATGGTTCCTTTTAGTCGAAAAACGATTAAAAAACTTTTTTATTGTCGATTAAATTAAATTATTATCAAAATTCTCTTTGTCTTCGTTAATGCAAGCGCGAGAAACTATACAATCAAAGTAGAAGCCAAATAACAAGGTTAACTTTAAATTTTCGTGTTACGCATCAAGAAGTAGGAAGGTACCGAAAATTAGAAAAAAAATGAGGAAAAATAGCAGAATGTATGGTTTACAAATTATACTAATAAATAATAAACACTACCTTCTGTGCAATGCAAAAGTTCTTACACTTAATCAATTACAATCCCTTCCTCACCCGGGGCACCAAAATGTTTACAGATTTATAAACTTAATGAAAAGGTTTGGTGAGGTTTAGTTAGGGATTAAGAAATAAAACAAAACATTTCGCGGTTGAACAGAAAGTAAATTTATTGGGACTGGCTAGAAAAAACTCTCCTCGAGAAGGAGAGAAAAAGCCGTGCAATGTCCTTTTCAAAATAATACAAATGCGCTTACAAAAAAACTTAATGCTAGAACTTACGCAGGTTTCGCTATAACGGCGGATACCGCCAGAGGAGCGCTCCTTTTGAACGAGATCCCAAAATGCTTCTGCATCCAGAAGCTGGGGCTAAGTATGCGTTTGTGCATCTACAGCGAAGAAGAGTCGTTCTCAGACGACGAGTCTAGGCTCACAGAATGCACGGAATCACACGCACAGACACCGCACGCACAGTGAAAAAGAGTTAATCGTAGAGTCGTTCTCGGACAACGAGTCTAAGCTCACACAAGTTACATACACAGAATATCGAAAAATGCCGAACGCGGTATAAAGGCGATGGATCTGCGGAACCGAGGTTCGAACTAGACGGACAACAACGACTGAATGTCTCCTCCACGCTCGCATTCTGACGCTATCCCTTTCGCCCTGTGTCATCGTGGAGGGGAGGATGGGAATCACCCGCTTGCAGGTATGTGCTTTCCGGGGTCTCGAGCTGCGAGAGGAGCCGTCTCCGTCGCGTGGGTTTTCCCAGTAATAACCCACACGTGTTACGAGTGCAGATGTCTGCATGCAAGTTTCGGACAAGTTCGAGCCGGCTGCGAACAGGGAAAGGAAGGTTTATGAAGGTTGAAACGGTATCGAGGCCCATCGTCAACGCTAATCGTTAGAAGGACGTAGAGAGCGAGCGAGACAGAAAGAAAAAGAGAAAGAAAAAATGTACCGTTTTGTGTAGTTTACAAACACAAAGTTTAGTAAAATTAAAAAATAATTGTTTCAATAAATAGGAGTAAATTTTGATCCAATAGTATAGTGATTTTTTTGATGCCATAATATATATATGGGTGGTTCTCTGTTACATCGAAAATGAAAAAAATAAATATTGCTATAACTGTGGGAATATGTTTTAGAGGTATCCAGTAGTTCTCCTGAATTTTTTAAAATATTTTCGGGGCCATTATTTTAAGTTACAGAGAGTCAAAGTTGACATTTTAGCACTTTTTTCCATTATATGCCCATTTTCATGAATTTTTAGCTCCCAGGGGATGCATTTTTCACTAAAAACATAAGTATGACTTTTTTTGTAAAATTTTCCGAACTTTTCATTAAAAATACTTGTAAAGACATAAATGTATGCTGTCACACTCTTGTAAGCCATTTAAACCTTAAATAATGAAAATCAGCAATTCTGCTCCGGACTCTGGTACCCTAATACTGTCTAACAGGTGTCTTTTTATAGTCAGAAACTGCCTAAAAATTTCCAGAGTGGGTCTAAATCATTAAGATCACTTATGGTCAAAATATCCGGGAAAAGTGCCTGAAATATTAATAGAAATGTATATTTGTTGCCTTATAACGATGAATCTAGTAGCATGATCATTGCAAAGAAATTTATGCACTTTCCTTGGAATGGTAGAAAAGTATCTCCACTTGTTTCAGTATTCATCTAATCCCCTGTAAGCTGCTAAAAATACAAATATTATTATACAATTATAGAGAAATAGTTTTCAATATTTATAATGTTGAATTTTCAATTTTACAACCACTTTAAGAAATATGATATTAGTCTGAAGGATTACTATAAATATATTAACGGTATTATTACAATAACTGAAGATACGTAATTAATACAAAAAATATATCAACAAATCAGTTCTGAGATTATAATGATTAATATGATTAATTGACAGTGACAAGTTTGTGAAATGTAAACAATGTATGGCAGAATAATAATAATAATAATGTTGATACTTTTATAGTAATCCTTCAGACTAATATCATAATTCTTAAAGTGGTTGTAAAATTGAAAATCCAACATAATAAATGTTAAAAACAAATTGATAATAGTTAATAGCAAGAATTATCTCACTATCGATATTAATAAAAAATGTTACGTATTACAGAAAAACCTTCCCGGTTTTAAACCCAGAACCATAAGATTACACAGCCACACAAAAAAAAAAATGTCAAAACCCACGGACCAGACCATATATACCTTATGTTTTTGAGGTCGCTGATTCCGAATCCGTGGTCGTTACTCTTTCCGTTATAGCTACTCCATTGGTTGATCCGAAAAGAGTTCTCATTCCTCCATTACACATAAAACTTGGTGTGATGAAACAATTCGTTAAAGCTTTAGATAAAGATAGCCAGTGCTTCAAATACTTGGAAAGTAAATTTCCAAGTAAATCAGATGCAAAATTGAAGGAAGGTATTTTTGACGGTCCAGAAATTAGAAAAATGATGGCTGATGACCAGTTTATTAGTTCCATGACAAACATTGTGAAAGCTGCATGGCTTAGCTTTAAGGAAGTTACTGAAAACTTTTTGGGTAATCGCAGAAGCCCAAATTACAAAGTAATTGTATCTAAAATGGTTGAGAACTATGGGAATATGGGTTGCCTAATAAATTACAAACTACATTTTCTGCACAATCACTTGGATAGTTTTCCTGAAAACTGTGGCGATTATAGCGAAGAACAGGGAGAGCGTTTTCACCAAGATGTTAAAGTAATGGGAAGCGTTATCAAGGTAGATGGGATGCTAGTATGCTGGCCGACTACTGCTGGATGTTGAAAAGAGATTGTGAAACTACTGGGAAAAAACGCAAAAGGAAACCTTTGCACCGATCATTTGATGAGAAACGTGTAAGGTATAGTAAGAAAAAATAAATGGCATGAAGTTTGGTTTGTTTTACAAGAATTTTGTCGATTTTACCTTCAAATAACCTTCACTATTAGGTGATGGAGTCAAACGGACCACGGATTCGGATTCGGCGACCCCAAAAACATATATGTATACTGTTAAACCTTGGATGCCGTTAATTTTGTAAATTTGACCTTGATCTGACCTTGACCCTGAGGTGATGGGGTCAAATGGACCACGGATTCGGAATCAGCGACCTCAAAAACATATATGTATACTGTTAAACCTTGGTTGCCGTTAATTTTGTAAATTTGACCTTGACCTGACCTTGACCCTGAGGTGATGGGGTCAAACGGACCACGGATTCGGAATCAGCGACCTCAAAAACATAAGGTATATATGGTCTGGTCCGTGGGTTTTGACTTTTTTTTTTGTGTGGCTGTGTTATCTGACAATTATGGTCTAGTACACTGAACTACAAGTATCTTGCAGTTTAAATTTTGTATAATTGTTTAATTATAAAAATTTCGTTTCTAATATGTTGCTTATTTAAATATAAAATATATATGCTAGATCTGACATTTGCTAAACTAACAAATGCATGTTTCAATATAGTAAATGAGTATCTGTTCCGAACTCAGATTTCATATGTAGTGAGTTAATATGGATTAGACTTGAATAAATATTTATTAGCCTACAACTTTCCAAAATTTGTTAGATTCTAACAATTAATTTGCTGAATTCATGCAAATAATATATTGTTTCTAATAGTTAATTTATTTATGTGTAATATGTATTTGCTTGATCTGACATTTGTTGCTGTTTCATTATAGTAAATGATTATTTGTTCCGAATTTAGTTTACATACTTACTGAGGTAATATGGATTATACTTTAATAAATATTGTTACAAAGAAATATTTGTTGACATTTAGTAAATAATTCTTTGGCGAAAACGTAATCTTACTGTTATGAAACAAATATTTGTACTTACTTGCAATGCATTTTAAAAAATTTGTGAATTTTTACTAAATGATTTACTTGTTTCAAAGAAGAAATTTCGCACTTGAACAGGTAAAAAAAATGAATTAAGTATTACAAGAACTGAATACTGAACTAAAAGATACGAATGTTTTATTAAAAGAAATGTTAGCCAAAGAGAAAGAAAGAAGTACAGAAACGCCATGAATAAACAAAAAAACTTTTACAGACGTAACAGCTGCTAATCATATTTATAATGAAAAAAAAAATATACCGAAAATTGCAGTCAAAAGGAAAAATAATGCTGAAAATTCAAATATGCAAGATAAAGTTTTGCACTATCTAAAGAAAAATCTATTCATACTAAGAGATGTAATATAAAAAACAAAAATGAGATCATTATTGAATGCATGTATATTGAAAGTGTCAAAACTACAGAAGAAGTACTTGATAAAAAACTTTCACAAATATATACAGTTGATACGGAACAATTAAAAAAACCAGTAATAAATTATTGGTTTAGAAAATGTCTTTGAATTAGACACAAAAGCATTGGAAAATGAAATAAATTGCAGGAATTTTGCTAAAGTAAGTACAAAAGGTAAAATACTGCACACTACGTGTAACAAAAGAATTGGAAAAACAACAATATTCATGGAAGTAACATCTGAAATCCATAAAGAAAACAGGGACAAACTATTTGTTCGGTTCTAAAATTGCAGAGTATTTGAAAAATATTAATTAAACATTTGTATAAAGTTCAGATAAACTTGATATAATCTCTTAAATAAGTATAAAAATATTATTTTTGAACAAGTAAAATTTTATTAATAAAAAAAAATATATTTATTCCCAGATTCGAACCTCCGATCTTTTACTTCGAAGTCTCTCGCTCTATATCAACTGAGCTATTTTATTGTTTATGTTCAATAAGTTACATTCAGGTTATAAACTTAGAAGCATGTTTCAATTGTTCTTTATAACCAACATTTAATATTATGACATAAACAATAAAAATGGCTTAGTCGGTAGAGTAAGAGACTTCGAAGTAAATGTTTAATTAATATTTTTCCAAGTTTGCGATAGTCTGATTGCGTATGTTGATATCAACTTTTGCCAAACATAAACTTTATATCAAGTTGATATTAAGTTTTACATTTTTACGCGGGCACCTATAACATTAGCAGAAAGTATTTTATCTGTTTTCTCGATTCAATATATCGGGTGTTCAGTTATCTTATTTACTATCACTTATAGAGTTGCACTGCATAAAGCCAAATCTTTGTGTAAAAAGTTTATACAAATTTAAGCAGTTTTTTACAGCAATTGATACACCTTTAATAAAACACTATTATTATAATTTATGTTTTTCAAAATTAAAAACCAATTTTTGTGATTATTGTAATCAAACTGTTGAAATTTCTTATTATATTGAAATTCCGATCCTAGCGCAATTGACTTCTATGTTTAAACGTCATGGATTTAATGAAAACTTAAATTATCGTTTTAATAGAATCAAAGAAAATGAAGATAATTATGAAGATTTTTGTAACTGTTCAATTTACAAATCTCTTCCGTACGATTTTAGAAAAAATTCCAATAATATTACATTTACATGGAATTCCGATGGAGTGCCCCTCTTCAAGTCATCAAAAACCAGCATTTGGCCTTTATGTTTGCTCATAAATGAACTGCCATATAATCTGCGTATAAAAAGGGAAAACAACATTATAGCAGGTTTTCGGTTTGGTTCTATTAAACCACACGTAAATACACGGTTAAAAATATATAGGTATAAAATATGCGTAAAAAATATATCTGTAAAATATACCCACTGTGTACTTATATTATTTGGTACATAATTTACCTATATTTTTTACCTGTATTTTACCATTATCTTTTCTATAATTTTACCTATATTTTCCAAATTTATGCTCAAATTTATATTCCAAATTTATATCTTATATAGCATATAAAATTGAAAATTAATTTAAGCACATTTAACCTTCATCGGTCACTGTTCAGTCAAATCGCATTAAAATTTCATACATATTTCACCCAATAATAATTTTTTTTTGTAATTTTCAGACTATGTCAGTTATTTTTAAATTCTTTCAGATATATTCAATTATTTTCATTCATGTTTTTTATAAATTTGTATTTAAAATTTTTTTATATAGAGCGAAAATTTTGTTCAAGATTTAAACTAATGTTCACTATTATTTACACTTACTTACAGTTATTATCAGATTTTTTTAGTTTTTTCGTGTACTTTTTCCGCTAGGGTAGTTATATATATGGGTGGTTCTCTGTGACATTGAAGATGAAAAAAATAAATATTGCTATAACTGTGGGAATATGTTTTAGAGGTATCCAGTAGTTATCCTGAATTTTTTCAGATTTTTTCTGGGCCATTATTTTAAGTTACAGAGAGTCAAAGTTGACATTTTAGAACTTTTTGGCATTATATGCCCATTTTCATGAATTTTTAGCTCCCAGGGGATGCATTTTTCACTAAAAACATAAGTATGACTTTTTTTGTAAAATTTTCCGAACTTTTCATTAAAAATACTTGTAAAGACATAAATGTATGCTGTCACACTCTTGTAAGCCATTTAAACCTTAAATAATGAAAATCAGCAATTCTGCTCCGGACTCTGGTACCCTAATACTGTCTAACAGGTGTCTTTTTATAGTCAGAAACTGCCTAAAAATTTCCAGAGTGGGTCTAAATCATTAAGATCACTTATGGTCAAAATATCCGGGAAAAGTGCCTGAAATATTAATAGAAATGTATATTTGTTGCCTTATAACGATGAATCTAGTAGCATGATCATTGAAAAAAAATTTATGCACCTACCTTGGAATGGTAGAAAAGTATCTCCACTTATTTCAGTATCCATCTAATCCCCTGTAAGCTGCTAAAAATACAAATATTATTATACAAATGTAAAAAATTAATTTTAAACATTTATAATGTTGAATTTTTAGTTTTACATCCCTTACAAGAATTATAATACTAATCTGAAGGATTACTATGAATATATAAACATCATTATTACAATAATTGAATATACGTATTTAATACAAAAGATATATAAATAAATCGAATATATAATTATAATGAATAATATGATAACGTGACAGTGACAAGTTTGTGAAATCTAAACAATGTATTGCTGAATAATAATAATAATAATGTTGATACTTTTATAGTAATCCTTCAGATTAGTATTATAATTCTTGTAAGGGATGTAAAACTAAAAATCCAGCATTATAAATGTTTAAAAAATAATTTTTTTTAATTGTATAATAATATTTGTATTTTTAGCAGCTTCCAGGGGATTAGATGGATACTGAAACAAGTGGAGATACTTTTCTACCATTCCAAGGTAAGTGCATAAATTTTTTTGCAATGACCATGGTAATAGATTCATCGTTATAAGGCAACAAATACACATTTCTATTAATATTTCGGACACTTTTCCCGTATATTTTGACTATAAGTGATCTTAATGATTTAGACCCACTCTGGAAATTTTTAGGCAGTTTCTGACTATAAAAAGACATCTTTTAGACAGTATTAGGTTACCAGAGTCCGGAACAGAATTGCTGATTTTCACTATGTAAGGTTTAAATGGCTTACAAGAGTGTGACAGCATATATCTATGCCTTTAAAAGTATTTTTAATGAAAAGTTCGGAACATTTTACAAAAAAAGTCATACTTATGTTTTTAGTGAAAAATGCATCCCCTGGGAGCTAAAAATTCATGAAAATGGGCATATAATGCAAAAAAGTGCTAAAATGTCAACTTTGACTCTCTGTAACTTAAAATAATGGCCCAGAAAAAATCTGAAAAAATTCAGGAGAACTACTGGATACCTCTAAAACATATTCCCACAGTTATAGCAATATTTATTTTTTTCATCTTCGATGTCACAGAGAACCACCCATATATATATATATATATATACTAGGGGGGCTTCGCCCCCCTGCGCGCTTCGCGCGCCAACCCCCTATTTTTAATTCGAAAAAGGTTTTTCGTAATTAATTTATTTAAAATAATATTTTAAACTGTATTATTTTTTTACTACCATGGACACCTTAAAAATTAAACAGATTCACACAACACCTTGAAGGTATTGCTATATAGTTATTATAATTTATAAATAAAAGTTTACCAAAATTTAGAGTAATAAAATCAGAATAAAAATAATAAAAAAAATAGAGACATATTAAATGTTAACTGTAAATTTTAAACTATATGAATTCTTATGAAGCTTAAATTTATATTTTAATAATTATAAATGTTAATGAAAAATTAACTTACCAAAAATAGTAAAGTACATATACTTACTAAATTGTAGTATTTTAGTTAACAACTTATTATAATTTTGGATTATTTGAAACGGTTATAAATAGAACTTCACCTCCTAAAATTAATTTATTTAATGACGAACGATCATCGCCAAAAGTTCTATGTCATTAATATTTTGTACTTTTAGAGTAATAAAACTTTCTTCTTAATTAAATTAATTTTTGTATTAGTTTTAAAGAATTATTTATAAAATTTTAGCGCTATATAAATAAAAACCTGTTTCTTCCATTTCTCTCGTGATTCGTAATTTGCACCCTCTTTCAAAATTTGCGTTTTATTCCATAATTATATCCAATTTATTTTTACTATGCAGAGCCCAAATATTTATTTTGATTATTATAAACAAATTCATTTCTTAAATATCCTTCTGTTTCTAATAAATACATACTTGTTTATTTAAAATATTGTGTTATATAAATATAAATTATCTACACACTTATATATCCATACAATTTTGAAATATTAATTTAAAAAATATTTAAATTAAATGCTCCTAAATTAATAGTTTTTGAAAATCTATTCAAATGTAATTCGTATTTTATATTGCCACTGTTAAAATTTGAATTTTCGTTTTCCTATACTGTTTATAATAGAATTATCTTAAAAATGCAAGAATTAATATATTTAATTTTTAACCCATTGTATATATCATATGGATATTTGGAAAAGTGTATGTTATACTTGATTAATATTTATTTCATCTTCAAACAATTTTGCATTTGTATTTAAAGCATTACATTCAATTTTAGATCCATTATTATTATTGAGTATACGTTTAAAAATTTTATGAGTTTGATCAAGAATGAGTAAACAAATACACATTCTTTCAAGTTATGTTCACAACTTTTTTTTGCGCACGGAAAAAATACATATATTATGTATTCTTGAAAAAACAATTTTAAAATATATATATATATATAGATATATATATTATATAAATATTCCGCCGCACGCACACACACCCACATACATACATACATATATATACATATATATGGGCTATTTTACGTCAAGTGGTACGATGAAAATTTTAAATCACTCCAAAATCGAGAACAGGCTGGAAACATCTTCCAGAACATACAAAAAAAATTTAAGTGTTAAAAATAATTTGCTTAAGAGTTATTCGACCATTAAAAGCGGAAATTTTTCAATTTTTTAGAAAAACTTCTATTTTTAAAGCCATTTATCTTAAAATATGTTGATTTTTTTGAAAAAACATTACAAACAAGTTTTGTTTAAATTAATCTTTAGAACTTATCTACCCTGGTTACATTTCTTATTTTTGAAATCTCGAAGAGATAGAACACCCAGACATATTGAATATCAAAAAAAGGCTACCACACCATAATCGATTTTAATCTAACACCTCTCAAAAGTTCACATTTTTCGCGAGCTTTCGAATGGCTTGGGTTAGCTTATCGGCCAAGACCGCTGTTGTAAGTTATGCCTCATAAACCTCATAAAATCACTAATTTTCACGTATTTTAGGACATAACTTACACCAAAGGTGTAATATCCCGCGTAAAAATATAAACTATTGCCACTATATTGCAGAGCAATGGGCAATAGTTATTGCAAACATATTGCCAATATGTTGCCGCGACAATTGGCAATGTATTGCCAACATACCGCCAAACAGCACCCTCCCATATCTTTGCCAAATATTGGCAATAGTTACTATTTTATCATTTGTAAACTATTGCCAATATGTTGGCCATACCTCATAAATTTAAAAAAAAAATAAAAAAAAAAATATTAGCCAGCCGCGGGATTTGAACCTTCGATCTTTAAATCCGAATGCTGGCTCTTTACCACTGAGCCATTTTGCTATTTTGTTAATAAGAGTTAATTTCAGTTTATAAAGAACAGTTGAAAGTGTGATTAAAAAATTTTTAAGTCCAAAATTTTATAAATTCAACTGTTCTTTATAACCTGAAATTAACTCTTAATCCCGAGTAGAAATGATTTCCAGGCAAAAAGAAGGCCCTGTTCAGGTACCTGACGAATATTAAAAGGCCCTGAACAGGTGCCTGTAAAGGGCCTTTAAAAAATGTAATGGGGTGGAGATCAGGGCCTGTTTTATGTAATACTATTTTGTGGGTATGTTCAGGTGATATTAAGGCACTTAATTAGTAGTAAAAACTAAATCTGAATGTATTTGTTATTTTACCTTTGTTTTTAATTGTTAACCTTTAGAGGACGGGAATTTTCAAAACCACAAAATATACTAATATAAAGTTATAAATATAAGGTTAATTGGGCGTGCACATGCGTGTGTGTGTGTGTGTGCGTGTAGGTTTTGTAAATAAAATAAAATACATTTTAATACATTAATATTTATTAAACATAAATTTTATAGATAATATAATTAAAATATATGGTTTAATATAATTTCCAAATAATTACAACAATCTTAATATAATATTATTAACTTTGAGCTTTTTTTATACAATACAAAATTAAATCTTTTCACATATTTAAAGCAATATAATACTGCATAAACTTTTATATTATTAAAGTGTTTTTTTAAACTTTCACTATTTATATATTGTATTTTCCTTTTCAATCGATACCTTCGAACTCTTAGTAAATTATATTTATATACTATATATTATTACTCATTTATTACTCATTTTATATTTATAAAAAACTCTTGATAAAATTCTAACCTGAAAATTTATATACAATACTATATAATTTGTAGATATTATTACTAACCTCACATTCGATTTAACAAAATTGACTTTTACTATACGTCACATCCGAACTAACAAAATTAGGCCCTGACTTAAATTCCATTACATTCGTATCCCGGCCCTTAACAGGCGGCCTTTTCAGGCCCTGTTTTCTAATTCAGGCGGCCTGGCTAGAATTTCTACTCGGGATAACAAAATAGCAAAATGGCTCAGTGGTAAAGAGCCAGCATTCGGATCTAAAGATCGAAGGTTCAAATCCCGCGGCTGGCTAATATTTTTTTTTTATTTTTTTTTTAAATTTATGATGTACGGCAAACATATTGGCAATAGTTTACAAATGATAAAATAGTAACTATTGCCAATATTTGGCAAAGATATGGGAGGGTGCTGTTTGGCGGTATGTTGGCAATACATAGCCAATTGTCGCGGCAACATATTGGCAATATGTTTGCAATAACTATTGCCCATTGCTCTGCAATATAGTGGCAATAGTTTATATTTTTACGCGGGATATATAATACATATATATGTGGTAATGAACAATTAACTTACCAAAAATAGTAAAGTGCATATACTTAATTGTAGTATTTAGTAAAAACCTATTAAAATTTTAGATTGTTTTAAACGGATCTAAACAGAACTTTACCTCCTAAAATTAATTTATTTAAGTCATCGCCAAGAGTTCTATATGTCATTAATATTTTGTACTTTTAGAGTAATAAAACTTTCTTCTTAATTAAATTAATTTTTGTATTAGTTTTAAAGAATTATTTATAACATTTTAGCGGTATATAAATAAAAACCTGTTTCTTCCATTTCTCTCGTGATTCGTAATTTGCACCCTCTTTCAAAATTTGCGTTTTAATCCATAATTATATCCAATTTATTTTTCCCTTTAGTTACAGAGCCCATATATTTATTTTAATTATTATAAACAAAGGCATTTCTTAAATAACCTTTTGTATCTAATAATACATACTTGTTTATTTAAAATATTGTTTTATATAAATATACGTAATCTCCAAACAATTTTTAAATTTGATTTGAATAATATTTAAATTAAAAACTACTAAATTAATAATTTTCGAAAAATTTTTGAAATGTAATTCGTATTTTATATTGCCTCTGTTAAAATTTGAATTTTCTTTTGCCATTACTGTTTATAATAGAATTATCTTAAAAATGCAATAATTAATGTATTAATTTTTAATTTATTGTATATTTCACATATAGCTATTTGAAAAAGTGTATGTTATACTTGATTAATATTTATTTTATCTTCGTAAAATTGTGCATATTTTTAAAAACATTACATTAAATTTTAGGTACGTTTTTATTTTGTGAGTTTTATCAGGAATAAGTAAACTAATACACATTCTTTCAAGTTATATTGACAACTTTTTTTTGCGCACGGAAAAAATACATATATTATCTATTCTTGAAAAAACAAAGAACACGTACACACACATACGCACACACATACACACACACACACTTCTGGGTTAGAATTTCTAATTTCAATGTAAATGTTATATAAAATACATGCCAATATTCAACTTAAAAAAAGTGTAAATGCGCTACAATTGATTTTTTATCCAAAAGTTTGAAAGAAAGCTTGGAGCAATACCTTTCAAATAGTCTGTAGCATTTTTATGGCCTTCAGTTCTGTAAAAAGTTATGAATTATCTTAAAAATGCAATAATTAATGTATTTAATTTTTAACCCATTCTATATATCACATATGGATATTTGGAAAAGTGTATGTTCACACACACACACACTCACACACACACTCACCCACGCACACGCACACGCACACGCACACGAACACGCGAGCACACACACGCACGCACACACACAAACCCACACACACACACACATACACACACACACATATATATATGACATATATATATAACATATATATGACATATATATATAAAACATATATATATGTTGAATTCTGAATTCTTAGACACGGCGGCGGCGGCGGCGGCGAAATATTTATATATTATAGAGAGATATATATAACATATATATATATGACATATATATATATGTTGAATTCTGAATTCTTAGACACGGCGGCGGCGGCGGCGGCGGCGGCGAAATATTTATATATTATAGAGATATATATATATATATATATATATAAATTGATCAATCGGTACTTATGCCGACAAATTCTTACGAGAAATGGGAATTGTGCTTACTTTGGGGTAATTATGCCGACGTCAGCATAATTCCACCGAAAATTCAACCATGTATCCGTACTTATGCCAACACACAAAAAATCGGAAAATTATCTTTGTGAGCCCCGCTTTGACGTTATAATATTAATGAAGGATTGAAGCTATAACGTCTTTCGAGCCTCCGGCCTCCGGCACCTCGAAATACGTTATAGCTTCAATCCTCTATTAATATTATAAGGTCAAAGTGTGCTTTTTTACCCGTGAGGGGTATTTAGGTATTTGGGTTATTAGATATTTGGGTTATTGGTATGTTATCCCATATACAAACACCAGTATCGGTACTTATGGTGACACTGCGTGTTATCTTGGTGTTTTGAGGTTATAAAACATATGTAACGACTCAGATATAAGGGGGAGAATATTAATTGATAGAATAATGCATAAAAAACCAATGTTGTAGGTTATGCTGTTGTAGGTTATGCCGTAAAATACATGAAAATTAGTGATTTTATGAGGTTTATGAGGCATAACTTACACCAGCGGTCTTGGCCAATAATCTAACCACCGCCATTCGAAAGCTCTCAAAAAATGTGATCTTTTGAGCGGTGTTAGATCAAAATCGATTGTGGCGTGGTCGCCTTTTTTTGATATTCAATATTTCCGGGCGTTCTATCTCTTTGAGATTTTAAAATTAAGAATTGTAACCCAGGTAGAAGTTCTAAAGATTATTTTGAACAAAAGTTGTGAGTAATGTTTTTTCAAAAAAATGAATAGATTTTGAGATAAATGGCTTTGAAAATAGAAATTTTTCTAAAAAATTGAAAAATTTCCAATTTTCATGGTGGAATAACTCTTAAGCAAATTATTTTTAACACCTAAAATTTTTTTTCTATCTTCTTGAAGATATTTCCAGCCTGTTCTCAAATTTTGGAGCGATTTAAAATTTTCATCGTACCACTTCACGTGAAATAGCCCACATATATATATATATATACCCAAGTGGAAATAATTTATAAAGTTTGTATAAAAATTAAATCTTGTACTATGTATACAATTTATATATTTTTTTCAAACTGATATGGTTCTATAAAAAAAAATTACTTTTTTTATAATACTAAAAAAACTCATTTATGAATCACGTGTAATCAAATTTATCGTGAAATATGTAGTTAATGATACATTTTTAAAAATTTTTTAATTAGGTTATTTAATTAAGTAAGAGTGATTAAACATATTTTTAACAAATAAGATTGATAAAGAAACAATGTCAACGAATACTAGATTATTTTAAAGAAAGCTACAACTCTTATATTCGATTACGCTTGTTGTTCAATTCTTTTATGTCTTTGAGCTCGACCATCTTCTGTCTCATACTTGAAAGAACGGACTGATTTTCTCTAACTTCACAACCATTGTCCTTGGCAAATTTTCGAGAAAACACTGCAATTGTGATAAAAAAACAAGATTAAGGTTACAAAATTGTAAAAGATATTTTACAATAATAGACATCCGGAAAATAATTATACCCAAAATTGCATTCACTCCATTGATATTGAGACCTGGTCGAATGTCGCTTGATGCACCTTTACCACTAGCTTTTTTACCTTTTATAGAGCACCTTGCAAGTGCTTCCTCGGTGAAAACTAAATCAAGTAGAGCTCGAGCTAAAACTGTTTGCCGTATACAGTTTTTGTAGTATTTTTCAACGAAAATGCATCAACAAAGATGTTCGACCCTTTCATCAATTCAGTAACCTATGCAAAGAAAAAGCATGTAAAAAAGATACATATTTGTGGTTAAAATAGAACATTTCGCACTAGCTTTGTTCAATTAAAAAACAAAAAATAATTATATATATAGAAAACTAGTTGCCGACGAAGGACTAGCATACATAGTCAACGATTGCTTATTGTTACCACTCGTCGAAGGTTGCTATTAAAAAGTTAATTAAACATGTATTATATTAATATTTTGAACAATGTATAATTATAAATACAATTAAATGTGCTTATATATTTGTTTATAATAGATACCACATTTTCATTATTTTCTATTATTAAATTTGACGTGATTTTGTCCTGCGAGCAATATGCTTCATTTACATCGAATTCAGGCAAATCAAATTCTTCAAATTCCTCGTCTACTTGTTCGGGTATGTTGTATGAGCGATTTAGTACACACTCTTTTGGCGAAGGAAGAAATCCAATTTCAGGCTAGAATACATGTGTAATTATCAATGACAAAAGCAATTTTAAGAGATTTTAAAAAATACCATAGTCTCTTTATTTGATTGGGATCCTGGCTCTTTGCTGTCAGCATCAATTTGATTTGTCTGCTGTGTCGACGATTCCATAAGATACTGTATCATCTGCAATAAAAATGTACTTATTAAGTTGTAAAAATGTACTTATTATGTATGTATAAATAGTTGTATGTATAAAAATAGATTACCGTATTCATAATTTGAATATTTTCTTGCACATTTGCAACGGCAGTCAAACATGCATCCAAATATGTTGAGACTGTTTTGAGTTGATCCACAACCCATTCATGATTAGATGACTTTTCTTTGGGTTCTTTGTTGGTACGCGTCTCTGACTTCGATGTTACACTCGCAGTTACAGGTACAATTTGATTTTGCATTTCTACCAAAATTTGGCGACTGACTAAACCAGCTGCCCGCTTTCTTAAAGCATTTTGGTTTGAATCAATCTAAATAATTAAAAATACAATTAAAACATTTAAAAATATTGTAATTTGAATAATATTTATCATGAAATATGCTTTTTCTTACTTTTACTAAAGGTTTTTCAGTGTTAGATTTTTTTGTACCTCCTTCTGATGCAGAAGTATTCGTTGGTTTGTCTGATTTTGCTTTCGAAGTTCTAGTGATTGCATTACACATTTCTTGCATCTTTTTAAGTAAAACTAGCTCGTTATCTAAAAATTATTGATTTTTTTTTAAGTTTTACATATTAATAAATTAATTATTTTTTAAAAGCGTAGTGACATAAAAACAATTATATAGGGTAGCAAATGACCTTATAGTGTATGCGACTTGAAATAAGTAAATTAAAAAAAACTATATGTTATATTATTATTATAGAGGTTATAATTATTTTTAAACTAAGACGTAAAATTTACTTACGAGAATTCTGGATAATTGTGCCTGAAAATAATCTCGATGGCTTCTTATCCTCGGGCCAATGGAATTTTACTACGTCACCAATTTTTAAGCTTTTTACTTTTTTATCTTTCACAATCGATCTTTCATACACGATGCTCAAAGATTTATTAGAGCATTCAATTAAATATTGCATTTCCTGGTCCATGATAATGTTATAGACAAACTTTTTCTTGCAAACGCACAATAACCAAATGTTTGTCTTCTTTCAACATCTAACGTGAAATTGCAGCTATTACTTTTTTTTTATTGTTTCTTTCGAAAGTCGTGACTGGCATTTTTTTTGCATCTTTCGATTTTGATATTTGTTGCAACAGTCCTATCCGAATAATGGTGAATACGATAAATAAATAAGTAAAATTCGCGAAATGAGAAAAATCATATATTTCTATACTCTACGCCTATGTATGTTTCCCCGTACCGCGGCGCGGGGTCACCAAGCGCTCGTGACTACGAAGATCCGCACAAAGAGGAGAGACCGATAACTCCCGAATTCCGATCGATTGATCTAAATTTTGTTTAGATAATCTATTAATTATTTAATTTCTATTAGTCTTTAATAATATTATAGATTCGGAATTTAAATGTTTTAATTGTTAATTAACTTTAAAATCCGGTATAAAATTAAATAACGGAGGAAAGCACTAAAATCTGGGATACTTTAACTGCGCGTAATTAATTAACGTGTAATCATAAATCGAGCTTTCGCGCATACTATTATCTATATTCCTTTATCTCATCCGGTGAGATGATCTACTCGGGAGCTCACTGTTGCGATAGATCCTATCAGTACCGTCTAAGTCGCCAAAGGAACAAGGTTTCGTCATCCTGCGAGAAACTCTCGACCTTCGTGAATTCGTATACTTTCGATAGTGAGTAACAAAAAACCATATCCCATGTCCCAAATCCTTTATCCAGGAACTGGCTAACCTTCTGGGTGACAAGTTCCGAGTGGTTCCGTATTTATTTACGGAACTGCGAAAACTTTTATTTTTTTTTATCGGGTAAAAGAGTTTCTACTCTTTTCCATGTGTGTGCCACATCCTTCGGGATGACGCCGATGCCTGAGGCTAGGCTGGGTGGTCCGCATGGTTCCGAGGATTTTTCAGCAACCAACATAATTATCGGTAGCCGGACTATGGAGAAAATAAAATAAAAAGGAAGATTTCTTTTCGCGATTTCGTACCGCGCCGGAAACCATGTTTTTTTTTAACAAAAGGAAAAAAAATGGGTTTTTCTTTCTTTATTAAGCAAACCGATCCGCGTAATTAGTATCGCGATTAAATCGTTAAACACGGGAAATTAAATGAATAAACTTTTCAACAAATTACAAACAAGTTTTTACCGATACTGTATTATTGTTGTTTTTTTTTAATAAATTCAAAAAAAGAGCCAAGGGCCAACAAACTAAATTTTTACTGTTTTCTTATTTTGCATGTATTAAATCACCCTCTCACATCCAAAAGAAAATGCAAGTCCTATAATAAATAAGATTTAATATTTACATTTTTCAAACAAAAAATGCAACCGGAAGAACCCGCATCGGAGGATAGAAATCAATCTCCAACGACGTTGAACATCCGCATGAGATATTAGTTTTGTTTTATCAATCAATATTATTATAAACTTCTTTATAATCAAAGCTTATACTAAATGCATGAAATTTGTTATGATTTGATTTTATTTGATCTTATATTTTTCATTTTTCCTTATTATATTTTATTTTATTTATTTCTTTTGCTGCTTCAACTACAAGGCTGAATCGACGTCAATGGTTGCCATCGAGGGATCCAGTATACAAAACCAAATAACTATAAATATTAATAAATACGTTGCATAAAATGGTACCCCTGGTGGGACTTGCATTTGAGGTTCTGAGAGGATAAAGTCAGTAAAGAAAAATTGAAGAAACGGACAAAGTTTTTGTTTGTACTTTTTTTGTTGTTGGCCTTGGTTCAGTAGTTTTGATGTCATGTTTTAATGTTTATTAATATGAGACTAACAAAACTTAGTAACTAATAAATTCATTGTAGTGAGGAGCCAACAATTAACCGTGTCGAACTACATCCGGAAATCGGTCAAAAAAGCAACTGATGCCCAGATAAATGATTTAGAGGAAAATGGAATATTAACCGAATTAAATAATAACGTTACCGATTTACAAGGTAGAGTCGCGCAAATCGAAATAGATATTCGGGATATATCGGCAGCCGTTGTAGAGACCGGCGAGCGTTTAATTAAAATTTGCCAAAGTTGGGAGAAATTTCGGGGAGTATTAAGGGAAAACCTTGAACGCATCCAAGCGAATTTTAAGGTAGTCAAACGATGCGAGGTTCGAACTTCACGGCGAATGGAAAAATTTTGGGACGGACTAACCGCACTTGCCGTCGAGTTGGACAGCGTACAAGATACGCTTAGGTGTGTGAAACCTATATGTAATAACAAATTCCCTACAATTGTTTATTTTGTGTATACTAACCAATAAAAATGTCTGGAAATCAGCGCAGTCGAAGCCGGGGGGCTATTCCTAAGCAACCTACTCGTCGCTCGGTCCGTAACCAAGCCAGGGTTGATAATTTGGAATTTCCAAGGGAAGAAGCTTCCGCTAATATCCTCCCGCCTTTAAGTGAATTAGGTGACCCCCAAATCGGTTCACTATCAAATTTAAACGAGATTCGTAGTTCGTCACCTAACCCGGAGCGTACACGCAGTGAGACATTTTTAGACTTAGGAAATAAATCAAATTTCCAACGCGAAGTTAGGGAAATAATGTTAGAACTCAGAAACCGGAATCATAATATTCGGGATAAAACAAATAGACATGAACAACAAATACACGGTTTAGAGCAAAACTATGATAGATTACGGCATCAAACGGGCGAGATATCGACCCTCGTTAATTGGCAAGGTCGTACGATTACGGCAAACATGAACGAAATCGCAACTATGTCGGAAGAAATAACCGAAGTCGACCGCCGATCGCGCGAAATGAATAGGCGAATGGGTCAATACGATGTACGTCTCGATGATTACCAAAATCAATTGAGAAATATGCGTCAGGTAAATCCCAATCCGGTCCATGCGCAACAAATTCCACAGCCTCCACAAGTCCGGAATGTTTCTCATTCGGTACCACAACGCGAAAATGCGTTTGCAAAGATAAAATACGAGTTGTCAACGTTTTCCGCTGCTGCATATGAAAGGCCGACGCGCTATATACGAAATTTACTCGCGTATTTCGAAATGTTCAACGTGGATGAACGTACCGCGCATTTTATGATCGAGCAATCTTTGAGAGGCCCAGCGAAAGATTGGTGGGAACATGTTGAGCCGCAAATTAATACAATTAACGATTTCCGCGTACGATTCTTAGACAGATATTGGAACGAGAACGTTCAAGATCAAATCCGTCACGAATTGGAGTTCGGTTTTTATAATGCTCGCGAAAACTTAAGCCGTAGCGAATATGTATACAGATTATACAATAATGTAATTATGTTGGATGACGCCCCCGCCGAAAAAACAATTATTCGTCGTTTAACGCGCCATTTTGACGAACAAATTCAGCAAACGACGATCATACAACGTATAGCACGTATAACGGATTTCGTTGCGCTTTTAGACTCTTTAGATCAAGCAGGTCAAACAAATGCGACGAGAAATATATCGCGTTATGTACATTTTAACGAATCTCGCGATAATTCACGTTTTCGGGACCGTCGAAGCGATTCGCCTAACCGTAGCGCACAACCAAGTAGCATCCGTGAAGGTAATTTCAGATCGTCCACTTCATTATCAAATCCCTATGAAAATCGGTACAGCAATAACGCGTCGTCACAGAGGAATGGCCCACATCGGTACAATTCAAATTCAAATTCTCATAATTCAAGTAATCAAAATTTGAGCAATAATCAAAATCGTGGTAATAATTCAAATAAACCACAGATTCACGAAATAAATTTAGACGTAATAGAAGAAGATGATTCGGGAAACGAGTAAAAGTTGCATCGAGAGCCTTGGATTTTAAATTTAACAGATTAACTCAGCGTTTAGAGCTTGATGCAACAGAAAAAGCGGAAAATTCATTACAGCGAAAACGTAACCGTCGTAGAAATAAAATTTTAACCCACGGAAACAATACTTCCTTTGCATCAGATGAATCCGGTAATTCAGATGAAATCGTGAACGATACGTCAGATTGTGACGTCAACTCCGTCATTCGACCCTATGATAGTCCGCCAATAATACGCGTCGATAATCATGTGCTGGAAAATGCCGTCGAGGAACTCCAATCTACAAAATGCGAATCCGATTCAAGAGTTCATCGGTTTAACTCATCGTGTTGCGAAGTAAACTCCGTTTTTGATAACTGTCGAGATTTTCTTTTAGAAGAGGATGAAAAATATAGCCGACAGATATCCGTAAAATGCCCCGAAATCAATTTAAAAATCGAAGGAATTGAAACTACGGCATTAATCGATACAGGTAGTAAAATAACCTGCGTATCGGGCGAATTCTACGACAACAATATTGATACGTTTAAAAAATGCCCTACATTACCGATTGTAGGTTTGCAAGCTGTAGGCTTTACTGGCGAAAAATCCGTGAATTTGAAAAAGCAATTTCGGGCGCATGTAGAAATAGGTTCGCTCAAAACTGAAATTAATTTCATGATAATCCCGCATCTTGTACGACAATGCATTATAGGTATTGACGTGCAGCATCATCTTAAGGTCGTTATCGATACGAATAGATTGATCGTTTCTTTTCCTAACCCTTCTGAATTAGTTCATAGCATAAATTATCTTGATCCACAAGAAATAAAAGGAAACGGATTTTGCATTCGGGAAATTGCATACTCCGATAAATTCATCGATTATGATGCTCAAAATGATTCGCCCTCGAATGAAATAGAATTAACGATAAACGAAGTCGATAAGAAGGTAGCTGAGACTCCAAATCTAACACAGAGCCAGGCTACATCCCTTCGTCATTTAATTATTAATTTTAAAGAAATTTTCCGAAAAATACCGGGACGTATAATTAATTTTGAATATGTGTTAAAAATAGATAACCTCGAACCATTTTGTTCAAAAATATATCCAGTATCAATAAATCTCCTCGATAAGGTAGACATGGAGATCGAGAGAATGTTAAAATTTGATATCATTGAGAGATCGGTAAGTCAATATATAAACTCGATCGTGCCGGTGATAAAGAAGAACGGGTCAATACTAATATGTTTAGATGCACGCGAATTAAATAAACGTTTGCATAACGATCACGACGGTCCGGAACCGATCGATGAAATATTAAAAAATTTTGAATCAGCGAAGGTTATGTCCGCGATCGACTTAACCGCGAGTTTCTGGCAAGTAGCCTTAGATAAGGATTCGCGGCAATTTACTGCATTTATGCACCGCGGAAAAACATATTATTATAAAGTCGTACCGTTCGGACTTAAGGTTAGCGGAGCGGCATTAAAGCGCGCGACCAAACAAATAGTTACTCATTTTAATTGTATTTTCGATTTTGTTGATGACTGGGTTTGCATGTCACAGTCACATAATGAACATTTCGAACTACTAAAGGAAATTTTCATCCGAGTAAAAAGAAATAATTTAACCTTAAATTTTGATAAAATAAAATTTTTTGTGAAGAGTTAAAATTTCTTGGTCATATTGTAACCACAAAAGGAATCATGATTGATCCAGATAAAACTCGCGCTATAGATGCATTTCCAGTTCCTCGAAATACGAAACAATTAAAAGGATTTTTAGGTTTAATAAATTTTTGCGCAAAATTCTCGAGTGCACTTTCGGATGAAGTCGCCCCTTTGTTACAACTCTTGAAAAAGGGAATCAGATGGAAGTGGGGGGCAGACCATCAATTAGCATTTGATAAAACCAAACGTTTATTTTCGAAACAAATAATTCTGTATCATCTCGTTCGGAAAAAACCGTATATTTTGTGTACCGACGCGAGTTCTATAGCATTAGGATCAGCGTTGTGTCAGATCGACAATGACGGAAATGAAAACATTGTCAGTTTAGCATCTCGGACATTAAAATGCGCAGAGTTAAACTACTTTACTACGGAAATCGAATTATTAGCGATCGTTTGGGCGCTTGAAAAATTTAAAACGTATGTAAAAGCGAGTACAGTGTTTGTTAAGGCCGACCATAAGTCTCTCGAGTATCTATTAACGTGTAGATTTTTAAGTAGCCGTCTGCGTAGATGGATGTTAGCAATCCAGGATTACGATATAATCCCGCAACATATTCCTGGTAAAAGGAACGTGTTAGCTGATGCTATGAGTCGTATCCCAATCGTCGAAGAGAAATTTGCCGAGAGCGAAGCGTTAATAGCCTGTTTGCTTGCCGGTAAACCTTCGTCAGTTCTATCCAAAATGTTAAAAAACCTACGCGAATATCAAGAAAACGATATGCGGTTAAATAAAATAATAAAAACGTTAAATTCTGGTAAAAAGGTTAATAATTATAAGTTAGAGCCGAGAGGTCTGATTAAAACAAATAAATATGGATACGTTTTAACACATGAAATCGCGCTCGAGCTTATTCACGAAACACATGAATTATATGGACACATCGGTCCCCTCAAGTGTTATAAGATGATCAGTGAAGATTTCACATGCCCAAAATTAAAACGTACGATCAGTAAAGTAATAAAAGTTTGTGATTCATGTCAGAGGAATAAAATAATTAATAGGTCTAGTATAGCCGAAACGCGTCCGATTATTCCGAAAGGAGTCGGTGACCTTGTTTCAATTGATTTTTATGGTCCGTTACCTACGTCTCGTGCGGGCGTAAAATACATATTAGCTGCGATAGACGTCTTCTCTAAATTTGTAGTTTTATACCCAATTCGTCGCGCAGATACGAAGACCACGATTAAGAAATTATTCGATCATTACATTCCTACTTACGGGAAACCCCTACGGATCCAGAGTGATCACGGTACACAATTTACGACGAATATATGGTTGAATAAACTTCGATCTGAGAACATAAGACCCATTTTTTCGTCAATAAGACACCCCCAAAACAATATTATTGAGAGAATTAACCGTGAATTAGGGCGATTTTTCCGTACACTAGTCGACCGACAACATAAATCGTGGGCTTGTTGGGTCACGTTCATCCAAAATTGTTTAAATGAAGCGTACCACGAGACGATTGAGTTCACGCCAATGGAAATCCAAACCGGTAAAAAACCCACTCGTTTTTGGGCAAAATGGATAAAGCTGGATTTACCGAACGAAAATCTTTCCCATCAGGAGAAGCTCACCCTCGTGTATAATCGTATTAAACAAAAAGGTGAAAAACGCGCCGAGAAAAATAACAAAAAAGCGACAAGTAGTTTCAAAATCGGTGATCAGGTGTTGGTTAAAGCATGCAATTTTTCGGTGTCAGACCAAGGTATTACGGCAAAATTCCTTTCTTTGTACGAGGGTCCATATGTCGTGTCCAATGTATTGTCCTGTGCGACGTACGAACTAACCGACCCGGAATCAAAAATAATTAGAGGAAAATTCCATGCCACAGGTCTCAAAATCTATTATGCCGCGAAACCAGACCAAGCGACGTAGGCGACAACAATTAAAGCGCCAATTAAGAAGATGCGAAGACAAGGCTCGGGCTTTGGAATTCGAGGTTGTAATGGCCAACATTCACCGGAAGCAGTTGCGATATGCACTCTTTCACGGACAATATACGTGTCAGGGGGAAATCCAACGAGCCAGAGAAAAAATCAAGAACGACCGAAGCAAGGATAAGGAATGGTACATCGAGGAGTGGTTGGCTCACCATTTCATATATAATCATAAGGCCGCGGTTTACATCCCGCCACCCCCACCTGAGATTCCTATAGGCTTTAGAATGGAGTATTATAAGCGTTTCCCTGGGATCAAAATCCATACTGCCCAGTCCACATCAACATCGTCACCAGACGATGATGTAATTAACTTACACCCATCTAGATGGGATAAAATTGAATAAAGGATTATTTTGGCACACCAATTTTATTATTTATTTAGGGGGGCTATGCAACAGTCCTATCCGAATAATGGTGAATACGATAAATAAATAAGTAAAATTCGCGAAATGAGAAAAATCATATATTTCTATACTCTACGCCTATGTATGTTTCCCCGTACCGCGGCGCGGGGTCACCAAGCGCTCGTGACTACGAAGATCCGCACAAAGAGGAGATACCGATAACTCCCGAATTCCGATCGATTGATCTAAATTTTGTTTAGATAATCTATTAATTATTTAATTTCTATTAGTCTTTAATAATATTATAGATTCGGAATTTAAATGTTTTAATTGTTAATTAACTTTAAAATCCGGTATAAAATTAAATAACGGAGGAAAGCACTAAAATCTGGGATACTTTAACTGCGCGTAATTAATTAACGTGTAATCATAAATCGAGCTTTCGCGCATACTATTATCTATATTCCTTTATCTCATCCGGTGAGATGATCTACTCGGGAGCTCACTGTCGCGATAGATCCTATCAGTACCGTCTAAGTCGCCAAAGGAACAAGGTTTCGTCATCCTGCGAGAAACTCTCGACCTTCGTGAATTCGTATACTTTCGATAGTGAGTAACAAAAAACCATATCCCATGTCCCAAATCCTTTATCCAGGAACTGGCTAACCTTCTGGGTGACAAGTTCCGAGTGGTTCCGTATTTATTTACGGAACTGCGAAAACTTTTATTTTTTTTTATCGGGTAAAAGAGTTTCTACTCTTTTCCATGTGTGTGCCACATCCTTCGGGATGACGCCGATGCCTGAGGCTAGGCTGGGTGGTCCGCATGGTTCCGAGGATTTTTCAGCAACCAACATAATTATCGGTAGCCGGACTATGGAGAAAATAAAATAAAAAGGAAGATTTCTTTTCGCGATTTCGTACCGCGCCGGAAACCATGTTTTTTTTTAACAAAAGGAAAAAAAATGGGTTTTTCTTTCTTTATTAAGCAAACCGATCCGCGTAATTAGTATCGCGATTAAATCGTTAAACACGGGAAATTAAATGAATAAACTTTTCAACAAATTACAAACAAGTTTTTACCGATACTGTATTATTGTTGTTTTTTTTAATAAATTCAAAAAAAGAGCCAAGGGCCAACAAACTAAATTTTTACTGTTTTCTTATTTTGCATGTATTAAATCACCCTCTCACATCCAAAAGAAAATGCAAGTCCTATAATAAATAAGATTTAATATTTACATTTTTCAAACAAAAAATGCAACCGGAAGAACCCGCATCGGAGGATAAAAATCAATCTCCAACGACGTTGAACATTCGCATGAGATATTAGTTTTGTTTTATCAATCAATATTATTATAAACTTCTTTATAATCAAAGCTTATACTAAATGCATGAAATTTGTTATGATTTGATTTTATTTGATCTTATATTTTTCATTTTTCCTTATTATATTTTATTTTATTTATTTCTTTTGCTGCTTCAACTACAAGGCTGAATCGACGTCAATGGTTGCCATCGAGGGATCCAGTATACAAAACCAAATAACTATAAATATTAATAAATACGTTGCATTGTAAAGTAAACAATATGAAATTAACTGCATGTTCGATTTAACGAACTGAATTTTAATTAATAATAAAAAAATAAAATAATTTACATTATTATTAATTTATAAATACACATTTTAATTCGTAAATTTGTTTTAATTTCGAATTATTAAATATGTGAAACGTTTTATATTATACACTTAAAGAAAATGTACAGATATCATGCATATAGAAGGTGTACACAGCCAGTAAGTAGTCTGTTTAAAATCTATATTTGAGCTTCTTTAGAATTAAAAATTATACCATTATTTAAAAAAATTAAAATTACAATATCACTTGCGTAATGTAGACAGGACACATTCCGATTACAACGCTTCGTCGATGGAACAGATTAAAAAGGTTATTACCGGAGCGAATGAATACTTCTAATAATTCACACAACAGCGGTTCAGAATGTGCATACAGCGATTTAGGCGGCGTAAATGATGATGAGGTAATTTACATATTTCATAAACAATAGCGAAAGAATCATCAAATAATAAACTATTATATAAAATGTCAATAGCTTTTTCTACGCAAAGTGTAAAAATAGTGTTTATTATTTTTAATAATTTTTTTATTACAAAGTAGAAACTATAGTAACTAAATTTGAAAATGCATCCACATTATAAACACTCATGCAAAAATATAATAAGGTAAAAGTACTATACTAATACTGTAAAGTTTTTGGTAAAAAAGGCATATATGTTACACATTTTTAACCCTTTTACGCCCAGTCTTACTATCATGTAACCTAATTTAAATAATACACAAAAAATAATCTAACAAATATTTTTAAACCCACAATAGCGCAATTGAAAAATTATAGTATCTAGTTCCTTGATTGGCGAAAAATATTTTTAAATCTGTCAGAATTCTTTTTTCTTTATCGGAAAGTCACCAAAATTGACAAATTTTTCAGAAATGTCAATTTTTTAGATTTAGTTATAAACGAACTTATGTTACTAACAATACTGCTCACATTATTGTATGATTTTTTTAAGAATAGTTTCTTTATACTTTTAGATTATTATATTTCAATTAAGCCCTAATAAAGAACGTACAAAAATAAAAAAAATATGTTTAGTCACAATTTTCTGAAACCAATAAATGAATAATAATGATTTTTTCTAGTTTTTTTCTGTTAATTAATTAGTAATTAAGAATGTGGAATTAATAGATTTCTATATTTTTGAATAGGAAAAATTTGGGCGTGAAAAGGTTAATTTTTATAAAAATCAGGCAAAAATAATACAAACATGTTGTGGAACAGATAATAGTTTTTTATTTTTTATTCGATTTAATGTTCCACTATAAGTTTAAAGAAAAGAAGATTATAATTTTTAAGAACATAATACTTTTACTAGGATATTTTACATGGTAGCAGTGAAGAAGATAGATGCAGTTTTCTTTCCATAACATCATGGTTGGGGTCGTTCAACAATAATGACAGTGAATCAGATAATGAATCGTTATGGAGTATGGACGCATTAACTACGGAAGATGAAAATGAAAGTGACAATTCTACTTTTAAACAAAAACTGTATTTTAATATAGAGTGCACAGTAGCAGATACTATTTTTGCTCTTTTAGATATTTATGTAAAAGATGCATTAAAAAAAAAGACTTTGTACAACTTATTAGATGTTTTAGATTATGTTTTGCCAAAACCGAATAACTTACCGAAAAATAAGTATTTTTTAATTAAACTAATTAATTCATTAATACCAGATGCAAATAAAATTATTAATCGCTATCGCATGTGTGAAGATTGTGGCGAATATTTAGGTGCGTGGTATGTGCAAATAACGAGATGTTCTAATTGTAATAGTACAAATATCAACGGCCTTTTTGTTGAGTACAATTTACATTCAGCATTAAAAGATGCATTTGAATGTAGAAATTTAAAAAATCTAATGGATGGTTTCGATAATCATTGTAATGCAAAAGAAGATTTTATAACTGACATTACAACTGGTACAAAATACAAGTATTTTAAACAAAAAATTATAAATCAAAAGTTCGATGTATGTTTGCTATGGAATACGGACGGTCTGCCAATCGCTTAAAGTTCTAATGGACAAGTGTGGTTAATTCAAAGTTATAAATATACCTCCACAACATCGCAGAAATTATCAATATGTGTGCGGCATTTATTACAGTAACGTTAAAAAGCCTAATATGACAACATTTTTATATCCATTCGTTCGAAGATTACAAAATTTATTTGAAGAAGGCATTTACTGGTCCGATGGAACTAACAGGTATCACAGCAAAGTAATCGCACCAATTGCTACAATTGATGCACCTGCTAGAGCCACTGTTCAAAACATGATGCAGTACAACGGGGAATACGGCTGTTCTTTTTGTGAGCATAAAGGTGAAACTATATTGCCAAACAGGAGCAGGCCATAACAGAGTCTATTGTCCGATTTCAAACTGCGACGAGAAACTTAGAACAAAAGAAAGTATGTATATTTATGCTCAAACTGCAATAAATGAAGGTTTGTATCATGTACGTGGGGTAAAAGGTCCTTCAGTTACAGCTTTAATACCTTGCTTTGATGTCGCCGAATCATTCATGCCTGATTATATGCACTGCGATCTGTTAGGCATTATGGCGTATGTTACTTGATTTATGGTTCAATTCAAAATATAAACATTTACCATTTTACATAAAAAAAAGAGACCGTGATGAAATTGATCGAGATTTGGAAGAAATTTATCCACCTGATTATGTCACAAGAATGCCAAGAAAAATAAAACATATAAACTACTGGAAAGCTTCTGAACTAAGAGAAAGCTTATTAAATTATTTCCCTGTTTTGTTAAATAGAAGATTAAATAAAAAATATTATGAAAATTATTTAATATTAGTATATGCAACGAGATTCATATTAAACCATAAGATTCATAACACCTCTGTAGAATTAGCTGATTGCTTGTTTCGCTTGTTCGTAGTTCAAGTAAAGGAGCTTTACGGTCTTGAAAAATGCTCTTTTAATGTGCATCAAGCTACACACATGGCAAGATATGTTGAATTTTGGGGTCCAGCTTATTGTTGGTCGACGTTTCCTTTCGAAGATGGAAATGGCTTCATTAAAAGATTGGTTCACGGGGTCAATAAAATTGATATTGAAATATCAAACACCTTAAAAATATTAAATGCTTACCAAATATTAAAATTTAAATTAGGTGCGAATAATCAAATTAACACAGATTTAAGTTGTCAAGTTATGGGAAAATCTCATTATAATTTATTAATTAATGACGACGAGTTGCATGTAATTGAACAGTTTTGCGATATAAACAACACTGATTTTATAAACTTCGTAATATTTGCCAAAATAAAGTTGTGTAATAACATAATTACCTCAAAGTTATATAGGCAAACAAAAAGAGAAAACTTTTATATACATTTCCGTGACGCTAAATTTGGTTATATTTTGTATTTCTTACGACAAAATCAAAATATATATGCTTTAGTTCGTTTATTAGTTGAAGATACGCAATTCACTAAAATTAATATACCTTCTTTAAAGATAGATTTTTCGGAATATTTAATACCGTTTCGCGAAACTTACTGTATAATAATTATATCTGTAGATGATATAAAAGGAAAACTTATGCGTGTAAAAAATTATTTATGTGTACCTGCTAATATGTACGAAAAAAGTAAATACATATTATTTATAAAAGATAATGTATAAAATGTAAATAATTATATAATGTATTCATATCATCAACTTTAAAAAATGTTGTAAAAATAAAAATTTGTTAATACGTAAGGGTCCCTATTCGTAAGTGTTTTATTACGAAAGTGTCTAACCGGACAGGTCCCGTGTAACATTCCGTGTAAAAAACTCGAAAAAAGTAGAAAATGAACACTTTTTCCGTAGGATTCCGTAAGACTTCCGTTATCTTCCGTAGTAAATACCCTTCCCGTAAGAATCCGTAAGCTTTCCGTAAGACTCGGTAGAACTTCCATGAGATTCCGTAGACCTTCCGTGGACTTCCGTAGATGTCCGTGGGGCTTCCGTAGATGTCCGTAGGCCCTCCGTGAGACTCCGTGGGCCTTCTGTAAGAAACTGTAAACTTTTCGTAAGAATCCGTAGTACTTACGTGGACTTCCGAAGATGTCCGTGGTGCTTCCGTAGATGTCCGTATGCCGTCCGTAAGATTCCGTGGGTCTTGCGTACTAAACCGTAAGCTTTCCGTAAGATTCCGTAGACCTTCCGTGAGATTCCGTAGACCTTCCGTGGGGCTTCCTTAAGATTCCGTGGGCCTTTCGTAATAAACAGTAAGCTTTCCGTAAGATTCCGTAGACTTAGTGTGAGATTCCGTAGGCATCCCGTGAGATTCCGTAGGCATCCCGTGAGATTCCGTAGCCCTTCCGTAGACTTCCGTAGATATCCGTGGGGCTGCCGTAGATGTCCGTAGGCCCTCCGTGAGACTCCGTGGGCCTTCTGTAAGAAACTGTAAACTTTTCGTAAGAATCCGTAGTACTTACGTGGACTTCCGAAGATGTCCGTGGTGCTTCCGTAGATGTCCGTATGCCGTCCGTAAGATTCCGTGGGTCTTGCGTACTAAACCGTAAGCTTTCCGTAAGATTCCGTAGACCTTCCGTGAGATTCCGTAGATTCCGTAGCCCTTCCGTAGCTTCCGTAGATATCCGTGGGGCTGCCGTAGATGTCCGTAGGCCCTCCGTGAGACTCCGTGGGCCTCTGTAAGAAACTGTAAACTTTTCGTAAGAATCCGTAGTACTTACGTGGACTTCCGAAGATGTCCGTGGTGCTTCCGTAGATGTCCGTATGCCGTCCGTAAGATTCCGTGGGTCTTGCGTACTAAACCGTAAGCTTTCCGTAAGATTCCGTAGACCTTCCGTGAGATTCCGTAGACCTTCCGTGAGATTCCGTAGACCTTACGTGGGGCTTCCTTAAGATTCCGTGGGCCTTTCGTAATAACAGTAAGCTTTCCGTAAGATTCCGTAGACTTAGTGTGAGATTCCGTAGGCATCCCGTGAGATTCCGTAGCCCTTCCGTAAACTTCTGTAGATATCCGTGGAGCTTCCGTAGATGACCGTATGCCTTCCGTAGGAATCCGTAAGCTTTCCGTAAGAATCCGTAAGCTTTCCGTAAGACCCCGCAGGCCTTTCGTGAGATTCCGTAGACCTTCCGTGGGTCTTCCGCAGATCTCCGTATGCCTTTCGTTAGACTCCGTGGGCCTCCCGTAAGAATCCGTAAGCTTTCCGTAAGAACCCGTAGGCCTTCCGTGATATTCCGTGCTCCTTCACGTGGGTCTTCCGTAGATGTCTGTATGCCTTCCGTGAGACTCCGTGAGCCTCCCGTAAGAAACCGTAAGCTTTCCGTAAGAATCCGTAAGCTTTCCGTAAGACCCCGTATGCCTTCCGTGAGACTCCGTGAGCCTCCCGTAAGAAACCGTAAGCTTGCCGTAAGAATCCGTAGTACTTCCGTGGACTTCCGCAGATGTCCGTATGCCTTCCGGTGAGGCTTCCGTAAGAATCCACGGGCCTTCCGTAAGAATCCGTAGGCGTTCCGTGAGATTCCGAAGACCTTCCGTGGGGCTTCCGTAGATGTCCGTGGGGCTTCCTTAAGATTCCGTGGGCCTTTCGTAATAAACAGGAAGCTTTCCGTAAGATTCCTTAGACTTAGTGTGAGATTCCGTAGGCATCACGTGAGATTCCGTAGCCCTTCCGTAGACTTCCGTAGATATCCGTGGAGCTTCCGTAGATGACCGTATGCCTTCCGTAAGAATCCGTAAGCTTTCCGTAAGACCCCGCAGGCCTTCCGTGAGATTCCGTAGACCTTCCGTGGGTCTTCCGCAGATCTCCGTATGCCTTCCGGTGAGGCTTCCGTAAGATTCAATGAGATTCCGTAGCCCTTCCGTAGACTTCCGTAGATATCCGTGGAGCTTCCGTAGATGACCGTATGCCTTCAGTAAGACTCCGTGAGCCTTCCGTAAGAATCCGTAGTCCTTCCGTGGACTTCCGTAGATGTCCGGATACCTTCCGATGAGGCTTCCGTAAGATTCCGTGGGTCTTCCGTAAGAATCCGTTAGCTTTCCGTAAGAACCCGTAGGCTTTCCGTGAGATTCCGTAGGCCTTCCGTGATATTCCGTAGATGTCCGTGTGCCTTCCGGTGAGGTTTCCGTAAGATTCCGTGGGTCTTCCGTAAGAAACCGTAAGCTTTCCGTAATCTCCTGATCACCCTTTTTAAACAGTTAGACCGCTTCGATTTTCGTCATATCAGGTAAAAAAGTGGATATTGACTGACATGAGGAAAGTTTCGATGGTCTTATCGCATAAAGCATAGCATTTTATTAGGCTGATAAGCAAGCGTAGCTTGATTATCAGTCTATTTAAAGGGCAGAGGTCGTATTCTAAGAATTTGGTGATATATTTCGGCGTGAGGGATCTTAACGGCTATTGATATTGCTTTAAAAAAAATAAAAATTTAAATAATCGGGATTCTTTACATGGGTGGCTCTGATGTATATCTCACGGTCTTTTTCGGTACACGTCGCTCCGGGCTCTCCGCCAATGATTGTTTTGGAGGGATCCGTATGAGGGATGGACGGTTGGACCGGCGGGTAGTTCGATTTAAGGTTATGTATTTTGGATTTAGTTCTCGCAGCCGCTTGCCTTCCTTCCTATAATATGATATGCCGACATATCTTATTATAGAATTCGGGACGTTGGGATGGTTGGATTTGAGGCTTTTGACTTCGATTTATTCTTCGCGGCCGCGCGCCTTCCTTTTATGTGCAGGCGTATTTTTATATAGACTTTGGGTCCGTGGGGTAGTTGGATTGGAGCGTTTATGTTTCAGATGTATTCGTCTCGGTCACACGCCTTCGTTTTAATTGTAGTCGTATTTTTATATATATACACTTTGGGCTTGTGGGGTAGTTTTATTTAATATGTTATATGTATTGGATTTATTCCTTGCGGCTGCTCGCCTTCCTCCGATGTACCGGCGTTTATTGTAACGCTGCTTAAACTTCCCAAATAATAAGAAACCAATTTATGAGTATGGGTAGTTACTGTTTTTAGTGATACAACGCTCCAGATAAACTCAAATATCAAGGTTTTTAAGCGTTTCAGACATGTTTATTCGATTTTTAGAAATATTTGCGATCGGAAAATTTTCTCACGAGAGATCTCACGTGAGAAATTTTTAAAAATCGTAAATATGTCTAAAATGCTTTAAAACCTTGATTTTTGAGCTTATCTGGGGGGTTATAACACTAAAGAAGTGACTTCCCATACTCAGAAATTGGTTTCTTATTGTTTGGGAAGTTTAAGCAGCGTTGCAATTGGAAAGGGTAGACGAGATTTATTGAAATTAATTGAATTATCCTGGCGAAATGATAAAGAAATAGAATTATCGGAGGCTTTTGGATTAAGTTCTTTCTCATCTTTATCAATTCAGGAGAAAAAAAATGAAAGTGTCTATACGGACTCCTCCCGTGTAAAAAAACTAAAAAATACCGTGAATTTTCCGTGAAAACCAATTAATTCGAAATTAATAAGTTTTTTGTGGAGGCTTTTGTAAAAGCATACTAGGACCGTGAAAAGACGTGCGTTCGCATAGACAAACAACAAAGAAATCGCCGTAAATCAAGACGTAACTTTCCGTCAATTTTTCCGTCCCAAAAAGCGTACGACTACAAAACGCAATAGTCCGCTTATTCTAACACAACCAAAAAATTCCGTGAGATTCGGATTCTTGTTTCGTTTACCGTGTCGATCCGTGAAAGCTTTACTATCGTTAAAAAAACTTGGCCATATCTTTCCGTGAAGAACAGGATTTCCATCTTTTAATGGTGGCCGTGACTTTCCGTGAAGATTTAATTATATGTGCAAGGCATAAGGAATGGACTTTCCTTCGCTCATTAGGTGGCCGTGCTTTTCCGTGTGAGGAATGAATTTGCTATTTCTCAAATGGTGGCCGGGCATTTCCGTGAACAGTTAAGTTTCCTTCTTCTACTGGTGGCCGTGACTTTCCGTGAAAAATAAGTTTTTTATTTAAAGCGTGCAATTCCGTGTAAAATAAAATTTAATAACTTTAAATCCTGGCCGTCTCTTCCCGTGGGCAACTCTAGCCTTTTTTAAAGGGGGCCGTGAACCTTCGTGGAAGTCAAATTTTAATTTAATTTCTCGGTGACGGTGTATTTTTGCGAAACTTAGATAATTGATCTTGTAAACGTGCAAATCAGTTTCTAACAATTAAACCATGTCCCTCTCTTTACTTGCAGATTAATAGTTCCTTCTTTAAATCGTGACAGTGAATTTTCGATGAAGTCGAAACACTGCTTTAGGCTGCTTATCACTGTTCAATACTTGTTCTTTGAGTCTTTGTTTTAATTAGTTATATTATGGCTTTCAACCATTCACTTTAATAATAGTCTAATGAGTAATTTTTAATTAGTTCACCTTTGCTTTAATTAATTTACTTAACATTAAGTTCGTACAATTTTTAACTACGTGCTTTGAGTGCACGAGAAGAAAAATCTTCTTACGTGCTTTCTGGCGAGGCTGTAGCGAACAACTGTAGCGGACAACGTCTCGCTAGAAAATCGCAATCACCTCGCAAGGGAAGAATGTCAAGCAGAGAAAAAAATATCTATTTATCACGTTCAGTCTGTTCGAGAGCTAAACTAACTCATCGCACATGAGTTTACAAACGTTTTTAAAATAAAATACTATCGACATGAACAATACTGCAGTTACGAAACAATAATAAGATTGTTCAGTGTAAGCAGGGATAGGTAGTGCGAGAAAGGTTGGCCTAGATTGTGTGAAAAATTGGTTTCGTAAAGATATTAAATTTTTTGAACATCTTGGCCCATTTTTGTCTTGGCTTCCGCCCATTTATGGCATATTTTAGAACAATTTCGTCGAAAACATATTTCTATTAGATATAAGTGTTACAAACTAATTATGAAATAAGAGATAATGCAAAATATATCAATGATTCGCTGTTAGATCTTTGATAAGTTAACATCATTTCTAGAAAGTTATTTATTCTTCTACCGATCTATTATAAAAGTACGCAAATACAGTGGATGACTCTGATCAGTTATATACATCCTTCTCACTTCGAGGGATACATTTATCCAGGGTCTAATTGCATCTACTCGCCAGTGCATTAGGTTCCTTGATTGTTTTATAATTAATAGATCTGGTTTTACGTTAAACTTTATTTCTAATTGCATACCGGATGCAAGTGTTGCTACAATACATATTTTAGGCCTCTGATTTAAAATGATTTAGTCCAGACATTTTTACATCAGTCTTTTTACAATGTTGAGCGTTTTCTCACAGGCTCGAAAGCATAGCTTCTATATTTTGCATCTCCCTTACATAATACATAATACATAACGTAATAATTCAACAATTAAAAAGTAAAAATCCGAGGGGCTAGTTAGCTGTATATATGGCTCACGCGCCTCTTTATATTTGCGTCAGTCGCTGTCACGCCTTTTGATATTTTGTTTACATGTTGAATTTTTTCCTGGGTCCATAAACCACTACTCTCAACATTTTTATAAAAAGTTAAATAATTCGAGTTCTTACGGATATATATGAAAAATATTGTACATATATTAATAAAATATAGTCTTTTACTTATATATCCACATAAAATTAAAATATATCTCTGGCTCCATAAACCCCGAAATTTATATATATATATACCAATCAGGCACTTTGAGGAGAAATTTTTAACATATTGGGCACTTCGAGGAGAAATCCGTCACTTGGAGGAGCTCCTCGAAGTACTATTCATGAGTTCTCACGTGAGATTTTATAGGGTCGGCCTATTTTAATTATGCCGGCTATTTTATTATGTTTGAGTACTGTGGAAGATTAAATTTTGATGGGTTAGATATGACAAAAGTATATCTTTTGGATGAGTTAAGTGGCATGTCTAACTCACACCAATACACTTGTACACTGTATAATCTATAAGCTGCTTCATGCACAAACTATCAGCGTTAAATAAAACCGTGTACTTAATTGTTGATAATTAAAAGTTGAAGACATAATTAACAGTTCTTTCGAACTACGGAATGTTATGCACACAATATCGATAAAACCGCGATCAAATTTAAATTCACGTTTTGTACTTAACACATTTTTTTATATATTATAAGAAATATGAAAACTGAAATTGGTGATTGGGCAGTAAACAAAAATTTTTTTCTCATATTGTGATTGTCAAATTACTTTAATATAGAAAATGTATTTGCATTATTAACTGTAGTAGCAACACTTTAAATTCAACCGAGGGAGCGTGAGCATCGGGGTTAAAGATTGTTAGGCTTTATTTTTTGCTAATAAATATTGTCAGTACGTCTTGGATATTTGAAATTTTAAGTTTTTGCCTACACCGAAACATAATTTATTGAAAAATAAAATCATCCTTGTTAAATCCCAGAATTTGCTGTCGATTTTACCGATTGCAAATAGGCAATTTCTAGGAATTCATCGTCGCTTTTAACTGTCACAATACGGTATTTCTATATCGTCAAAATGGCGTGTTACAGAATTATGAAATAAATACATATATAAATATACCATAACTGTCATTTGAAAATTCGAAAAACAAGCAGCAGCAGACGACAGAATAAACGAACAAACCTACTTTTCTCTCTGCACAAGTTTGCTCGGCCTGAAACTAGTCGTTTTCTCTCTTCTCCGTGAGCGCGATCTGAAGTTTGCCGAAGGAAGCAAGTGTGAAATCTTTTTCTCCTAACGCTGAGGGACACTCAACTGCATACTTCAAAGAGCACAACAATAACAGCGAGCGGCGAGCGGCGATACCCTCTGAAGTGAGTCAGCCAGTGTCCCATCCTAGCGCGCGCCATTCGAATACCTAAAATCATCACTCGCAAACAGTATCGAAATAAAATATTAAACAAAAATACATTAACCCAATTACCCCACGCACCCCAAGACTGCGTATCAAATTATGTTTGCAAATAATCGTAGATGAAAAGAGATTAAAAAGGAAAAAATTTGAATAATGAGAAATAACGATGCACAAATCCAAAACCAAATTCCATAAATTCAACTATCCCACGGGCCCGGGGTCTACATAAAATAAACGCCGGTACATCGGAGGAAGGCGAGCAGCCGCAAGGAATAAATCCAAAACATATAACATTAAATAAAACTACCCCACAAGCCCGAAGTGTATATAAAAATACGACTGCAATTAAAACGAAGGCGTGCGGCCGAGACGAATACATCTAAAACATAAACGCTCAAATCCAACTACCCCACGGACCCAAAGTCTATATAAAATAACGCCTACACATAAAAGGAAGACGCGCGGCCGCGAAGAATAAATCGAAGTCGAAAGCCTCAAATCTAACCATTCCACGGGCCCGAATTCTATAATAAGATATGTTGGTATATCGAAGGAAGGCAAGCGGCTGCGAGAATTAAATCCAAAATACATTACCTTAAATCAAACCAGCCGCTGGTCCAAACGTCCATCCCTCATACGGATCCCTCCAAAACAATCTTTGGCGGAGAGCCCGGAGCGACGTGTTCCGAAAAAGACCGTGAGATATACATCAGAGCCACCCATGTAAACAACTCCGATTATTTAAATTTTTATTTTTTTAAAGCAATATGAATAGCCGTTAAGATGCTATCCCTCTTGCCAAAATATATCACCAAATTCTTAGAATACGAGCTCTGCCCTTTACATAGACTAATAAGCAAGCGTAGCCTCGATAAATAATAAAATGCTATGATTTATGCGATCAGACCACCGAAACTTTCCTCATGTCAGTCAATATCTACTTTTTTTACCTGATATGACGAACATCGAAGCGGTCTAACTGTTTAAAAAAGGTGACCAGGAGATTACGGAAAGCTTACGGTTTCTTACGGAAGACCCACGGAATCTTACGGAAGCCTCACCGGAAGGCATACGGACATCTACGGAATATCACGGAAGGCCTACGGGTTCTTACGGAAAGCTTACGGATTCTTACGGGAGGCCCACGGAATATTAAGGAAGCCCCACGGACATCTACGGAAGCCCCACGGAAGGTCTACGGAATCTCACGGAACGCCTACGGATTCTTACGGAAGGCCCGCGGATTCTTACGGAAGCCTCACCAGAAGGCATACGGACATCTACGGAAGTCCACGGAAGGACTACGGATTCTTACGGGAGGCCCACGGAGTATAACGGAAGGCATACGGAGATCTGCGGAAGACCCACGGAAGGTCTACGGAATCTCACGGAAGGCCTGCGGGGTCTTACGGAAAGCTTACGGATTCTTACGGAAAGCTTACGGTTTCTTACGGGAGGCTCACGGAGTCTCACGGAAGGCATACGGACATCTACGGAAGCTCCACGGATATCTACGGAACTCTACGGAAGGGCTACGGAATCTCACGGGATGCCTACGGAATCTCACGGAAAGCTTACGATTTCTTGCGAAAGGCCCACGGAATCTTAAGGAAGCCCCACGGACATCTACGGAAGCCCCACGGAAGGTCTACGGAATCTCACGGAACACCTACGGATTCTTACGGAAGGCCCGCGGATTCTTACGTAAGCCTCACCGGAAGGCATACGGACATCTACGGATGTCCACGGAAGTACTACGGATTCTTACGGGAGGCCCACGGAGTCTAACGAAAGGCATACGGTCATCTACGGAAGCTCCACGGATATCTACGGAAGTGTACGGAAGGGCTACGGAATCTCACGGGATGCCTACGGAATCTCACACTAAGTCTACGGTATCTTACGTAACGCTTACTGTTTATTACGAAAGGCCCACGGAATCTTAAGGAAGCCCCACTGAAGGTCTACGGAATCTCACGGAACGCCTACGGATTCTTACGGAAGGCCCGCGGATTCTTACGGAAGCCTCACCGGAAGGCATACGGACATCTACGGAAGTCCACGGAAGTACTACGGATTCTTACGGAAAGCTTACGGTTTCTTACGGGAGGCTCACGGAGTCTCACGGAAGGCATACGGGGTCTTACGGAAAGCTTACGGATTCTTACGGAAAGCTTACGGTTTCTTACGGGAGGCTCACGGAGTCTCACGGAAGGCATACGGGGTCTTACGGAAAGCTTATGGATTCTTACGGAAAGCTTTCGGTTTCTTACGGGAGGCTCACGGAGTCTCACGGAAGGCATACGGACATCTTCGGAAGCTCCACGGATATCTACGGAACTCTACGGAAGGGCTACGGAATCTCACGGGATGCCTACGGAATCTCACACTAAGTCTACGGAATCTTACGGAAAGCTTACTGTTTATTACGAAAGGCCCACGGAATCTTAAGGAAGCCCCACGGACATCTACGGAAGCCCCACGGAAGGTCTACGGAATCTCACGGAACGCCTACGGATTCTTACGGAAGGCCCGCGGATTCTTACGGAAGCCTCACCGGAAGGCATACGGACATCTACAGAAGTCCACGGAAGTACTACGGATTCTTACGGAAAGCTTACGGTTTCTTACGGGAGGCTCACGGAGTCTCACGGAAGGCATACGGCGTCTTACGGAAAGCTTACGGATTCTTACGGAAAGCTTACGGATTCCTACGGGAGGCCCACGGAATCTTAAGGAAGCCCCTCGGACATCGACGGAAGCCCCACGGAAGACCACGGAATCTCACGGAACGCCTACAGATTCTTACGGAAGGCCCGTGGATTCTTACGGAAGCCTCACCAGAAGGCATACGGACTTCTACGGAAGTCCACGGAAGGACTACGGATTCTTACGGAAAGCTTACGGTTTCTTACAGGAGGCTCACGGAGTCTCACGGAAAGCATACGGGGTCTTACGGAAAGCTTACGGATTCTTACGGAAAGCTTACGGTTTCTTACGGTAGGCTCACGGAGTCTCACGGAAGGCATACGGACATCTACGGAAGCTCCACGGATATCTACGGAACTCTACGGAAGGGCTACGGAATCTCTCGGGATGCCTACGGAATCTCACGGAAAGCTTACGGTTTCTTGCGAAAGGCCCACGGAATCTTAAGGAAGCCCCACGGAAGGTCTACGGAATCTCACGGAACGCCTACGGATTCTTACGGAAGCCTCACCGGAAGTCATACGGACATCTACGGAAGTTCACGGAAGTACTACGGATTCTTACGGAAAGCTTACGGTTTCTTACGGGAGGCTCACGGAGTCTCACGGAAGTCATACGGGGTCTTACGGAAAGCTTACGGATTCTTACGGAAAGCTTACGGTTTCTTACGGGAGGTTCACGGAGTCTCACGGAAGGCATACGGACATCAACGGAAGACCCACATGAAGGAGCACGGAATATCACGGAAGGCCTACGGGTTCTTACGGAAAGCTTACGGATTCTTACGGGAGGCCCACGGATTCTAACGGAAGGCATACGGAGATCTGCGGAAGACCCACGGAAGGTCTACGGAATCTCACGAAAGGCCTGCGGGTTCTTACGGAAAGCTTACGGATTCTTACGGAAAGCTTACGGATTCCTACGGAAGGCATACGGTCATCTACGGAAGCTCCACGGATATCTACGGAAGTCTACGAAAGGGCTACGGAATCTCACGGGATGTCTACGGAATCTCACACTAAGTCTACGGAATCTCACACTAAGTCTACGGAATCTTACGGAAAGCTTACTTTTATTACGAAAGGCCCACGGAATCTTAAGGAAGCCCCACGGACATCTACGGAAGCCCCACGGATATCTACGGAATCTACGGAAGGGCTACGGAATCTCTCGGGATGCCTACGGAATCTCACGGAAAGCTTACGGTTTCTTGCGAAAGGCCCACGGAATCTTAAGGAAGCCCCACGGAAGGTCTACGGAATCTCACGGAACGCCTACGGATTCTTACGGAAGCCTCACCGGAAGTCATACGGACATCTACGGAAGTTCACGGAAGTACTACGGATTCTTACGGAAAGCTTACGGTTTCTTACGGGAGGCTCACGGAGTCTCACGGAAGTCATACGGGGTCTTACGGAAAGCTTACGGATTCTTACGGAAAGCTTACGGTTTCTTACGGGAGGTTCACGGAGTCTCACGGAAGGCATACGGACATCAACGGAAGACCCACATGAAGGAGCACGGAATATCACGGAAGGCCTACGGGTTCTTACGGAAAGCTTACGGATTCTTACGGGAGGCCCACGGATTCTAACGGAAGGCATACGGAGATCTGCGGAAGACCCACGGAAGGTCTACGGAATCTCACGAAAGGCCTGCGGGTTCTTACGGAAAGCTTACGGATTCTTACGGAAAGCTTACGGATTCCTACGGAAGGCATACGGTCATCTACGGAAGCTCCACGGATATCTACGGAAGTCTACGAAAGGGCTACGGAATCTCACGGGATGTCTACGGAATCTCACACTAAGTCTACGGAATCTTACGGAAAGCTTACTCTTTATTACGAAAGGCCCACGGAATCTTAAGGAAGCCCCACGGACATCTACGGAAGCCCCACGGAAGGTCTACGGAATCTCACGGAACGCCAACGGATTCTTACGGAAGGCCCGCGGATTCTTACGGAAGCCTCACCGGAAGGCATCCGGACATCTACGGAAGACCCACGTGAAGGAGCACGGAATATCACGGAAGGCCTACGGGTTCTTACGGAAGGCCTACGGACATCTACGGAAGTCCACGGAAGGTCTACCGATTCTTACGGAAAGCTTACGGATTCTTACTGGAAGGGTATTTACTACGGAAGATGACGGATGTCTTACGGATTCTTACGGAAAGATGATCTTCTACGGAAGATAACGGAAGTCTTACGGAATCCTACGAAAAAAGTGTTCATTTTCTACTTTTTTCGAGTTTTTTACACGGAATGTTACACGGGACCTGTCCGGTTAGACACTTTTTTTTATTACAAATATTTGTTATATAATCTGATATACAATGGATTTTATGTAACTTCTACTCAAAAAATATATATTTCTTACAGAACCATTTCAGTTTAAAAAAAATATACAAATTGTATACGTAGTCTATGATATAATTTTTATATAAACTTTATAAATTATTTCCACTTGGGTATATATGGGTGGTTCTCTGTGACATCGAAGATGAAAAAAATAAATATTGCTATAACTGTGGGAATATGTTTTAGAGGTATCCAGTAGTTATCCTGAATTTTTTCAGATTTTTTCTGGGCCATTATTTTAAGTTACAGAGAGTCAAAGTTGACATTTTAGAACTTTTTGGCATTATATGCCCATTTTCATGAATTTTTAGCTCCCAGGGGATGCATTTTTCACTAAAAACATAAGTATGACTTTTTTTGTAAAATTTTCCGAACTTTTCATTAAAAATACTTGTAAAGACATAAATGTATGCTGTCACACTCTTGTAAGCCATTTAAACCTTAAATAGTGAAAATCAGCAATTCTGCTCCGGACTCTGGTAACCTAATACAGTCTAAAAGATGTCTTTTTATAGTCAGAAAGTGCCTAAAAATTTCCAGAGTGGGTCTAAATCATTAAGATCACTTATGGTCAAAATATCCCGGAAAACTGCCCGAAATATTAATATAAATGCATATTTGTTGCCTTATAACGATGAATCTATTACCATGATCATTACAAAAAAATTTATGCACTTACCTTGGAGTGGTAGAAAAGTATCTTCACTTGTTTCAGTATCCATCTAATCTCCTGTAAGCTGCTAAAAATACAAATATTATTATAAAATTATAAAAAATTATTTTTTAAACGTTTATAATGCTGGATTTTTAGTTTTACATCCCTTACAAGAATTATAATACTAATCTGAAGGATTACTATAAATATATAAACATCATTATTACAATAACTGAATATACGTATTTAATGCAAAAGATATATAAATAAATCGGATATATAATTATAATGAATAATATGATAACGTGACAGTGACAAGTTTGTGAAATCTAAACAATGTATTGCTGAATAATAATAATAATAATGTTGATACTTTTATAGTAATCCTTCAGATTAGTATTATAATTCTTGTAAGGGATGTAAAACTAAAAATCCAGCATTATAAATGTTTAAAAAATAATTTTTTATAATTTTATAATAATATTTGTATTTTTAGCAGCTTACAGGAGATTAGATGGATACTGAAACAAGTGAAGATACTTTTCTACCACTCCAAGGTAAGTGCATAAATTTTTTTGTAATGATCATGGTAATAGATTCATCGTTATAAGGCAACAAATATGCATTTATATTAATATTTCGGGCAGTTTTCCGGGATATTTTGACCATAAGTGATCTTAATGATTTAGACCCACTCTGGAAATTTTTAGGCACTTTCTGACTATAAAAAGACATCTTTTAGACTGTATTAGGTTACCAGAGTCCGGAGCAGAATTGCTGATTTTCACTATTTAAGGTTTAAATGGCTTACAAGAGTGTGACAGCATACATTTATGTCTTTAAAAGTATTTTTAATGAAAAGTTCGGAAAATTTTACAAAAAAAGTCATACTTATGTTTTTAGTGAAAAATGCATCCCCTGGGAGCTAAAAATTCATGAAAATGGGCATATAATGCCAAAAAGTTCTAAAATGTCAACTTTGACTCTCTGTAACTTAAAATAATGGCCCAGAAAAAATCTGAAAAAATTCAGGATAACTACTGGATACCTCTAAAACATATTCCCACAGTTATAGCAATATTTATTTTTTTCATCTACGATGTCACAGAGAACCACCCATATATATATATGGGAGATTCCATGTGAAGTGATCCAGGTAAAAAATAGAATTTTGTTTTAATGTATGGAATCAGTAGAAAACTATTTGAATAGAGTGTAGCTAAATTTTTAGACCTAAATTTCAATTAGTACCAGAGCTGTAACCAATCAAAAAATCGAATTTTTTGAAAAAAATGACTTATTGCCCATTTTTATCACTTAATAACTCAAAATCTAACAATTTTTTCTTATATACATTAAATTTGAAAAAGTTTATAAATTTCAAGAAGAATCTGTTGAAATATTTCATTTATATTAGTTTAACACATTGAATGTAGTTATAATTAATAAAAACCTTTGTAGTAAAAAAAAGGGTTGTACGATCAAAAATATTTTATCCATCCAAGAATCTAATTCATCGATGATTAATTACCTTCAAAATGGTGCAAAGTTTGAGTGCGGCAGAGAATTTCAAACAAAGTTATGGTGTTTTTAGTCAAATTTCTTAAAAAAAGAGAGCAAATGCATTTTATGAAAAAAACAGAGTAACCGTATACTTGCATTCAAACAACATGGCACTATTATATTATTCTTCAATAATACTAAAATATACTATTTAATGTTAGTTACTGATACTTTTCAATCTTTTGGCTGCTTACAAACACAAAATAGTAGGTATAAGCAGTTATACCTGTTATATAATTGAATAAATACCTGAAACTTATTAAAATTCCAATAAATCCAATTATGTAACAGGTATAACTGATTATACCTACTGCTTTGTGTTTGTAAGCAGCTTAAAGATTGAAAAGTATCAGTAACTAACATTAAATAGTATATTTTAGTATTATTGAAGAATAATAGTGCCATGTTGTTTAAATGCAAGTATACGGTTACTCTGTTTTTTTCATAAAATGCATTCGCTCTCTTTTATTAAGAAATTTGACTAAAAACACCATAACTTTGTTTGAAATGCTCTGCCACACTCAAACTTTGCACCATTTTGAAGGTAATTAATCATCAATGAATTAGATTCTTGGATGGATAAAATATTTTTGATCGTACAACCTTTTTTTTTACTACAAAGGTTTTTATTAATTATAACTATATTCAATATGTTAAACTAATATAAATGAAATATTTCAACAGATTCTTCTTGAAAGTTATAAACTTTTTCAAATTTAATGTATATAAGAAAAAATTGTTAGATTTTGAGTTATTTAGTGATAAAAATGGCCAATAAGTCATTTTTTTCAAAAAATTCGATTTTTTGATTGGTTACAGCTCTGGTACTAATTGAAATTTAGGTCTAAAAATTTAGCTACACTCTATTCAAATAGTTTTCTACTGATTCCATACATTAAAACAAAATTCTATTTTTTACCTGGATCACTTCACATGGAATCTCCCATATATATATATATATATATTTTTTTAATGGAATATTTACATATTTTTAGCAGAAGTAGTTTTCACAACAAGTGCGTAAAGTATACGTACGTATTGCGAACAATATTTTATGGTAATAATATGCGTTAAATTGCATTTAATAATTAGTATAATGTGTAAAGTGCAAGTTTACCCACACATGAGTCATGAAATATTGTGCGCGCTAATTAATCATTGTAATTTAAATTCTCTACAACTCTAAGCAAATTATAAATAATTTATTACTGTAAATACACTCAATAAATTAAGTTCTTAATTTACAATGAACTAATGTGGCATAAGTACATAACGCAAAGTATATAACGCATGACTTTATATATGCTTCCTTTATCTTTAACCCTCCTCGGTCACATTGTGTGAAATGTATATGAAATTTTTTTTATTGTATATAAATATATATGCGATATGACTGAACTGTGACCGATAAGGGTTAAATGTGCTTAAATGAACTTTCAATTTTATATGCAATGTAAGATATAAATTTGGAATATAAATTTGAGCATAAATTTGGAAAATATAGGTAAAATTATAGGTAAAGATAATGGTAAAAAACAGGTAAAAAATATAGGTAAATTATGTACCAAATAATATAAGTACACAATGGGTATATTTTACAGATATATTTATTACGCATATTTTATACCTATATATTTTTTACCGGGATGTTTTTATCAACTTTTAAAGATAGTTTGTCAGAATTATATAAAGGAGTAGACTTTAAACTTCCAAACAACCAAAATGTAAGAGTTCGTGGTATGATCGTAAGTGGTACTTGCAAAATCACTATATCAAAATATGCAGCAATATAATAGTAAATATGGATGTCCCAATTGCGAAATAAAAACTGAAAGATTCAAAAATGTTGAAACATATCCCTTCAAACAAAATTTAACAATGAGAACAACAGAGAGAACAAAATTATATGCTCAACAAGCCATTGCACAAAATCAACCGATTTTTGGAATTAAAGGCCCAACCGTGTTAAATATGATAGTAGTAAATCATATGTAAACTACAGCAATTGATGAAATGCATTGCGTTTATCTAGGTATATTGAAAAAATTGATGACTCTTTGGTTTGATATAGAACATCGTAATCATCTTTCTTCTTTATTTGAGTACGTAGGTGATATCGATAAAAAAAATTAAACTTATAGCACCTCCAACATTTCTAAATCGTTTGCCGAGAAAAATTTCTTAATATTCTTATTGGAAAGTCTCCGAATTAAGAAGTTTTTTATTAGTCTACAGCTTACCAGTTTTAGAAAATGTTATGAGAGCGAGATATTTCGAACACCATAAAATATTAGTTTATGCAATTACTTTATTAAATTTTTCAAGCAATGATGCTGGGTTGATTGAAACCGCAAAAAATCTTTTGATGGAATACGTATCACGTTTTAAATATTTATATAGGCAAAAATTTTGTACTTGCAATGTACATTTATTATTACATTTATCCGACGAAGTAAAAAAATTCGGTCCATTATGAGTAATGTCTTGTTTCCCATTTGAGAGTTTGAATGGATATATAAAAAGTAATGTACATGGCTGTAGATATCCTGAATTACAAATTTTTGCAGCAGTAAAAATGTTTATATCTCTAAATGAAATTAAAGATAAATTAATCAAAAATGATAGTCCTGCTTTTACCTTCTGTAAAATGATAGAAAAGTCTGGTACGCATAGGCGAAAAGTGCGTAAAAGAGACAGATGATAATACCTTTATAGTAGGAACATATGCGAAAAAATGTAGATTCGGATTATATTTATACTGTCTTAAATGATAATAATTTATCAATAGATGAAGAAAAATGTCACATTTTTCTAAACTTTTAAAAAATTCTATTTACTATGAAAGCAATCAGTGCGTTGTAAAAAAACTAACTCATCTCGCATTCAGTACGTTTTTAACAATCAAGTATCTATAGGAATTATAAAAAAATTTATTAAAATTTGTAAACGTGCGTGTTATTTCATGCAATAACTGCAATCCACATTGTGAAACTTATGCTATTATTATTAAATGTTTGATAGAGAGAGTATTTACATGTAATACGAATGAATACATTCCTACAATTTATACTTTATGTAGGTGTTAATAATAGATATTTTGCAATTAAGTCATTAATTAATATAAACTAAAATTGTATTTAATTGTATATAAATTTGTTAAAAGATATTATTTAGTTGTACTTAAATAATAAAATATGAATTATTTTGCAACTCTGTTGTACGTATTATAAAGTACTATAAGCGCAAATAAAGTATAAAATACGTAAATATGAACAATGATAATTTTTTTATAAAATTATGTTAATCCAAAGTTCAGCTTAAGTTAGTAAAAAGTTTAGCAAATTTTTAAATAAAAATATATGAAAACTTAATGATAACTTGATATAAACTTATGATGAACTTTTTACAAATATAAAAAATAAATTTTTAAATTTCGGCTCAGTCTCGCTGGCCAGCTTGATATTAAGTTTTACCAAACATTAACTTCATATAAAGTTTATGTTTGCCAAAACTTAATATCAAGTTGGCCAACGAGACTGAGCTGAACTTTAAAAATTTATTTTTATATTTATACAAAGTTTATCATACCTTTTTCCAAAGTTATCTTCAAGTTTTGATATAATTTTAATTAAAAATATATTTAAATATAATTTAATCTAGTTGAAACATTTAAAATTTGCTAAACTTTATATTAACTTAAACTTATCTCTATATTAAGATGGTTAATTTAATAAAATTTATACGAAGTATAGCTAAGTTTTTTATTTCTTTAACCGTATTTTTCAATCAATGTTTAGATATTTATTATACTATTTTTACTACCATAAGGGTATTTTATAATAAATAAACTATTAAAAAGACACAAGAAATGGACGAATTTATTTATTTATATAGTGTGTATTATAAAAAATAAAAAACATATAATAGTTCCAATTTTAAAGTCAAATTGAAATGTAAATAATTAAAATTGTGAACAGTAATTGATAATAATAAATACATTAATGTACAATAAATTTGTTCAAAAATGTTAATTAGTTTTCCAGTAATCTTTTATTTTCTTAACAGGCGTCAGCTTTTTTATTTTTTTCTGACTTTTTTTTCTTTTTTTTCTACATTAGTTTCTTGTTCTATTTTTTTTATTATATGTATAGCTTGATCTTCATCTGTACAATCATTTAATTTATTTTCTTCATTTTCATTTTGTTCTTCTTTACTTTCGTTACCTTGACCTATTTTTTCGTTTCTATATTCCTTTCCAGTACATTTTCTACATTTAACACTTCGCACACATAGCAGTCAAAACTTCACGATATTTTTGGTGTGATAATTTATACTTACTTTTGGGTACGTTCTCGTTTACAAATCCTATATAATTATATGCAACATAAATATTATTAACATTTAAATAAATAGATATATTAGGTAAGTAATAGTTTAATTAGTAGAGAGAGGGAGAGAGAGAGAGAGAGAGATTGATTGATAACTAAATTTTATTATTGCCTAGGTTAGATAAACCGTAAGGCATAGAGACAAAAATGTGGTACAAAAGTTAAACAACAAGTAAAAAAACAATATTAACATATTAGATAAATAATTAAAATACTTGTTAAGTTTGTACCCTTCATAGTTTCATATCTGTATATATATATATGTATATCTTGTTGACTTGTATCGTACCGTATTCGTTATTATCGAATGTGCTCCAAGGTTAGTTCGCTCTCAGACGCGATAGAGAGCACACCTGCCCGGATTGACTCGCTCTTATTTGTAGACGCGACACTGACTGTGTATATATATAACAATGATAATTTTCTAATTAATAAATCTACTTTATTCAAGTCATAACCAATAACTCGTTGTTATTAGTGATCCTCCTCATCAGGTTATGGGCCCAGAGGAAAGAAGCGCGCGAGTGTAAACGTTTGTCTGTGATATCCAGGCCATATAGTCTTCCACGTATCCCGTGAAGACAACGAAAGTTTTACGTATCTCGAAAACATCGTTGTGCAAAAATGTCTTCAGATATCTCGACAAACTACGTGTCAAAGTTTGATGGAACAAATTTCCAAATCTGGAAATTTCAAATCCGGGCAGTGCTAACGGCCAATGGCATATACGATATAGTAACCGGTGCAAACCAGAGGCCGGAGAATGTGACGGAAGCCGTAAAGTGGACCAAAGAAAACGCGAAAGCCATGTTTATATTATCATCCGCGATGGTGCCTAGCCAGGTAGAAAACTGCTTAACATGCGAAACGGCGTGCGAAATGTGGAGAAAAATATCAATCATCTACGAACAGAAATCTGCTGCGGACAAATCCACGCTACTCCAAAAATTTTATTCATGCCGCATGGAGTCTACAGAATCCGTCGTACAACACATTACAAAAATTCTTAATCTGGCCAGGGAACTTAAGGATGTCGACGAAATTCTCTCCGACATTGCCATTATTTCGAAGATTCTCGGGAGTCTACCTTCCAAATACAGCAATTTTGTAACGGCCTGGGACAGCGTCGAGCCACAAAAACAAACAATAGACGTCCTACAATCTAGACTCATAAAGGAAGAGAAAAGGCTCACTGAACATGAGGACGAAGTAAGCGCGTTCGTCGCTAAATATCAAAACACAAACAAACCGAACCAGCAGAGACAGAATGCAAAGCCGCAGTCATTTAAAAGGTCATCGATTGTATGTTACTTTTGTAAGCGTGCCGGACACATCGCAAGAAACTGTCGTCGAAAGAAAAGGGACGGAGATAAATCGAAAAATAATGACTCGAAAGAAAACTGTCAAGTGGCCGCTTTCATTGCGTCGAGTAGTGACGAAACAACAAACAATTTTAGAATGATCGATAAGGTAGAAATTTCACGTACCATGGAAGCGAACGTTACCGAATCCTGGCTTGCCGACAGTGGTGCATCTTACCACATGACCAATCACAGGCACTGGTTTCACACTCTCAAGACCTGTGATCACGGAGATGTTATTCTCGGCGACGAAGAGGTCTGCAAGGTCGAGGGTGTAGGAACAGTTTTAATCGAACGTTTTATCGATGGAAAATGGATGCCTGGTAAGATAGATAATGTATTTTACGTTCCGAGATTGCGTCGAAGCCTATTCGCATTGGGCGTATGTACGTCGAAAGGTTATAATATCCATTGGGAGAAAAACGAACTGAAAATACTGAACGAAGAAAAATGTTTCGCAATGGGTATTAAGCAATCGAATAACATTGTTCGCATGATTTTTAGAGTTATTACGCAGGCTGAGGCAAATGTATCATCGAGCGATTTACAATTGTGGCACGAGAGAGCGGGTCATATAAATAAGCGGACCCTACAATCTATGGCAGCGAATGGAGCTGTGACAGGCATCAACATTGGAAACAACAGCTCGTCTTCGTGCGAAGCATGTCATCTCGGCAAGACACACAAACTTCCATTTAAGTCGCCGAGCCAACAGGAGATATGGCAACCAGGTGAATTCATGCACAGTGACGTCTGCGGTCCCATGAAGACAGAATCTTTAGGTGGTGCCCGTTATTTTACCTTTTTTAAAGATGAATGTTCTGGATACAGATGCGTATATTTTATCAAACATAAATCTGACGTTTTTGATGTTTTTAAGGTGCACGAGAAATTAATCAAAAACAAGTTTGAGCGATCACTTAAGGTTTTACGCTGTGACAACGGTCGAGAATACATAAATGGCCCGATGACAAGCTACCTCGAAAAACACGGTATCCAGCTACAGACCACCGCTCCGTACACACCAGAACAGAATGGTAAATCAGAGAGAGAGACAACCGAACAATAATTGAGAGCGCGAGGACTATGCTCCTACATGACGATGCACCAGTTTTTCTGTGGGCTGAGGCTGTAAACTGTGCCGTTCATATTCTAAACATGTTAGTATCGCAAAAGAAGCCTAATATCACACCGTACGAAATCTGGAATAAAAAGAAACCCGACATGTCATACCTGAGGGTTTTCGGATCGACAGCTTATGTCCACATACCAAAACAGTTTCGACATAAGTTAGAGGCAAAATCAAAAAAGACCATTTTTGTAGGTTATGAAAACAGCACAAAAATATATCGGTTTTTCGATCAGACCACTCGTAAAATAATCAGGTCAAGGGATGCTGTGTTTATCGAAAGTAAACAAAATATTAAAAATGATATCTCCAACGATCAAAAGAATCCATTTGTGCCTTTCATAGAATGTCAAAACCACAACGACGAAACAGTTCAAGACGCTGCCGAAAGTCAAGAGATACCTATTGAGGATGCTGCCGAAAGTCAAGTGTTACCCGTTAAAGACGACGAAAGCTAAGTAACATCTAAACGTGTACGAAAAAGGGCTCCTGACCAAATCAGTGACATCACACCTCGCAAGCTCAGAAACAGAGAGAACCTAAGAAAAATAGAAAGGTACGATTGCAACATCATGGAACTTGTCGAACCAACCACATACAACGAAGCGGTCACCTGCTCAGATGCAATATTCTGGAAAAGTGCCATTAACGAAGAACTTAAGGCCCACGAAGAAAATGGTACTTGGACGATAGTGAAACGTCCGAATGATCGGGATCCTATTGATTCCAGGTGGGTTTTTAAGATCCAAGACTTTAAGGCTGGCAAAAACAAGAAGTTTAAAGCTCGACTTTGTGCCAGAGGCTTTAAACAGCAAAAAGGAATTGATTACCACGATACGTTTTCACCAGTAGTTCGATACGACACTCTGCGCACAATGCTAGCCTTGGCGAACGATCAGGATCTCGAAATTCGCCAATTCGACGTCAAAACCGCTTTTCTTCATGGACCTTTACAAGAAGATATCTATATGGAGTTTCCCGAAGGACTCAATGTTAAATATGATCCCACCGAGTATGTGTGTAAACTACACAAAGCGTTGTACGGTTTAAAACAAGCCTCCAAATGCTGGAATGACACATTTAAGACTTTTCTCGAACGTTATAATATTTTCTCGTGCAAATCTGATAATTCTGTATATGTAGGAAGAATGGATGGTGTGAGTTTGTACATATTGTTATTCGTTGATGATGGTTTATTGATTTGTAAAGATAGCAACATTATTGACAAAATGTTAATGTTAATTAAAGAGCGTTTTGAAATCACCGAATGTAAACCAGAACTTTTTGTTGGTTTGAATATCGTCAGAAATCGAGCGAATGGAACCATGTTCCTCCATCAAGCAGACTACGCATCCAAAATTATCAAACGTTTCAATATGATAGATTCTAACGCAGTAAGTACTCCATTAGAAAGAGTTTTTGATCCGTCTGCGTTGGAGGAGCATGATTCAAGTGATCGAAAGTTGCCTTATAGGGAACTTATAGGCTCTCTCCTGTTTTTATCAAACGTATCTCGCCCCGATATTAGTTACGCTGTTAATTTAATGAGTCGCTTTTTGGATAAATATAACAAAAAACATTGGGATATTGCAAAGCGTATTTTGCGTTATGTAAAGGGCACATTAAACTACGGTTTGGTTTATGAAAACAGCGGGAGTAGACGAGACCTCGTCGGTTACTGCGACTCCGATTATGCGGGAGATGTGCAGACGCGTAAATCGACCTCTGGATACTTGTTTTATTTCTGTAATAGTCTGATTTCTTGGAATACACAGAGACAAAAAATTGTGACTCTCAGCAGTACCGAGGCCGAGTACGTATCTGCATCATCTGCATGTAGAGAAGCGATATGGTTGCGATATTTACTAAATGATATAGGACTTCCAAATAAAAAACCAACTATTTTGAACGTGGACAATCAGAGTGCAATACAGCTGGTTAGAAATCCGGTGTTTCATCGTCGAACGAAACACATAGACATTCAACACCACTTCATTCGCGAAAAATACGAGAGTGGGGTAATCGATGTAAAATATGTGTCATCCGTTTTACAACTGGCTGACATTATGACAAAATCACTTCCCCGCGATCGGCATGAGACTTTACGCAATAAAATGGGTATGTCCGTTTTTTCTTCTGACTGCGAAACAATATGAAGGGAGCGGGAGTGTTAAGTTTGTACCCTTCATAGTTTCATATCTGTATATATATATGTATATCTTGTTGACTTGTATCGTACCGTATTCGTTATTATCGAATGTGCTCCAAGGTTAGTTCGCTCTCAGACGCGATAGAGAGCACACCTGCCCGGATTGACTCGCTCTTATTTGTAGACGCGACACTGACTGTGTATATATATAACAACGATAATTTTCTAATTAATAAATCTACTTTATTCAAGTCATAACCAATAACTCGTTGTTATTAGTGATCCTCCTCATCAATACTAAAAACTGTCTATAATAAAAATGTTAAACGCAGCATGGTTACATAACAATAAAATAAAAAATATAAAATAAATGTGTAGCGATATTCATATAAACAAAAGTACAACTCGTTTTAAAATAAATAGATATATTTGGATGAAAATACCTTAACTAATGATTTTCTTAAGTAACAAATAACTAATAGCGCTCAAGTAATATAAAGTATAGGATGGACATATTTAGGTAAACAATAAATTAACTAAGTGGTTCTCTTAAATAACTAACAATGCTCAGATAGATATAGATTTAGCTTATGGCCAAAACTAAATACGCTTGTAGAATCCCTGATATTGCTAGGTAAGTCATTCCACAGGATCATAGCTTGAAATTTAAACGATGCTCTATAAGAGTCCCTAGACACTAGAGGAATATCAAAGACATTAGCTGACCTCTCCGATCTACGTAACCTTCCACTCTCAAAATCAAAAGAGTCAAATAAATAACTAGGCTTACGATAAAGAAAAAGCTTGTAGACAAATAGGCCCAAAAAATATCTACGCCGGTCTTTTAAGCTTCTCCATTCTAATTTTTTCTAAAATGGCTGAAGCGCAATATCACGCCTCAGGCGAAAGATATATCGGACAGCCATGTTACATAAGCGTTGAAGCTTAGTTTCTAAATAATTAGGAAGATCATTAAATACAAGACAGCCATAATCAAAGTGTGGAAAGATCAAAGCATTAACAAGCAATATACGTGCCCTTTCAGGTAAACAATGACCTCTGTACCTTAGGCGATAAAGAATACCATGCACAGTAGAAGAAATATGAGCAATCTGAGCATTCCAGGTCAAATCTTTGGATAGAGTAATTCCCAGACACTTAACGGAGCTAGATAATGTAATTTGTGAATCACCTACAAGTGTAGGGGAAACATCAATGTTCCGCAGACGAATAGATAATTGGGTGGAGGCAAAAATAATTGCCTTAGTTTTACCAACATTAAGTTTTAATCCATTGCTATTCACCCAATTAACAATAGCGCTGATATCCTCGTTCATCCGTCGAATGGAGTTATTTATATCAATCGGTTTACACTGAATGTAAATCTTTAAATCATCAGCAAATAACATTGCCTTACAATTTTTAATACTTTTGACAATAGAATTGATATAGATAAAAAATATGATAGGGCCCAAAGTTGATCCCTGAGGCACACCTGAAGTAACTTGTAAAAAATTAGATATCCCACCATTCATGTTTATTACAGCTTGTGAACGACCATTTAAGTATGAAAACATCCACTTAATTACTTCAGGTGAAAAATCAAGTTCCTTAAGCTTAAAAAGAAGAATGGTATGATCAATTGAGTCAAAAGCACGACTGAGATTAAAGAGAACCATTAATTTTCCATACCGTTCTCAAAGCCAAGCCGAATATCATCCGTTGTCTTTAAAAGATTTGACTGAGTGCTGTAGTTACGACGAAAACCAGATTGAAATGGGGAAAGCAATAACATGGTTTCAATATAGTTCGTAATTTGAGCAGCAATAATAGTGTCAAAAACCTTAGCAAAATGAGGCAGTTGAGCTATAGGGCGAGTATCTACTGGCGTATTGGGTACATTAGTTTTAGAGAGAGGCACTATAGCTGTTCTTTCCATAATGAAGGGAACGTACATGAGTCTAGTGAGTCATTAAAAAGTTTAACAATAAACGGAGCTATCGTATCAAAGAGATCGGCAAAGTAAATGAGCGATAAACCATCACTACTTCAACTCTTTGATTTAGGCAAACAAGATTTCGTAGCAGTAATTATTTGTGCATAATCAACCGGACTAAACGAAAATAGAGCCGCATTGTCGTAATACGAGCTATCAAGAACCCTATGCAGATCACTCAAAGTACAAGGAAGATGAATACTGGCCATCTGTGAGAAATATATATTTAACTCATCCGCTGTAAAATACTGGAGCGGGGACGGTAATGTAGGTCTCATTAGGCCATGTGATCTCAATATTTTCCAATAGCTGGCAGAAGCACTTGCACTGTATCTGCGAAGTAATACATCACTGCGTTTACGCCTAGAATGTTTATACATCTGATCACGCATTCTGCACAAAAGGCGAAGCTCATCTGTAAACCAAGGAGGAGGTCTTCTATTAAAGACACGATTCTGCATTGGAGCGTGTACATCCAGTAAGTGTATAACAGTGGAACTGAAGCAATCCAAAAACTTATCTACATTCATAGTAGTATCACTCTGCAAATGGTGCAACCTGCATTCAAGCTCAGTTTTTAGAGAAGCTTAAAAAAATTCAGGAGAAAAGTTACGGAAATTTCGAGAAGACAATCTCAGATGTGGCTTTATTGGCTGCTCTAAAACGAAGTTAACTATTAAGTAGTCATGACAATTAATAAACGGAGAGGGTGATTTAAAATATTGTAACACCTTAACCGAAGAGTCAACCAGGATCCCATCTAACCAAGTATCTGACGCATCATGGTGATGAGTTGCTCCGAATGGTACCAAGTATAAATTAAATTCAGAAATAAGATTCATTAAATGGCGTGAATAGAATCCATCACTGAGAAAATCCGAATTGAAGTCCCCAGCGAAAACAACATCAGGGTAAAGGTGTATATAATTGCTCACTACATCAAAAACGCTCGTTAACACATTACCTTTCGCACGGCGATAAACTGAAGTAAATAAAATTTTTTGGGAGGTGTTCGGCAATAAATCTAAAATTAGATATTCGCACGCGTTAATATCTGTGTTAGTGGACTGAGCAAGAATCTTACATCCTACCGATTTTCGTACATAGCAAGCTACCCCACCACCCTGAATATATTCCCTTTTACCCGTAGTTGATTTGATGGAACGATCATTCCGAAATAAAGTGAAGCCAACTATGTCAAACAGAGACGATGGCTGTCTTGGGGTAAGCCAAGTCTCCGAGATTGATAAAACATCAATCTTTTGATTGGCCATGAGATCGCGAACATCAGCAAAGTGTTCCTTAAGGGAATTAACATGTAAGTGAGCAATACGCAGAAAAGTTCTGTTAATGGTCGACGACGTTACTGCAACATTATTGTCATTAAATAGTCAGATAAGTCTATTTAAATCATTTGGAGTGGAAATTAAAATTGCCTCTGAACGGTCATTGTGTCTAACATAAACGTTGCCTTCCCTTGTCCAGACATGTTTATAGTTTAAATAACGCGCTTTCCGTTTAGCCATGGCAAAGAGACGATAAATAGCTGAGGGTAACATGTCATAAAGGTTAACCTTGCGATCAGATGTAATTGAAACGAAGTCAGGAAAAAGATTTTTGTAAATGATATCACCAAACATACGCTTAACCTTGAGAACATGGTCCTTAATAGTACATGACTTGAATTTCACTATCAATGAGTATGTATTTGTATTTGTGGTTGAAGCCCCTGCTTCTGAATGATCCTCAGGATGTTTGAACTTCAACTCCCTAATTTCCAGAATGTCATCAAAAATATGTGATAGTTGGAGCAGGTTCAGAATGGCCTTAACAACATCTTCATGACGGATAGATGGATTGTACGGTAGCCCAGAAATTTTTAATTCCGTGCTCGGGGGTGATACAAGACGAGTGGTCTTAATCTGTTCCAACTCAGATTCGATCACATCCAGACGCTTGGCATTCTGACTCAGTAAATCGGCCATTGAGTTTAGCTTATCAGATGTAACATTATGATTCTGCGATAGTTGAGAGAAGATTAGGGCCATCTTATCAGAATCGGTGAGGGTAGACCAATTTGCAGGAAGATTGGATGAACTTGACCCAGCGTTAGAGGCAGGTGAATGTACATTCATTGAAGTAATATTCGAGTTAGTGTGTTGCATGTTTCCCAATGAGAGAGGTAGCACTGAAGGTGTCGTAACAGATATATTTAAGTTCCGAGATTGATCGAAACTCATTGATCGCCGGGTTAATGCAGAGTCACCAACTCTAGAATCAACAAGTTCATTACGATTTGTTAAACGAAGTGATCTACTACAACAATTATCAGCGGGCTTGTTTACTGTAAAGTTTATGGCACACCTAGGGTGAAAATTTTTAGAGCAAAACTGACATTTAATGCAATCCCTGGCGATTTTCTTATTGCATTTGGAGCACGACGACATTAGAAATGTTTGAAAGTTGTACCAGATTAGACTATAACATCAAACCAAATCAGATTACAAAACCAGATTAGTTAATGCACCATAAAATCACATTACAATTTCAAACCGTCAGACATCCGTAAACGTTCTAAAATACTACATACCAACATCATATAAATAATTGCAACCACGTTACTTGTACTATGGCGTAGTAAAGTTACTAAAAATTAAATTTAAAACTATATACAGCTATCAAAAATATAAATAGGATACTGTAAAAACGCACATAATACTAGACTTATAATTACAATGATGAAATTCGCATGAAATCAATAATAAGAGAACGCTTATGTAATTAATATAAATTAAATATAACAATGTTAAGCGGATATTGAAAGCAGTATATAAAAAAAAATTAATAAATAAACATATAAAACATATAATAACAATAAAACGCACAGTAGTATCTTTAGATATTGTTTAGATTAAAAAATAATGTCACGAAGCATCATATTTACATCAAACGCAGATAAAAGTAAAACCACTCTGAGCATAAGCAAAAGAAATCAACAATTAATACTCATTAAATGATCATATGAAATCAATACTAAAACGCATATATAACTAAAGCTTTCTTAAAACCGAAATAATAATTATTAGTATACGCAGATTAAAAATAAAAACACATAAGTACCGATATTTTGCGCCTTGCTACCGTGCACTCTTGACGTCAGAAATGTAAACAAATACACACACTCTCAGAAACGCATAAACAAGCCTGTACATTTAAATTTCCGTAAATCAACGAGATAAGATATAATCAGGTATTGTATCGTAGCTATAACTTAAAGACTAATGTCGCCTAATTTAATGAACTAATATGTTGTGTCAGTTTCATTAAAACAATTTGTTTCATTCCCCAAAAAACGCATAGTGATGTTAGCAAGTCAATTTCATTAATTATAGGTTTAAAACTCCGTTAAAAAGCGCAGTTAAATACACCATGCACGACTTGAACCGCTAACGTAAGCGTTATGCTAAGATGAGAAGCACACAATTCGGGAGCACAGAATCGGGCTACAAGTTGACGCTATAGACAGAAGGAACACACACAAGCTCGAAAACAGAGCGCCTGGAGTATTCATGCACACGTCGTAGAACTAGTCTTACTTAAAGAAAGCGCACTGATAAAAATTCACTTATACGTATAAACCGTTAGATATATGATTAAATGGAGGTCCCCATTATCCACTGCTTTTACCATACGGAGAAGTTCCCAAGACATAACCTCAAACTATGACGACTGATGATTGGAAGGATTTTTACAAGCCTCAAGTAAAATAAATGATGTTAGCATTATACTATAAGGCTCGCATAAGGGCACTTGCGAAAATCTGTAACAAAAAGGCCCGGAGGCACAAAAGCGGCAGAGAAAATCTTGTTAATAGACGGAGAACGAAAATTTTGCGTATGTCGCTACTTACAGAGAGAGAGAGAGAGAGAGAGAGAGAGAGAGAGAGAGAGAGAGAGAGAGAGAGAGAGAGATTGATTGATTGATAACGTTTTTATTGTTGCTAAGGTCGAAACGACCGAATAGCAAAAAGCAATACATGTATAATATTTTCTACAAAAGACATACAATGTTTCGATTTCTTCGAGTATTAATTACAGTATTAGTTACAGTATTAATTACAGTAGTTTAGTGTCATCGAGTATGCGTTTAATTACATAAGTAAATAGTTCAAAGTTAGTAATTCAAATTCCGACTTAACAATATCGAAATTTACAATTTTATATCATTTTATAAACGCAAATCAATATGACTAACAAACCTTAATCTATTAGAGAATAAATTGCTTACAACTAAGACTTATAAAATAATGTAGCAACATATGTTAACACAATTCTAGCAAGTATTCACGCAGAGCTTTTTTAAACAGCTTAATATTCTTTTGCATTCTAATGTTAACAGGAATCGTATCCCAAAAATTCATTGCTTGAATTGTAAAAGAATTTATATAAGTTGTCGTTGATGCAAAAGGTATATTAAAGCTAGACGATTGTAACCTTCTTCTAGGCCGACGAGAGTCTTCACTAATTTTTGGTATTAAATCGAATAAGTATTTCGGAGATGAGGTTAACAAAATCTTAAATAATATAATACCTAAAAAATATTTTCGGCGGTCTACCAGTAGTAGCCAATTTAAATTCTTATAATAAGGTTTAAGTGCAGCATCACGCTTTAAATTAAAAATAAATCTAACTGCTGTATTACATAGGCGCTGTAACTTAACCACTAAATATTGCGAGAGATCATAGTAAACTAAACATGCGTAATCGAAATGAGGTATTACTAAAGTGTTTACTAGCAATGTTTTCACCTGCTTAGACAAACAGTTACCTCTAAAACGTAGTCTGTGAAGCACACCATGAACGCGAGAACAAATTTGAGAAATATGCGTATTCCATGTTAAATCTTTTGAGAAAATCACACCCAGATTTTTGACTGAATCATTGAAGGGAATGACTGTCCCATCGACTATAATAGGAGGTAAAAGATCTACATTTATCCGCATATGATACTGCACTGATGCAAATAATATCGCTTTTGTTTTAGCAACATTAAGGAACAAGCCATTATTATTCACCCAATTTACTACAGAGGTTACGTCCTCGTTTAATTTGGTAATAGTGCTCGATAAGTCAGCAGGCTTGCATTGAATGTAGATTTGTAGGTCGTCTGCAAAGAGGAGACACGTATTTGAGCAATGCTTAAGCGTTGATAGTACAGAATCGATAAATATCAAGAAAATAATGGGTCCAGGTGTAGATCCCTGAGGAACACCTGAAGAATTATTTGTAAATTCTGTTATACTCCCATCAAGTCTACTGACTGCTTGTGAACGACCGGAAAGGTAGGAATGCATCCACTTTATTGCATTATCCGAAAAATTTAGTTTTCTTAATTTAAAAAGAAGTAACCTATGATCTATAGAGTCAAACGCTCGTTTCAAGTCAAACAATAATAAGACTGTTACCTTTCCATCTTCTACGCCTCTTCGTATATCTTCCGTAAGTTTTAGTAAAGCTGTTTGGGTACTAAAATTACTTCTAAAACCAGATTGAAAAGGTGAAAGTAGCTCATTAGCTTCAAGATATTCTGATAGTTGCCTAGTTATAAGAGAATCGAATACTTTAGCAAAATGCGGAAGATTCGCGACAGGTCTTGTATCTGACGGTAAAGAAGGTTTTGAGATCTTACTAAGTGGGATAATAAACGATTGTTTCCAAGCTGTTGGATATGTAGACGATGATAGAGACAAATTAAAAAGTTTTGTAAAAAATGGAGCAAGAATATTTAAACTATCTTTGAAATAAGATAAGGATAAATCATCGCAGCTACGTCCCTTAGCTTTAGATAAACATGACGACATAAACTGGTGTACTTGAATTTGTTCAAGAGAGGTAAACGAGAACGAAGGTCTACTATGATCAATGTCAGTCGATAAAACTTCCTGTAAACTATCAAAAGAACAGTTAGGGTGACAGCAAGTTGCATGAGAATAAAAGACAGACAGTTCATCAGCTGAAAAAATATTGAGAGGTGAAGAGAAACTATTCTTTATCAAACCAAATTTATTTAAAATATCCCATTGTTTTGAGTGATTCGAGGCATCTTGTAAACTTTTTACTAAGTATTCATCCTTTGCTAATTTAATTTCTTTTTTTACATTATTACGCAGTTTCTTATATTCTAAAAAGAGTGCTGTATCTCTTTTACGTTTTGCTTTCGAATACATACGATCCCGTTGTGTGCATTTCTTACTCAATTCTTTCGTTATCCATGGCAAAGACCTTTTGCGTATACAGCGCGTGGAAAAAGGTGCATGACAATCAAGCAGGTTAATAACTGATGATCGAAAATCACAGAAAAATTTATCAACATCAATAAAACCTGTATCTTGCTTAGACAAATCTTGTACAATAGTTAGTAAATCTTTATTAAATATAGACGGATCAAACCTTTTAAAATCTCTTGACGTAATTGTAACCATGTTTTTAATAGGTACCTCCATTTTATAATCAATTATCAAATAGTCGTGACAGTTGATAAATGGGGAATTTGATTTAAAGAATGATAATACTTTGCTTTTGGAGTCTGTAATAATTACATCTAACCACGTATCAGAATTTTCTCGGTGATGTGTTGCACCAAACGGTACCAGAAACAAAGAATTTTCTAAAATCAGATTACGTAAATGTTCAGCATAATAATTGTTACTTAAGAGATCAGAATTTAAATCTCCTGCTAAAATAATATTTGGATATAAGTGAATATATTTATGCAAAGCAGTGAAAAAATCATTAAGCACTTTTCCCCCAGGTCGACGATATATGGATGCAAATAATAATTTTTGATTATAACAAGAGACTTCAATAAGTATTTATTCTGTTTCATTGATATTTTTAATCAGTGAATTTTCTATGATTTTATAAGGGATACCTTCGCGAATGTAACACGCTACACCTCCAGCTTGTACATAAGTATGTCTTCCATCCTTCTTTAACAGCGACCGATCATTGCGAATTAAATTATAGTTCTGAATATTATAAGTATGGTCTTCTTTATCCGGTGTAAGCCAAGATTCGGAAATCGAAAGGATATCAATTGAATTTTGAAATAAGAAAGATTCTATTTGATATAAATGACTCTTTATTGAGTTAGCATTGATTTGAGCAAATTTTAAGGATAAGTCATTACAAGGTAGCGTACACAACGACGGATTTCGAGTATTAGGTAGTCATTTCATTTTTTTCAAATCATTCTCAGTTACAATTGAGATTTTCTCCGACCTATCATCTTTGCGCACAAATATATTACCATCCCTAGCCCATACAAACGCATATTTACAATTTTTAGCCTTTTCCCTTGTTAACTGTAGAAGTCGGTAAACTAATGGCGGCAATATTTCATAAAAGTTAATAGTAAATGTTTCACCAACATCAAAAATATCAGATGCATTTAAAGTGCCAAATTTACGCTTGGTTCTAAGAACGAAGTCGCGTGTACGTGTTGATTTAAATTCTAAAATAAAAGAATACGTTTCTCTTGTCACAGTTGAGACTGAATTTTGCGTTCCGCTAGCATTGGTATTCGTTCTTGGCTTAAATTCACGAATTTCCAAAATATCGTTCAATAGATTTTCAATATTTAAGCGTTTAAAAATCAGAACAGTTATATCCTTGGTCGACTTTTGTATTGAACAAGGTACGCCTACAATTTTCAGTTCGGTGCTTGGAGGAGCTAAAGTTCGCAGCTCTTTTAAATTTTCAAGTTCATTTCGCAAATCCAAATTCTCTTTAGTTAGTTCTTCTAAGCGAACGTTGTGCTGATTACTGATATTATTAAACGCGTCGATCTGAGACGTCAATTTATCCAATCGCGTATTTGTGTTAACTTGATTAGAAGTTATTGCATTAAAAAGAGTAAGGAATTGTTGTGACGAATCAAAATTTTGCCAACCTACAGGTAAAGATGTCATGCTGGTTGATTCATCTACTGGTTGCGCATCCATCGATAAATTAGATGACAACTCTGCTGACTGTATTGATAAGTTTAAAGGGCTGCCAGTAGATTCTGTCAGTATTGAACAATTCAAATCAATATTTCTACCCGAATCAAAAGTCACCAAACGTGGAGTAGATTTAACTAATGACGAAGATGCCTCTGCAGCTATAGACGTGTTATACCGACGAAGAGTATCGTAAAAAGACCGAACACAACAATTATCATAAGGTTTATCAGATGTATAGCGTAAGACACATTCAGAGTGGAAGGCGCTTTTACATGTGGTACATCGAGAACTCTTAAGAGAGAGAGAGAGAGAGAGTTTAACATTTAAGTTAACATCTATTCAATACGCCAAGAGACTGAAGTTTAAATACAATTAAAAAAATAATTAAAATAATGAAATTTAAAAAAATCTATAGAATTACTTTCTACTCCTTCGAATATATTTTCAGGAATTCGTTTCCATCCATTTCTACCCGTAGGTAAACTTTTTCGCAATACTTCCTCACCCAAAATTAAGTTCATGATCTACCTAACCATCTCCCTGGGATTTTTCCTTATAGATATTTCTAATATTTGAAATTTTAAATCTGTCAACGAACACGCCACTTCTTTCTACCAGTTCGACCTAAAAATCAAATATTGTTATTTTCTACATTATACTAATAATAAAAAAAATACAAATTAAAAAATAAAATCGTTTTGTAAAATGAACCTGATCAGCGTCGCCTACTTTTGGCAAAACTAATTTATTATTATACACGAGTTCCTAAAAAAAGAAATGCAAATATTACTATTAATATCATATTATTACATTTTAATTATTATTAACATTAAAAAAGTTTATAAAGTTTATATAAAATTTTTATATAAATTTGGTTCTATAAAAATTTCACAAAATTTTTATAAAAACATTATATATTATGATAAATTGCTTTTTTTATGTATTTATGTGACAAATAAAAAACTATTTTCTGGGAAGATCTAATTTAATGAAAATCATTTATTTGTATAATAAAGTAACATTTTTTATAAAAATTTTATAAAATACATTTTATATAGTTTTTATAAAAAATTGGTCGTATAAAAATTGTATAAAAAATACACTTTATAAAATTTTTATAAAAAATATATAGAAGGACTGTTTAAAAACTAAATTAAACGTTTCAAATAAGCTGCACCATCCTGCAGTAACGGATAAAAAAATTTAGATGGCACGACCGAGAGGTTATGGACACCAAAAATATTAGTATTTTAGCGCGACGAAGAATTACTGCTGCCACCGACGATATTGATAAAAAAGTCCACATATTATTATTATTATTATTATTAATAAAGAAGTTCCTCCTTCGATTTGGCTGAAAGTTTTGAACGCCTTCTTGCTTTTCGAAGTTGTTGCATCCGGGTGACTCTTTAACATCGACTTGGACATCGTGAAGGTTAGACGGGGTCTGACCAAATGATTTGTTCTGTGGTTGACAAGTCAATATTCAACTTTTTCATTACCAACCAAAGAAAAAATTGAATATTGACTTGATAACCACAGAACAAAACATTTGGTCAGACCCCGTCTAACCTTCACGATATCCAAGTCGATGTTAAAGAGTCCGCCGGATGCAACAACTTCGAAAAAAGCAAGAAGGCGTTCAAAACTTTCAGCCAAATCGAAGGAGGAACTTCTTTATCAATAATAATAATAATAATATGTGGACTTTTTTATCAATATCGTCGGTGGCAGCAGTAATTCTTCGTCGCGCTAAAATACTAATATTTTTGGTGTCCATAACCTCTCGGTCGTGCCATCTAAATTTTTTTATCCGGTACTGCAGGATGGTGCAGCTCATTTGAAACGTTTAATTTAGTTTTTAAACAGTCCTTCTATATATCTTTTATAAAAATTTTATAAAGTGTATTTTTTATACAATTTTTATACGACCAATTTTTTATAAAAACTATATAAAATGTATTTTATAAAATTTTTAAAAAAATTTATAAATTATTTTCACTTGGGAAAATACAATTATATGCACTTAATGATAAATATATTTACTTTATTTTCAAAGTGTTTTATTAAAATAAAATATATACAAAATTTTTATATATGGATAATTATTAAATTTTTCTTTTCCATTCTATAGTGCTGTTTTCTCATGTTACTTTATTATACAAATAAATGATTTTTATTAAATTATATCTTCCCAGAAAATAGTTTTTTATTTGTCACATAAATACATAAAAAAAGCAATTTATCATAATATATAATGTTTTTATAAAAATTTTGTAAAATTTTTATAGAACCAAATTTATATAAAAATTTTATAAAGTGATTTTATAAAAATTTTATATAAACTTTATAAAATTTTTCCACATGGGTATCGTTCGCTTCTTTAACGTCATTACAGGAAAGAACACTTATTTCGCACGAATTTACCCAGTACACCCTATTACAAAATCTCACGTGAGAACTCACGTGAGATCTCATGCCAAAATCTCATCCGACTTTTCACCCGGACCGCTGCTTAAACTTCTCAAATAATAGGAAATCAATTTATGTATATGGTGAGTCACTTAGTAAGTGATAACACCCCCCAGATGAGTTCAAAAATCAAGGTTTCAAAGCGTTTTAAGCATATTTTCGATTTTTAGAAATATTTTCGATCGTTGAAAATTTCTCACGTGAGATCTCATGTGAGAAATTTCTAAAAATCGAAAATATGTCTAAAACGCTTCCAAACCTCGATTTTTAGATCACTTAGTAAGTGACTCACCATATTCATAAATTGATTTCCTATTATTTGAGAAGTTTAAGCAGCGGTCCGAGTGAAAAGTCGGATGAGATTTTGGCATGAGATCTCACGTGAGATCTCACGTGAGATTTTGTGTTAGGGCACCAACGCAAACATTTTTATTAAATTCTCAAATTCTAACCTACGCGATTTTTTCAGTGAAGCTAAGTTCATGATAGTTCATTATCAAAAGGCGCGATAGCGCCTGACGCAAGTATAGGAGCGAGAGCCATTATATACAACTAACTAGCCCCCCCAAATTTTTACTTTTTAACCACTTCAATATTACATTATTTATTTGTGCTATTGACCACGCATTACGTTCCTTATTTATTAATCTTTACTGTACAACAAGTTTTACACGAATTCATTTACGCACAATCAATAAAATCAATGCCAAAGATATTGCTTGCTGATTTCCTTTCCTCAATTTTCGTCTTCTCCCTTTTGATATATATAGTCAACTTCAAACAAAATGAGATACAGATAGTATAGGAAAGGCATGAGATAGAAAGAGAAACAATGCTTTCCAGCCCGTGAGAGAGCGCGTACAGAAGTAAAAACTTATAGAAGAAGTTCAAACGTGGCCACGAGAGGGAGCTAGTTTCAGGTGAATATATACTTTTGTCACAGCTGAATCATCTGGCTGATTTTGTGTGAAAAGTTATGAATTAAAATTATTTATTTACGTAATTATTTCCAATACCTCACATTATTCCGTTTCGGTATTTTTTATTGTAGTGCAATGCAGATACTGCTGCAAGGTAAAGATTTCATATTCGCCCATATCCTATACTAGCATGTCGACCTTTGATATCTCGACGAGAGAAAGCGTGAGAGAGAGAAAGACAAACATTGATAAAATTCTAACCATGAAAACAATGTTTTCATTTCCATGCAAGTGATGGTATAACTTTTTTAAATCTTAAAATATAATATTAATAAGAATTGCACAAAAAATAAATGTATCCCGCGTAAAAATATAAAGCTTAATATCAACTTTAAATTAAGTTTATGTTCGGCAGACATTTATATAAACATACGCAATGAGACTATCCCAAACTTAGCCAGTAAGTCGATAACAATTGTCAAATGGTTATATACACTTTAACGCAAGTAAGGATCAATTTTTCAAATATTATTTTAAAAGTATAAATGGAATTGAAATTTAAATAAAGTTTAGCTGAACTTCGTATAAATGTGGTCTCAGCTGACTGACTAGTTTGTATGAACTTACTTAATTAAGTAAAATTCATTGCAAAAAAATATAAAGGTTAGATAAACGTTGATTAAACTTCCCATAAACTTTGTATTTATTTTATCGCAAATTGTTCTAAACCGAATAAATTATAATCACAAAACAAAATCATAGATTGTACAAACTTTACGTATATTTTACATAACCTTCATCTTCACTTTTATCCGAAATTTTCAAAAATTTCATTTATTTATTCTAAACTAGTTTTTTGTCATCTTCCAAACTGATGCTTCACAAGAGCATTTAACAAAAATAATAATAAGAAAAACGTTTATGTGTAAATGTATGTATGCGTACTATTAAAACATATTTCTATTTTACTGTAATAGTGCATTTAATAAATCATTTTTTGTACGTCACGTAACATACAAAATTAGAACAAAAATATTAAATACAAAGTTGCTATGTTCAACGTTTATTTATTTAATAACAAAAGATAATTATTTAATTAATAAATCATTATAATTACGAAAATTAAACTACAACGTGATACAACATAATATTGTAATATCTAACAAAAAATAACGCTGAATTGATAAGCTTAAATTATAGTAATATACACATAATTATTAAATTTTCTTCTTTTTTTCACTTAATTCCATTTCTTGATTTTTCCTTACTTTGTTTTTGTCTTTCTTTCGCTTTTTTGGCTTTTCTACTACATCGTCAACATAATTGTAATCATTAACTATGTCTGTTTCCACACTTCTTAGCATATTTTCCTTTTCTTCCATTTGAGTTTTATCTTGATCAGTGTCAACTTTATCCGTGTGAAATATTTTACTTCTATTAATTTCTTGTTGTTTTTGCTTATAAATAGTTCGGCGGGTTGCGCACATTTGTGTTATAACCTGCCTGTACTCATCATGGTTTAAAGTATACTTCTTCTTCGGTGCAGCCGCATTCACAAATTCTAATAAAAACAGATTTGTTATTAGTAAAGACATAAACATAGATTTAGAGACATAAAACGAATAAGAAGAGTATTATTAAGCGATAGGAAGCAAAGAAAGAGAAGAAAAAACACATCAAAAAATAAGGAGAGAAAAAAATGGATGTAAAAATGAGAATGAGAGAATGAGAGAGAATGAGAGAGAGAGAGATTGATTGATTGATTGATATATATTTATTGGGCTACGGGGGTTAACCCCCATGTAGCACTAACTCAAATACAATGTACAGTATAACAAATTAGAGTATATACTATTAATGGCAGTAACAAAGATTAAAAATACAGGTAAAAAGATTAAAAATGCAGGTAAACGCGGTAACAAACTATGGTAAAAATATAAGAAAAAAAAAGAAAAAAAGCGCCCGTGAGTTAAACAACAAGTACCACGACTCGTGAGATCCCCAATTCACTTAGGTAAATAATTAAATGAATACAGTAAAGTTGGTGAAAAAATGGAATGAGTAACAAATAAATGAAATGAAGTGAAGTGAACATTATTACGGTGGTTTCTAATGAACTTTGCGACTATGCATGAGGTGCATTTATCTGATGGTACGTGAAGATAGCGCGATATTTTACGCAACTAGCCTAAATTGAAAATAAATTATTAGATGAGAGACTTAAAAATAAGTACAATAGTAAACGTAAAAGGCTAATAGACGCATTACACACATAACGCAAACGCAAAGCAAAAACATTGGCAAAAAGACTAGACGTGCCGTTGATGTGGCATTATAATAGTTTGCTTAAATTAGCATAATAGATAAACTTGATATTAAGATTAATTGAGGTTGCTTTTGAAATTACGGCGAGGGAAGTTCAATGACGTTAATACCTTCCTCAACCACACGTCCATCCCATGCTTGTTTATCAAGTCCAGACAGGTAATCGTATAGGTTTTTCTGAAATGAGTGACTATGGATCAGGGAAAAATCTATTGTTTGAAGGGAGTTAAGGGAGTTAAGGATCTTCGATGCGGTGATTATAAAGGAAGAGTTTAAAGCCTCCGTACGGGGTGGGTGGTATGTGAGGATTTTGGGCTGGAATCGAGCAGAGGAACGGATCTCGGGTCGAGAACTGGATAATATAAAATGCTGAGACAGGTATGAGGGCGTGGACCGTGAGATGATACTATATGCTAACGAGCCTATAAGATAAGCCCGTCTGGACCCGACAGAAAGCCAACCCAGCTTCAATCGAAATGGCGTAACGTGCGCACGTCTAGGGATATTTCCCCAAACGAAACGCACACACGCATTTTGCAGTCTTTGGAGCTTTAGCTCACGAGTGCGATCGACATCGTTATACACCGCACATGCGTAATCGAAATGTGGCCACACCAAACTCTCGACTAAGGCCTTGCGCGACCCTCGAGAGAGGGCTCGCCTATAAAATCTTAAGGTGTGCAGAATGCCATGCACCCTTTGGGAAATTGAAAGCACTTGTTTGGACCAGTCGAGAGTAGGTGTAATCCACATTCCCAACGATTTTACAGCACCCTCATACGGCAGCGATTCGCCCTTTACATTAACTCTTACAATACTATTAAGGTGGAAACGAGACACGTAGTGTTGACTCCCCAGAAGCAGTACTTTGGTCTTTCTTACATTAAGGGAAAGACCGTTTCTTTCCGCCCAGTCCGCCACCGCTCCCGCATCACGCGACACCCTGTCCACAGCCAGATCGAACTCCGCCGGAGGAAAGGAGTAGTACATCTGAGTGTCGTCGGCGAAAATCATACAGTGTGAACACTCCAGGACAGCAGGCAGGTCATTGATAAAAATCGAGAAGAGAAGGGGACCTAGTACACTACCCTGAGGGACGCCCGCCGAAATGGACGCCCACTCAGACATGGCGCCACCTTCACCCTCTACCGCCTGCGTGCGGCCCTGCAGGTACGAATAGAACCACTCCATAACTCCATCAGCACAGCCGACCGCCCGGAGCTTGCGAAGGAGTGTACCATGGGGAACCGTGTCGAAAGCTTTCGAGAAATCAAACAGAACTAGTAAAGTGACCATTCGCTGGTCAATTCCCCTACGCACATCCTCCAGCACCCCGAGCAGCGCTGTCTGTGTACTATGCCCCCGCCGAAATCCAGCCTGTCTGGAAGAGAGGATACCGTATTCTTCTAGGTAAGATGATAGTTGTGAATGAACGATCCTTTCCAGTAGCTTCGACACCTCACTCAGCCGCGCGATAGGCCTAGTGTCTGTTATAGCGTTGCATGTGTTTGTTTTGGCCAATGGATACAGTAAGGCCTTTTTCCATTGTGATGGAAAACGGCCAGACTGCAGTGAGGCGTCGAAAACTCTCGCGAGGGGCTCCAGGACGCACGAGCCCGCCAGCTTAAGCATCGGAATAGAGATACCATCCGCGCCCATCGCCCGCGAGGTCGCACGCCCCAGTGTCCGCCGTACATGATTAATAGTGACAGGAGAGAAATGAAAGTGAGTTTCAGCATGAACGGGAGCAAAGGAAATGACGTCGGCCAATGTATGATGCGATAGCGGGTTCGACTGTTGGGAGATGGAGGAGTAATGCTTAATGAGGTCGTTTAGTGAAAATAGTGATACAGGAGATGGCTTTAAGCGTCCCGAAACACCGTAGCTCCGCAAGACACGCCATCTTGCCCGAGTGTCTGGAGCTTCATTTAGCTCATTATTCATAAAATTGAACTTGGCCGTGTCTATAGCGCTGCACACAGAGCTACGCAGTTGCCTGTAACGTTGAAAGTCGCGTATATCGTTGGAGAGCTTGGCAGTGCGGAACGCTCGCTTCTTCTCCTTTATGAGCATTCTAATGGCAGGTGTAATCCATACTTTCCGTTTTAGGCGAGGAGTAATGAGTTTCATAGGTGCGAGGTGATCGAATGCGTGGATGAGTGAGTTACTAACATTTGCAGCCGCAAGATCGACATCGCCGTATGAATTACGATGATTATGATGAGTGAGATGTTCATGAGTAAATGTATCTTGAATTGAGTGAACTACCTGTAAAGTGTCTGAAAAAAATGGTAAGTGTGTCATGTAATGCGCATTGAAGATGTTGGCGAGTTGAATCGGATCGATACTCCTCACATTGCGCGACCAAAATTGGCTCAGCCGGCCCACCTGCCTGGTCAAATCAAGATGCAATGTGATAGCATCGTGACCCGAATCGGCCAGGAAAGGTGTCTCAGATTTTGTGTATTTAAATGAAGTTGTAGTGTCGCGCAAAATGAAGAGATCAATCCAAGTGTGAGACATGCGATCGGTGCAATGTGCATGATGTGTCGGCTGAGAAGGGACCACGCTGAGACCAAGTTCACTTAAACGAGAGCGCATAAAGTCAACCGCGGCATTATTTGTATTAAGATTGATGTTAAAGTCACCAGCGATAACTACGTGCTCGTAGATTGGCAGCAAACCCGATAGCGTGTCAAACAGCAGTGATGGTAATGCCGCTCCAGGGCGTCTGTAAGCTGCACAAAGTAATACCTTGAAGAGGTTGCAGGATATTTCGAGGAATAGGAATTCCGGCGTATTATCAAAAGTTGGATCGGAATGGTCCACGACTCTCACCTTATAGGCATTACGCACATATACGCCAACCCCACCCATCCCAACCACAGAGAGAGAGAGAGAGAGAGAGAGAGAGAGAGAGAGAGAAATACTTTATTATTATAAGTTACGTTTAAGGTGGTTCGTTACCGGTCGCGGGGGGAATCGGTGCGGGGAGGGATTGTCGATTTCAGCTATTGTGGAAGTATTATGAACGACAAAATTAAAATACTAACCCCATGTAAAAACATTTGCCCGCGTGCTCGACGCACCGACTGGGCGAATTAAAAAAATTATTTTATTTTCAACTCGCCGTATCTCACAATGTAATTAATGGATCGTTCCAAAAAAATTACAGAGTATACACTATAAGTACTAGTCCCTTACTGCCGCATTACAAAATGACTAAGGTATTATAAAACACGTAAAAAAAATTATAAACAAAAAACATTTTTTAATACGCTACTAATTTCTTAATTAAAAAAAAGTGAGTGGGGAAGTTTTAAAAAATGACAAAATAAAACTGCTGTATTATTTAAAATATATTAAAGAAGATGTGTACAAAATTTGAGGTCCAAATATGCAGTGGAAAAAAAGTTAGAGGTGATTTAGTGTTTTGCGTTCAAATAAAGACAAACGCGCACTTGGCTGACTGCGAGTCTCTCATTTCTGTCTTGTAGGGCCCTTGTAGCTTATAGCCCGCGCGACATTTTTTTCACATCTACGCTTGTATCTCGACAATAACAATGGATATGCATATTTTTTAAGACGGGAATCTCTTTAGAAATAAATATTCTTTTATTTAAAAAGTTTTTATATTCAATCATAGGTGTAGAAATATGTATAAATTACGGTAAAAGGATAAATTGTGTCATCACTCCATAAGAGCCTGTAGCAAAATTTTGAAGTTTCAACTAATTTATTTAAAAAATAAGGTCCGTGACCATATTCAAACCTTATTTGGTCATTAAAGCATATTAAATGGAATGTTTATAACTTGGTTTCATTCATATCTGTTATTGTCGACTTTAGTATCGAACCACCTTAACAGCGTCATATACATCTTTGGAAATTGGTGTCCACGAGTTTTTTCCAGTGGCTGAACTCTTACGAATTATTTCATCAGTTAATATTAATTGCATTAATTTTCGTACCATTTCTTTAGGTTTCTTGAGATCTCTTGTATGGCAATCAGCTTGAAACTTTCAACGAAAATGCCGCATCCTTCCACAAGCTTAATCTATATAAATTTGAAAAACAACGATATTGTTATAAATTTATTTTTTTAATTGTTTTGTAACTAAATGATGCATATAAAGCTAACTAACCATCTTATTCATGTTTGATTCATATGATGTGGGTTTTATTTTCTTATCAAATCTAGATTCATTCTAACAATAGAAATAATAATAGTAAGTATTGCTGCTATAATTATGATTAATTTATGTATTACTTGATTATTCATAGAATCCAAATCTTCAGTCATCAGCATGTGTTTTAATTTAGTAATATCATCACGTGAAACTAAAAATTGAATATCTATATTAATATAAATACATGTATATATACTATCCATATAGTATATAAATACGTACGTGAGTGAAGAATATCCTCCAATGTTCTTTCTCGTTTTTTACAATGAATTTGAAAGCTTGTAGCAGGGGTCTGATTTCAATTTCGGCGATCGATAAAACAGAATCAATACTATCTAAATTTTCTGATCCTTCTTCAATACTTTATGAATTAATCAATTCATATATATAATTATAATACATATTCACCATTTTATTACAATTGGACAAAATTAATTGTATTCTTAATTATAAAAGAACAAATTAATATTAAGTAATGATATGAAATAAAAACTCATTTTTATTCAATTTTGTAACCTCAAAATTGTATTGCTGTTTAAAATAATTAATTTATTAAGTGAATGTATATAATTTTTTTAATTTATCTTAGCGGATTAAAATTGGACTAATTATTATTTTATTACTAATTATTAATTATTAATGTGTATTTTTCTTTAATAAAGAGGACCTCGGACGTTGAGCCGAATCGGAAGTTGAACCGACGCTGTGAGTGGGGGTAAAACAAAAACGAATTGGGGAAGAAGAAATGTAGGTTTTCGCGATTTATTGGAATTGTCGATGTCTTCTTTACCGATTAACAAAAAAATGAGTTAAGACGCGAATTACCTTACCGACTTAAATATCACTAAATTATTAATTAATTTTTATTTTAATAGCTCGTTTAAGTTAATAAAATTACTCGTTTATTAAACAAATACAAAATTAGTAAGATCCCTTTCTTTCCCTAATTGCTTTGAAAATTAATAGAAACATACTTGTTGTAACGTTTAAAATATTAATAAAAAACTGGTTAAAACCTATAAATTAAATAAATAAACTCTTAACCTCAAATCTTTAAAATCATTGATATACCGTAAAAAATATTACAGAATTAACAGAATTATTTTAGTTTCAAACAATAAAATAGATATTTCTAACCTCAAATCGTTAAAATTACTAAAACAACCTCAAATAATATCAAAATTACAAATTAGTAGAAACACTCTTCTTATAACCTGTTAAATTACTAAAAAAAGGTCTGATTATAACCTATAAAGTAAATATTCATAAACTCAAATCTATAAAATCATTGACAAAACGTAAATAATAACAACATTAGAGAATTAACAGAATCATTTTAGTTTCACCCAATAGATCTAACCTCAAATCGTTAAAATTGTTAAAACAACCTAAAAAAATATCGAAATTGGAAAATTAATAGAAACACTCTTATTATAAACTATAAAATAAATATTCGTAACCTCAAATCTATAAAATAATTGAAATAACGTAAAAAATATCAACATTAGAGAATTAAGAGAATCATTTAGTTTCAACCAATAAAATAGCTATTTCTAACCTCCAATCGTTAAAAATACTAAAACAACCTCAAATAATATCAAAATTTTAAATTAGTTGAATCACTCTTATTATAACCTGTTAAATTACTAAAAACGGATCTGATTATAATAACCCATAAAATATATACTCATAACCTCATATCTATAAAATAATTGAAATAACGTAAATAATAACAACATTAGAGAATTAACAGAATCATTTTAGTTTCACCCAATGGATCTAACCTCAAATCGTTAAAATTATTAAAACAACCTAAATAAATATCGAAATTGGAAAATTAATAGAAACACTCTTATTATAAACTATAAAATAAATATTCGTAACCTCAAATCTATAAAATAATTGAAATAACGTAAAAAATATCAACATTAGAGTTAGTTTCAACCAATAAAATAGCTATTTCTAACCTCCAATCGTTAAAAATACTAAAACAACCTCAAATAATATCAAAATTTCCAATTAGTAGAAACACTCTTATTATAACGTGTTAAATTACTAAAAAAAGGTCTGATTATAACCTATAAAGTAAATATTCATAAACTCAAATCTATAAAATCATTGACTAAACGTAAATAATAACAACATTAGAGAATTAACAGAATCATTTTAGTTTCACCCAATAGATCTAACCTCAAATCGTTAAAATTATTAGAACAACCTCATAAAAATATCGAAATTGGAATATTAATAGAAACAGCTCTTATTAGAAACTATAAAATAAATGTTCGTAACCTCAAATCTATAAAATAATTGAAATACCGTAAAAAATATCACCATTAGAGAATTAAGAGAATCATTTAGTTTCAACCAATAAAATAGCTATTTCTAACCTCCAATCGTTAAAAATACTAAAACAACCTCAAATAATATCAAAATTTTAAATTAGTTGAATCACTCTTATTATAACCTGTTAAATTACTAAAAACGGTCTGATTATATAACCCATAAAATATATACTCATAACCTCATATCTATAAAATCATTGACAATAACGTAAATAATAACAACATTAGAGAATTAACAGAATCATTTAGTTTCACCCAATAGATCTAACCTCAAATCGTTAAAATTATTAAAACAACCTAAAAAAATATCGAAATTGGAAAATTAATAGAAACACTCTTATTATAAACTATAAAATAAATATTCGTAACCTCAAATCTATAAAATAATTGAAATAACGTAAAAATTATCAACATTAGAGAATTAAGAGAATCATTTAGTTTCAACCAATAAAATAGCTATTTCTAACCTCCAAATCGTTAAAAAATACTAAAACAACCTAAATAATATCAAAATTTTAAATTAGTTGAAATCACTCTTATTATAACCTGTTTAAATTACTAACAACGGTCTAATTATAATAACCCATAAAATATATACTCATAACCTCATATCGATAAAATCATTGACAAAATGTAAATAATAACAACATTAGAGAATTAACAGAATCATTTTAGTTTCACCAATAGATCTAACCTCAAATCGGTTAAATTATTAAAACAACCTCAAAAAATATCGAAATTGTGAATATTAATAGAAACCTCTTATTATAAACTATAAAATAATATTCGTAACCTCAAATCTATAAAATAATTGAAATAACGTAAAAAATATCAACATTAGAGAATTAACAGAATTATTTTAGTTTTATGGTAGCTCATGTGCAACTCCCTAAATCAATGTAGTGTTAAATCGTTTTTTTATATTTTTTGACATAATACGCATTTTTAATTAATATAAACTAAAAGATATGAATTTGCAATACATTATCAACAACTAATTATCAATATATTGGAAATAAAATATATATAAAGTTAGTGATATGACTACACTGAGAAAAAAATTACACACACACGATTCCATATTTCATTGTATATTCACGATTAATTATTGGTAATTGAATTAAATACTTGAAAGGAATTAAACTAAAGGTGTTACGTACTTGAACCAATAGCGAATTTAATAGTCCAAATAATTTTTAATTTATTGTATCTGTTACATATTTCTTTATATTTATGGTCCTAACGGCATTAGTATTAAACTATATGTAATCAAATCAATAGAATTATATTTTTCCAATGATATACATTAGTTTATTAAATGAATGAACTCATTTCGTTCTATCAAGTGATATATTTCATTGCTTTAAATACATATTTAATTGTAATCTAAGAATAGTAAAAAAATTTTTTTATTTTTATTATTTGAATTATTTGTCTGAACTCGTATTACTTTATCGTACCATTAACTTACATTATTAGGTATAGACTTCTATAGAGTCTTCAAACCACATTCATTTTTACAAATTTTTCCTACCTATATACCTTCGCACTTATATTATTCGGCCTTTGACACTTTAGAAAGATTCGCTTAGAAAGATTCGCAGTCGCATATAAACGCTATGTTTCGCAATCGCATCGCAAACTATTTATATGAACGAGTAACTTTGAAATGTTCTTATATACTAACTGAGACAAAACTTAGCACATGCGGGATTCCGTCAGCCACCTACCGTACGTTGCGGAACTATTTTATGTGAATCCCCGCATATCAATAAAATTGGAGGATCGTTTCAATTACAGTGTACATTAGTTTAAAAACGTTCTTCATCAATATTTTTCAAAAATAAAATATTCTATGACAGGGTGATAATGAAATATTTTATTACCATAATGCATTTACGTAATTGTCTTCATTAACAATTTAATCAAGACAATTCCATGAAGACTTGTTCACGATGAATGTATTTAATCGTGAATATATAATTCGCGCAAGTAATTGTGTCAATTCCAATGATAATTGGCATAATGACATTATTAATCAATATTTTTCAAAAATAAAAAATTTTCTGATTGGAGTGACAATAAAATATTTCATTACAATAATGCATATTTACGGAATTATTTCCATTAACAAATTCCTCAAGACAATTCCATGAATTCATTAGTTTGATTTTTTTATAATTTAATTTGAATAACATATATGTTATAAATTCAAAGACATATTTACATATGTAAATTTTTTATAGAATTATTTCAATTACTTCATAGAATTATTCTTATAATTCTCTATGATTGAAACATAATTATGCCTGTTATTGATTTTATGAATTCATTTAATTATTGTAATTACCTAATTCATTGAATCTAGTACTTGGATAATTAGGAATACCTTAATGACATATTTCATTGGTGTAAAGATTTATGTTATTCGAATAAGTATATGAAAGTATTGATTCAATTACTATCAATTTTTAATTCCACAAATTCATTGAATGAATTAATTTTTATCTCAGTGTACGTTAGTCTTTACTTCCTCTACGATTTGGCAACATTGCACCGACATTTTCACCGCTCGCGTGTATATGTGTGTAAGTTGCGTAAAGGGTTTAGCTTATAATTTTCATGTGTTTACATTTTAAATATCAGTGATATAAAGAGACATGAAAAGTATACCTTTATTCAAATTTATGTTTACTAATTTTTACTATTGTACTGAAAATGCGTAAAGTTTCTAACTAAAAAAATCATTTTTAACTTCATTTATAAATTAAAATATGTTTCATATAAAGATTTGGTAACATATACAATTACAATCTAAGTAAAATTCTATAGAATAGTACATTTAAACGTTTCGCGGGTTAAGATTGCATTGCAACGTTGCCAAGTGAGAAAACGGTTTCTTTAACCTCCTCTCTTACTGTCATTTTACAAGTTCAATATAAAATATTTTTCGGAATGCCCGGCATGCTATGATTATTAAAATATTTTTTAAAGTTTAGATTTTCAACATTTTGTAACTAGTTTTTGATCCATTCATCCAGTGTTCGTCAAAAGAAAATAGCGTACTTCCTGTGGAAAATCACGATACTGCCATAAGAGTAATGCCAAAACTGAAACTTTGAAGAAGCTTTATTTATTATTTTTATCGGCAAGTCACCCTCAAATTTCGCGACAGTATTCGTCATAATATTATTAATATTGTGTCAAAGTTTCATTTCAATCTGCAGTGTGTGAATTCGCACTTGAGCTACCTTAACCAATGGTTCTAACCTCAAATATTTCAAATTACTAAAACAACCTCAAATAATATCAAAATTTTAAATTAGTTGAAACACTCTTATTATAACCTGTAAAATTACAAAAATGGTCTGATTATAACCTATAAAATATATACTCATAACCTCAAATCTATAAAATAATTGAAATAACGTAAAATACCAACATTAGAGAATTAACAGAACCATTTTCTCATTTTACTCAAATCGTTAAAATTACTAAAACAAGCTCAACAAATACCGAAATTTAAAAATTAATAGAAACACTCTTATTATAACCTACAAAATTACTAAAAACGATCTGGATATAACCTATAAAATAAATATTCGTAACCTCAAATCTATAAAATAATTGAAATAACGTAAAAAATATCAACATTAGAGAATTAAGAGAATCATTTAGTTTCAACCAATAAAATAGATATTTCTAACCTCAAATCGTTAAAATTACTAAAACAACCTCAAATAATATCAAAATTTCAAATTAGTAGAAACACTCTTATTATAACCTGTTAAATTATTAAAAAAAGGTCTGATTATAACCTATAAAATAAATATTCATAACCTCAAATCTATAAAATCATTGAAAAACGTAAATACTATCAAACGTAAATAATATTTTGATTCAAATTATACTTATTATTAGTTTTCCATTGTAAATAACTTATAATTTAAATTGATAATGTGAATATTTTAAAAAAAAGTTTCAACTGCAAAACTTTCAAAATTGTTGTAACCTCCGTAAAAGTATAAATAGTAGGTTTATTTACCCAGCTACCTATAACTGATTCACTGATTGCTTAATTATGTAGTGGCTTAAAACATCCATTGAACGGGATGTAAACCCTAAAAAATAGAGAAATGATTTATTTTTTTATTTTAAACGCGGAATTCAATTTATCGAAAAAAAACGTTCTGTAACCATGTTGTGTATTCTATGAAGATATTCTGCGAATTTTTTTCACATCTTTCTATTGAGAGATCAGCGAAATTTTAGGGCTGGCCTGAATCATTGTTTAATTATAGCTATACATTACTAAACAAAAAATGCTTATTTACGTATAATTATTTAATAATTTATTATTTCTTAACAATCTTTCTATCACTGTATCTGTTTGTTTTGACAGTAATCTGTCATTTTTTCAGATTTTGCGAGATGATATTTTTTGAGGTTATTTTAGTAACAAGCAATTTGAGGTTATGAATATCAATTTTTGGTTGTAACTGTAATTCTTCTGTTATTGATAATTATTACGTTATCTTAATGATTTATAGATTTAAGGTTATGAATTTTATTTTATAGGTTATAATCAGACCGTGTAATAATTGTATAGGTAAAATTAGAGAGTTTCTAATAATTTTTTAAATTTTGATATTATATGAGGTTGTTTAGTAATTTAAGGATTTGAGGTTACGAATATTTATTTTATAGTTTATAATAAGATTGTTTCTATTAATTTTCCAATTTTCGATATTTTTTTGAGGTTTTTTTATAATTTTAACCGATTTGAGGTCTAGAACTATTGGGTGAAAACTAAAATGATTCTGTTAATTCTCTAATGTTGTTATTATTTACGTTTTGTCAATGATTTATAGATTTGAGTTTATAAATATTTACTTTATAGGTTATAATCAGACCTTTTTTTTAGTAATTTAACAGGTTATAATAAGAGTGTTTCAACTAATTTAAAATTTTGATATTATTTGAGGTTGTTTTAGTATTTTTAACGTTTGGAGGTTAGAAATATCTATTTTATTGGTTGAAACTAAATGATTCTCTTAATTCTCTAATGTTGATATTTTTTTACGTTATTTCAATATTTTATAGATTTGAGGTTACGAATATTTATTTTATAGTTTATAATAAGAGTGTTTCTATTAATTTTCCAATTTCGATATTTTTTTAGGTTGTTTTAATAATTTTAACGATTTTGAGGTTAGATCTATTGGGTGAAACTAAAATGATTCTGTACTTCTCTAATGTTGTTATTATTTACGTTTTGTCAATGATTTTATAGATATGAGGTTATGAGTATATATTTTATGGGTTATAATCAGACCGTTTTTAGTAATTTAACAGGTTATAATAAGATGTGATTCAACTAATTTAAAATTTTGATATTATTTGAGGTTGTTTTAGTATTTTTAACGATTGAAGGTTAGAATAGCTATTTTATTGGTTGAAACTAAATTGATTCTCTTAATTCTCTAATGTTGATATTTTTTACGTTATTTCAATTATTTTATAGATTTGAGGTTACGAATATTTATTTTATAGTTTATAATAAGAGTGTTTCTATTAATTTCCAATTTCAATATTTTTTGAGGTTGTTTTAATAATTTTAACGATTTGAGGTTTAGATCTATTGGGTGAACTAAAATGATTCTGTTAATTCTCTCATGTTGTTATTATTTACATTTTGTCAATGATTTTATAGATATGAGGTTATGAGTATATATTTTATGGGTTATTATAATTAGACCGTTTTTAGTAATTTAACAGGTTATAATAAGAGTGATTCAACTAATTTAAAATTTTGATATTATTTGAGGTTGTTTTAGTATTTTTAACGATTGGAGGTTAGAATAGCTATTTTATTGGTTGAAACTAAATGATTCTCTTAATTCTCTAATGTTGATATTTTTACGTTATTTCAATTATTTTATAGATTTGAGGTTACGAACATTTATTTATAGTTTATAATAAGAGTGTTCTATTAATTTTCCAATTCGATATTTTTTGAGGTTGTTTTAATAATTTAACGATTTGAGGTTAGATCTATTGGGTGAAACTAAAATGATTCTGTTAATTCTCTAATGTGTTATTATTTATGTTTTGTCAATGATTTTATAGATTTTAGTTATGAATATTTACTTTATAGGTTACTAATCGGACCTTTTTTAGTAATTTAAACAGGTATAATAAGAGTGTTCAACTAATTTAAAATTTTGATATTATTTGAGGTGTTTAGTATTTTTAACGTTTGGAGGTTAGAAATATCTATTTTATTGGTTTGAAACTAAAATGATTCTCTTAATTCTCTAATGGTTGATATTTTTTTACGTTATTCAATATTTTATAGATTTGAGGTTACGAATATTATTTTATAGTTTATAATAAGAGTGTTTCTACTAATATTCCAATTTCGATATTTTTTGAGGTTGTTTTAATAATTTTAACGATTTGAGGTTAGATCTATTGGGTGAAACTAAATGATCTGTTAATTCTCTAATGTTGTTATTATTTACATTTTGTCAATGATTTTTATAGATATGAGGTTATGAGTATATATTTTATGGGTTATTATAATTAGACCGTTTTTAGTAATTTAACAGGTTATAATAAGAGTGATTCAACTAATTTAAAATTTGAATATTATTTGAGGTTGTTTTAGTATTTTTAACGATTGGAGGTAGAAATAGCTATTTTATTGGTTGAAACTAAATGATTCTCTTAATTCTCTAATGTTGATATTTTTTACGTTATTTCAATTATTTTATAGATTTGAGGTTACGAATATTTATTTTATAGTTTATAATAAGAGTGTTTCTATTAATTTTCCAATTTCGATATTTTTTTAGGTTGTTTTTAATAATTTTAACGATTTGAGGTTAGATCTATTGGGTGAAACTAGAATGATTCTGTTAATTCTCGAATGTTGTTATTATTTACGTTATTTCAATTATTTATAGATATGAGGTTATGAGTATATATTTATGGGTTATAATCAGACCGTTTTAGTAATTTAACAGGTTATAATAAGAGTGATTCAACTAATTTAAAATTTTGATATTATTTGAGGTTGTTTTAGTATTTTTAACGATTGGAGGTTAGAAATAGCTATTTATTGGTTGAACTAAATGATTCTCTTAATTCTCTAATGGTGATATTTTTACGGTATTTCAATTATTTTATAGATTTGAGGTTACGAACATTTATTTTATAGTTTCTAATAAGAGCGTTTCTATTAATTTTCCAATTCGATATTTTTTGAGGTTGTTTTAATAATTTTATGATTTGAGGTTAGATCTATTGAGTGAAACTAAAATGATTCTGTTAATTCTCTAATGTTGTTATATTTACGTTTTGTCAATGATTTTAGTAGATTTAGTTATGAATATTACTTTATAGGTTATAATCAGACCTTTTTTATATAATTAACAGGTTATAATAAGAGTGTTTCAAACTAATTTAAAATTTTGATATTATTTGAGGTTGTTTTAGTATTTTTAACGTTTGGAGGTTGAGAAATAGCTATTTTATTTGGTTGAAACTAATGATTCTCTTAATTCTCTAATGTTGATAATTTTACGTTATTTCAATTATTTTATAGATTTGAGGTTACGAATATTTATTTTATAGTTGATAATAAGAGTGTTTCTATTAATTTTCCAATTTCGATATTTTTTTGAGGTTGTTTTAATAATTTAACGATTTGAGGTTAGATCTATTGGGTGAAACTAAAATGATTCTGTTAATTCTCTAATGTTGTTATTATTACGTTTTTGTCAATGATTTTATAGATATGAGGTTATGAGTATATATTTTATGGGTTATTATAATTAGACCCGTTTTTAGTAATTTAACAGGTTATAACTAAGAGTGATTCAACTAATTTAAAATTTTGATATTATTTGAGGTTGTTTTAGTATTTTTAACGATTGGAGGTTAGAAATAGCTATTTTATTGGTTGAAACTAAATGATTCTCTTAATTCTCTAATGTTGATATTTTTTACGTTATTTCAATTATTTTATAGATTTGAGGTTACGAACATTTATTTTATAGTTTATAATAAGAGTGTTTCTATTAATTTTCCAATTTCGATATTTTTTGAGGTTGTTTTAATAATTTTAACGATTTGAGGTTAGATCTATTGGGTGAAACTAAAATGATTCTGTTAATTCTCTAATGTTGTTATTATTTACGTTTTGTCAATGATTTTATAGATTTGAGAGAATCATTTAGTTTCAACCAATAAAATAGCTATTTCTAACCTCCAAACGTTAAAAATACTAAAACAACCTCAAATAATATCAAAATTACAAATTAGTAGAAACACTCTTCTTATAACCTGTTAAATTACTAAAAAAAAGGTCTGATTATAACCTATAAAGTAAATATTCATAAACTCAAATCTATAAAATCATTGACAAAACGTAAATAATAACAACATTAGAGAATTAACAGAATCATTTTAGTTTCACCCAATAGATCTAACCTCAAATCGTTAAAATTGTTAAAACAACCTAAAAAAATATCGAAATTGGAAAATTAATAGAAACACTCTTATTATAAACTATAAAATAAATATTCGTAACCTCAAATCTATAAATAATTGAAATAACGTAAAAAATATCAACATTAGAGAATTAAGAGAATCATTTAGTTTCAACCAATAAAATAGCTATTTCTAACCTCCAATCGTTAAAAATACTAAAACAACCTCAAATAATATCAAAATTTTAAATTAGTTGAATCACTCTTATTATAACCTGTTAAATTACTAAAAATGATCTGATTATAACCCATAAAATATATACTCATAACCTCATATCTATAAATAATTGAAATAACGTAAATAATAACAACATTAGAGAATTAACAGAATCATTTTAGTTTCACCCAATGGATCTAACCTCAAATCGTTAAAATTGTTAAAACAACCTAAAAAAATATCGAAATTGGAAAATTAATAGAAACACTCTTATTATAAACTATAAAATAAATATTCGTAACCTCAAATCTATAAAATAATTGAAATAACGTAAAAAATATCAACATTAGAGAATTAAGAGAATCATTTAGTTTCAACCAATAAAATAGCTATTTCTAACCTCCAATCGTTAAAAATACTAAAACAACCTCAAATAATATCAAAATTTTAAATTAGTTGAATCACTCTTATTATAACCTGTTAAATTACTAAAAATGATCTGATTATAACCCTATAAATATATACTCATAACCTCATATCTATAAATAATTGAACTAACGTAAATAATAACAACATTAGAGAATTAACAGAATCATTTTAGTTTCACCCAATGGATCTAACCTCAAATCGTTAAAATTATTAAAACAACCTAATAAATATCGAAATTGGAAAATTAATAGAAACACTCTTATTATAAACTATAAAATAAATATTCGTAACCTCAAATCTATAAAATAATTGAAATAACGTAAAAAATATCAACATTAGAGAATTAAGAGAATCATTTAGTTTCAACCAATAAAATAGCTATTTCTAACCTCCAATCGTTAAAAATACTAAAACAACCTCAAATAATATCAAAATTTTAAATTAGTTGAATCACTCTTATTATAACCTGTTAAATTACTAAAAACGGTCTAATTATAATAACCCATAAAATATATACTCATAACCTCATATCTATAAAATCATTGACAAAACGTAAATAATAACAACATTAGAGAATTAACAGAATCATTTTAGTTTCACCCAATAGATCTAACCTCAAATCGTTAAAATTATTAAAACAACCTCAAAAAATATCGAAATTGGAAAATTAATAGAAACACTCTTATTATCAACTATAAAATAAATATTCGTAACCTCAAATCTATAAAATAATTGAAATAACGTAAAATTATCAACATTAGAGAATTAAGAGAATCATTTAGTTTCAACCAATAAAATAGCTATTTCTAACCTCCAAACGTTAAAAATACTAAAACAACCTCAAATAATATCAAAATTTTAAATTAGTTGAATCACTCTTATTATAACCTGTTAAATTACTAAAAACGGTCTGATTATAACCCTATAAAGTAATACTCATAAACTCATATCTATAAAATCATTGACAAAACGTAAATAATAACAACATTAGAGAATTAACAGAATCATTTTAGTTTCACCTCAATAGATCTAACCTCAAATCGTTAAAATTATTAAAACAACCTCAAAAAATATCGAAATTGGAAAATTAATAGAAACACTCTTATTATCAACTATAAAATAAATATTCGTAACCTCAAATCTATAAAATAATTGAAATACCGTAAAAATTATCAACATTAGAGAATTAAGAGAATCATTTAGTTTCAACCAATAAAATAGCTATTTCTAACCTCCAATCGTTAAAAATACTAAAACAACCTCAAATAATATCAAAATTTTAAATTAGTTGAATCACTCTTATTATAACCTGTTAAATTACTAAAAACGGTCTGATTATAACCCATAAAATATATACTCATAACCTCATATCTATAAATAATTGAAATAACGTAAATAATAACAACATTCGAGAATTAACAGAATCATTCTAGTTTCACCCAATAGATCTAACCTCAAATCGTTAAAATTATTAAAACAACCTAAAAAAATATCGAAATTGGAAAATTAATAGAAACACTCTTATTATAAACTATAAAATAAATATTCGTAACCTCAAATCTATAAAATAATTGAAATAACGTAAAAAATATCAACATTAGAGAATTAAGAGAATCATTTAGTTTCAACCAATAAAATAGCTATTTCTAACCTCCAATCGTTAAAAATACTAAAACAACCTCAAATAATATCAAAATTTTAAATTAGTTGAATCACTCTTATTATAACCTGTTAAATTACTAAAAACGGTCTAATTATAATAACCCATAAAATATATACTCATAACCTCATATCTATAAATAATTGACAATAACGTAAATAATAACAACATTCGAGAATTAACAGAATCATTCTAGTTTCACCCAATAGATCTAACCTCAAATCGTTAAAATTATTAAAACAACCTCAAAAAATATCGAAATTGGAAATTAATAGAAACACTCTTATTATAAACTATAAAATAAATATTCGTAACCTCAAATCTATAAAATAATTGAAATAACGTAAAAAATATCAACATTAGAGAATTAAGAGAATCATTTAGTTTCAACCAATAAAATAGCTATTTCTAACCTCCAATCGTTAAAAATACTAAAACAACCTCAAATAATATCAAAATTTTAAATTAGTTGAACACTCTTATTATAACCTGTTAAATTACTAAAAAACGGTCCTAATTATAAACCCTATAAATATATACTCATAACCTCATAATCTATAAAATCATTGACAAACATGTAAATAATAACAACATTAGAGAATTAACAGAATCATTTTAGTTTCACCCAATAGATCTAACCTCAAATCGTTAAAATTATTAAAACAACCTCAAAAATATCGAAATTGGAATATTAATAGAAACACTCTTATTATAAACTATAAATAAATATTCGTAACCTCAAATCTATAAAATAATTGAAATAACGTAAAAAATATCAACATTAGAGAATTAAGAGAATCATTTAGTTTCAACCAATAAAATAGATATTTCTAACCTCCAAACGTTAAAAATACTAAAACAACCTCAAATAATATCAAAATTTTAAATTAGTTGAAACACTCTTATTATAACCTGTTAAATTACTAAAAAAAGGTCCGATTATAACCTATAAAGTAAATATTCATAAACTAAAATCTATAAAATCATTGACAAAACATAAATAATAACAACATTAGAGAATTAACAGAATCATTTTAGTTTCACCCAATAGATCTAACCTCAAATCGTTAAAATTATTAAAACAACCTCAAAAAATATCGAAATTGGAAAATTAATAGAAACACTCTTATTATAAACTATAAAATAAATGTTCGTAACCTCAAATCTATAAAATAATTGAAATAACGTAAAAAATATCAACATTAGAGAATTAAGAGAATCATTTAGTTTCAACCAATAAAATAGCTATTTCTAACCTCCAATCGTTAAAAATACTAAAACAACCTCAAATAATATCAAAATTTTAAATTAGTTGAATCACTCTTATTATAACCTGTTAAATTACTAAAAACGGTCTAATTATAATAACCCATAAAATATATACTCATAACCTCATATCTATAAAATCATTGACAAAATGTAAATAATAACAACATGAGAGAATTAACAGAATCATTTTAGTTTCACCCAATAGATCTAACCTCAAATCGTTAAAATTATTAAAACAACCTCAAAAAATATTGAAATTGGAAAATTAATAGAAACACTCTTATTATAAACTATAAAATAAATATTCGTAACCTCAAATCTATAAAATAATTGAAATAACGTAAAAAATATCAACATTAGAGAATTAAGAGAATCATTTAGTTTCAACCAATAAAATAGCTATTTCTAACCTTCAATCGTTAAAAATACTAAAACAACCTCAAATAATATCAAAATTTTAAATTAGTTGAATCACTCTTATTATAACCTGTTAAATTACTAAAAACGGTCTGATTATAACCCATAAAATATATACTCATAACCTCATATCTATAAAATCATTAACAAAACGTAAATAATAACAACATTAGAGAATTAACAGAATCATTTTAGTTTCACCCAATAGATCTAACCTCAAATCGTTAAAATTATTAAAACAACCTAAAAAAATATCGAAATTGGAAAATTAATAGAAACACTCTTATTATAAACTATAAAATAAATATTCGTAACCTCAAATCTATAAAATAATTGAAATAACGTAAAAAATATCAACATTAGAGAATTAAGAGAATCATTTAGTTTCAACCAATAAAATAGATATTTCTAACCTCCAAACGTTAAAAATACTAAAACAACCTCAAATAATATCAAAATTTTAAATTAGTTGAAACACTCTTATTATAACCTGTTAAATTACTAAAAAAAAGGTCTGATTATAACCTATAAAGTAAATATTTATAAACTCAAATCTATAAAATCATTGACAAAACGTAAATAATAACAACATTAGAGAATTAACAGAATCATTTTAGTTTCACCCAATAGTTCTAACCTCAAATCGTTAAAATTATTAAAAAAACCTCAAAAAATATCGAAATTGGAAAATTAATAGAAACAATCTTATTATAAACTATAAAATAAATATTCGTAACCTCAAATCCTTAAAATTACTAAAACAACCTCATATAATATCAAAATTTAAAAATTATTAGAAACTCTCTAATTTTAACCTATACAATTATTACACGGTCTGATTATAACCTATAAAATAAATATTCATAACCTTAAATCTATAAATCATTAAGATAACGTAATAATTATCAATAACAGAATAATTACAGTTACAACCAAAAAATTGATATTCATAACCTCAAATTGCTTGTTACTAAAATAACCTCAAAAAATATCATCTCAAAAATCTGAAAAAATGACAGATACTGTTCAAAACAAACAGAATACAGTGATAGAAAGATTGTTAAGAAATAATAAATTATTAAATAATTATACGTAAATAAGCATTTTTGTTAGTAATGTATAGCTATAATTAAACAATGATTCATGGCAGCCCTAAAATTTCGCTGATCTATCAATAGAAAGATGTGAAAAAATTCGCAGAATATCTTCATAGAATACACAACATGGTTACAGAACGTTTTTTTTTCGATAAATTGAATTCCTCGTTTAATAAAAAATAAATCATTTCTCTATTTTTTAGGGTTTACATCCCGTTCAATGGATGTTTAAGCCACTACATAATTAAGCAATCAGTGAATCAGTTATAGGTAGCTGGTAAATAAACCTACTATTTATACTTTTACGGAGGTTACAACAATTTTAAAGTTTTGCAGTTGAAACTTTTTTTAAAATATTCAACATTATCAATTTAAATTATAAGTTATTTACAATGAAAACTAATAATAAGTATAATTTGAATCAAAATATTATTTACGTTTGATATTATTTACGTTTTTTCAATGATTTTATAGATTTGAGGTTATGAATATTTATTTTATAGGTTATAATCAGACCGTGTAATAATTCTATAGGTTATAATTAGAGAGTTTCTAATAATTTTCAAATTTTGATATTATTTGAGGTTGTTTTAGTAATTTTAACGATTTGAGGTTAGAAATATCTATTTTATTGGTTGAAACTAACTGATTCTCTTAATTCTCTAATGTTGATATTTTTTACGTTATTTCAATTATTTTATAGATTTGAGGTTACGAATATTTATTTTATAGGTTATATCCAGATCGTTTTTAGTAATTTTGTAGGTTATAATAAGAGTGTTTCTATTAATTTTTAAATTTCGGTATTTGTTGAGCTTGTTTTAGTAATTTTAACGATTTGAGTAAAATGAGAAAATGGTTCTGTTAATTCTCTAATGTTGGTATTTTACGTTATTTCAATTATTTATAGATTTGAGGTTATGAGTATATATTTTATAGGTTATAATCAGACCATTTTTGTAATTTTACAGGTTATAATAAGAGTGTTTCAACTAATTTAAAATTTTGATATTATTTGAGGTTGTTTTAGTAATTTGAAATATTTGAGGTTAGAACCATTGGTTAAGGTAGCTCAAGTGCGAATTCACACACTGCAGATTGAAATGAAACTTTGACACAATATTAATAATATTATGACGAATACTGTCGCGAAATTTGAGGGTGACTTGCCGATAAAAATAATAAATAAAGCTTCTTCAAAGTTTCAGTTTTTGGCATTACTCTTATGGCAGTATCGTGATTTTCCACAGGAAGTACGCTATTTTCTTTTGACGAACACTGGATGAATGGATCAAAAACTAGTTACAAAATGTTGAAAATCTAAACTTTTAAAAAATATTTTAATAATCATAGCATGCCGGGCATTCCGAAAAAATATTTTATATTGAACTTGTAAAATGACAGTAAGAGAGGAGGTTAAAGAAACCGTTTTCTCACTTGGCAACGTTGCAATGCAATCTTAACCCGCGAAACGTTTAAATGTACTATTCTATAGAATTTTACTTAGATTGTAATTGTATATGTTACCAAATCTTTATATGAAACATATTTTAATTTATAAATGAAGTTAAAAATGATTTTTTTAGTTAGAAACTTTACGCATTTTCAGTACAATAGTAAAAATTAGTAAACATAAATTTGAATAAAGGTATACTTTTCATGTCTCTTTATATCACTGATATTTAAAATGTAAACACATGAAAATTATAAGCTAAACCCTTTACGCAACTTACACACATATACACGCGAGCGGTGAAAATGTCGGTGCAATGTTGCCAAATCGTAGAGGAAGTAAAGACTAACGTACACTGAGATAAAAAATTAATTCATTCAATGAATTTGTGGAATTAAAAATTGATAGTAATTGAATCAATACTTTCATATACTTATTCGAATAACATAAATCTTTACACCAATGAAATATGTCATTAAGGTATTCCTAATTATCCAAGTACTAGATTCAATGAATTAGGTAATTACAATAATTAAATGAATTCATAAAATCAATAACAGGCATAATTATGTTTCAATCATAGAGAATTATAAGAATAATTCTATGAAGTAATTGAAATAATTCTATAAAAAATTTACATATGTAAATATGTCTTTGAATTTATAACATATATGTTATTCAAATTAAATTATAAAAAAATCAAACTAATGAATTCATGGAATTGTCTTGAGGAATTTGTTAATGGAAATAATTCCGTAAATATGCATTATTGTAATGAAATATTTTATTGTCACTCCAATCAGAAAATTTTTTATTTTTGAAAAATATTGATTAATAATGTCATTATGCCAATTATCATTGGAATTGACACAATTACTTGCGCGAATTATATATTCACGATTAAATACATTCATCGTGAACAAGTCTTCATGGAATTGTCTTGATTAAATTGTTAATGAAGACAATTACGTAAATGCATTATGGTAATAAAATATTTCATTATCACCCTGTCATAGAATATTTTATTTTTGAAAAATATTGATGAAGAACGTTTTTAAACTAATGTACACTGTAATTGAAACGATCCTCCAATTTTATTGATATGCGGGGATTCACATAAAATAGTTCCGCAACGTACGGTAGGTGGCTGACGGAATCCCGCATGTGCTAAGTTTTGTCTCAGTTAGTATATAAGAACATTTCAAAGTTACTCGTTCATATAAATAGTTTGCGATGCGATTGCGAAACATAGCGTTTATATGCGACTGCGAATCTTTCTAAGCGAATCTTTCTAAAGTGTCAAAGGCCGAATAATATAAGTGCGAAGGTATATAGGTAGGAAAAATTTGTAAAAATGAATGTGGTTTGAAGACTCTATAGAAGTCTATACCTAATAATGTAAGTTAATGGTACGATAAAGTAATACGAGTTCAGACAAATAATTCAAATAATAAAAATAAAAAAATTTTTTTACTATTCTTAGATTACAATTAAATATGTATTTAAAGCAATGAAATATATCACTTGATAGAACGAAATGAGTTCATTCATTTAATAAACTAATGTATATCATTGGAAAAATATAATTCTATTGATTTGATTACATATAGTTTAATACTAATGCCGTTAGGACCATAAATATAAAGAAATATGTAACAGATACAATAAATTAAAAATTATTTGGACTATTAAATTCGCTATTGGTTCAAGTACGTAACACCTTTAGTTTAATTCCTTTCAAGTATTTAATTCAATTACCAATAATTAATCGTGAATATACAATGAAATATGGAATCGTGTGTGTGTAATTTTTTTTCTCAGTGTAGTCATATCACTAACTTTATATATATTTTATTTCCAATATATTGATAATTAGTTGTTGATAATGTATTGCAAATTCATATCTTTTAGTTTATATTAATTAAAAATGCGTATTATGTCAAAAAATATAAAAAAACGATTTAACACTACATTGATTTAGGGAGTTGCACATGAGCTACCATAAAACTAAAATAATTCTGTTAATTCTCTAATGTTGATATTTTGTACGTTATTTCAATTGTTTTACAGATTTGAGGTTATGAATATTTTTTTTAGGTTATAAACAGACCACTTTTAGTAATTTTATAGATTATAATAAGAGAGATTCTACTAATTTTCAAATTTCGGTATTTTTTGAGCTTGTTTTAGTAGTTTTAACGATTGGAGATTAGAATCATCGGTTGAAACTTAAATAGTTCTGTTAATTCTCTAATGTTGGTATTTTTTACGTTATTTCAATTATTTATAGATATGAGGTTATGAGTATATATTTTATGGGTTATAATCAGACCGTTTTTAGTAATTTAACAGGTTATAATAAGAGTGTTTCAACTAATTTAAAATTTTGATATTATTTGAGGTTGTTTTAGTATTTTTAACGTTTGGAGGTTAGAAATATCTATTTTATTGGCTGAAACTAAATGATTCTCTTAATTCTCTAATGTTGATATTTTTTACGTTATTTCAATTATTTTATAGATTTGAGGTTACGAATATTTATTTTATAGTTTATAATAAGAGTGTTTCTATTAATTTTCCAATTTCGATATTTTTTTAGGTTTTTTTAATAATTTTAACGATTTGAGGTTAGAACTATTGGGTGAAACTAAAATGATTCTGTTAATTCTCTAATGTTGTTATTATTTACGTTTTGTCAATTATTTATAGATATGAGGTTATGAGTATATATTTTATGCGTTATAATCCGACCGTTTTTAGTAATTTAACAGGTTATAATAAGAGTGATTCAACTAATTTAAAATTTTGATATTATTTGAGGTTGTTTTAGTATTTTTAACGATTGGAGGTTAGAAATAGCTATTTTATTGGTTGAAACTAAATGATTCTCTTAATTCTCTAATGTTGATATTTTTTACGTTATTTCAATTATTTTATAGATTTGAGGTTACGAATATTTATTTTATAGTTTATAATAAGAGTGTTTCTATTAATTTTCCAATTTCGATATTTTTTGAGGTTGTTTTAATAATTTAACGATTTGAGGTTAGATCTATTGGGTGAAACTAAAATGATTCTGTTAATTCTCTAATGTTGTTATTATTACGTTTTGTCAATGATTTTATAGATTTGAGTTTATGAATATTTACTTTATAGGTTATAATCAGACCGTTTTTAGTAATTTAACAGGTTATAATAAGAGTGTTTCAACTAATTTAAAATTTTGATATTATTTGAGGTTGTTTTAGTATTTTTAACGATTGGAGGTTAGAAATAGCTATTTTATTGGTTGAAACTAAATGATTCTCTTAATTCTCTAATGTTGATATTTTTTACGTTATTTCAATTATTTTATAGATTTGAGGTTACGAATATTTATTTTATAGTTTATAATAAGAGTGTTTCTATTAATTTTCCAATTTCGATATTTTTTGAGGTTGTTTTAATAATTTTAACGATTTGAGGTTAGATCTATTGGGTGAAACTAAAATGATTCTGTTAATTCTCTAATGTTGTTATTATTTACGTTTTGTCAATGATTTTATAGATATGAGGTTATGAGTATATATTTTATGGGTTATAATCAGACCGTTTTTAGTAATTTAACAGGTTATAATAAGAGTGATTCAACTAATTTAAAATTTTGATATTATTTGAGGTTGTTTTAGTATTTTTAACGATTGGAGGTTAGAAATAGCTATTTTATTGGTTGAAACTAAATGATTCTCTTAATTCTCTAATGTTGATATTTTTTACGTTATTTCAATTATTTTATAGATTTGAGGTTACGAATATTTATTTTATAGTTTATAATAAGAGTGTTTCTATTAATTTTCCAATTTCGATATTTTTTGAGGTTGTTTTAATAATTTTAATGATTTGAGGTTAGATCTATTGGGTGAAACTAAAATGATTCTGTTAATTCTCTAATGTTGTTATTATTTACGTTTTGTCAATGATTTTATAGATTTGAGTTTATGAATATTTACTTTATAGGTTATAATCAGACCTTTTTTTAGTAATTTAACAGGTTATAAGAAGAGTGTTTCTACTAATTTGAAATTTTGATATTATTTGAGGTTGTTTTAGTAATTTTAACGATTTGAGGTTAGAAATATCTATTTTATTGTTTGAAACTAAAATAATTCTGTTAATTCTGTAATATTTTTTACGGTATATCAATGATTTTAAAGATTTGAGGTTAAGAGTTTATTTATTTAATTTATAGTTTTTAACCAGTTTTTTATTAATATTTTAAACGTTACAACAAGTATGTTTCTATTAATTTTCAAAGCAATTAGGGAAAGAAAGGGATCTTACTAATTTTGTATTTGTTTAATAAACGAGTAATTTTATTAACTTAAACGAGCTATTAAAAATTAATTAATAATTTAGTGATATTTAAGTCGGTAAGGTAATTCGCGTCTTAACTCATTTTTTTGTTAATCGGTAAAGAAGACATCGACAATTCCAATAAATCGCGAAAACCTACATTTCTTCTTCCCCAATTCGTTTTTGTTTTACCCCCACTCACAGCGTCGGTTCAACTTCCGATTCGGCTCAACGTCCGAGGTCCAATAAAGAAAATTTAAATACTCTAAAAGAAAAAGGAATAATTTACTTTAAACTCTCTTCGGTACTTATAATATCGTCATCAACAATGGATGGGTTTTCGAAAATTGATGTTTTATGTAGTATTTCTTCGTTTTTCTTCCTTAACATTTCGTGCATAGTCTCCGCATTATTCTTTAATTTTTTTTAGATAGTCGTTTTTTTATTAATAATTCGGATGAGACCAAAGAGCGTCTCTCCGGTGTTACGAGCTTGCCATCTACCGTAACATCCAGCTCATCTAACCATTCTTTTTTCTCTGTTGAAAAGATAATTCAAATTCAATTACGCTATAAATATTCAAAAATGCTATATATATATTAATGACTTACCACTTATTTTTAGTATATCCACGTTGTACCATGTTTTTCCCCATTTACCCAAGCTCTTCTTGTTTTTTGTTCCTTCTTTTACATCGATATATGGGATGACACTAATATCTTTTGTGTCATTCCAATAAACTAACGCATACATTTTAATATATAAAAATTAAATTAAGCTTGATAAATCTTACGAATAATCACGTTTAAGCTTCTCTTTTCTCTTCAATTTTGTAGCTAACTTCGGAGTCTCGACTATTTTGTTTAAATTTTATACACCGCGTATTTTTTACTATTCACGATTTTCGCATTCGTGTAATAATTCGATTAATCGCACCTAACTTTTCTACTTCGTTTCAAAAGTTTGAATTTTCAGAGAATGTTAATTTTTTTTAATTTATAAGCATTTTTCATTCAAAACATATTGATTAAAAGAAATTTAATAGAATATTAAATAAAATTCATAGTTGCTAAATATTGTAGAAAGTGTTATTTTTATTATTATTGTCGCAGAATATATTGAAAATTATTATTTGTCATGAAGTCAATATTTTGAATCGTCAACAATTGTTTGCAGACGGAAAATATAATAAAGTAAATTATAAAGAAATCTTTTATTTTTTTGATACATAGGGTTTTTAATGTATTAAACTTAAATTCATATCATTATTTATTTTTTTTGTAGACGCATAGAAAACATAACCCTGCGTTAAATAACCTATTCATTACAATTATATAAGTATATCTAATTTATTTATTAAACAAACAAACGAGATGTCGATGTGTAAAACTACTTTCCAAGAGTTATCCAGATCTAGGAAATATGCAATTTTATCAAAATTACGCAATTGCCAAGAGGAAACTAATAATGATTCTACGTCAACTAATAGGAGTAATTCAGAAAATAGTGATTCAAGTGATGATTTTGTTAGCAAGGTCAAAAAAAGTAATTAAAATAATTCAATATTAAAAAATTGATTAATGCTTCTTAAATATTTTATTTTTAAAAATATTATTTTATAAAGAAATTATTCTTATTGTTCCGTGTGCAAAACTGTATTTGGTTAGCTGTATTTAAGCACAAACTTTTAAACGAATCAAAATTTACCTTCTCATGCTTGGGTTGTAAAATACTATATTTTTGCTTCTTATTAGTTTTCGTTATGTTAACAATTATTTATCGTAATGTTAATGTTCCTCGAAGTTAATTTTAAAATATTGAAATAATTTTAAATTTTGATGATTTAATATAAAAAAGTGGAGAATTCGATACTTGCTTTAATTTATTTAATTGTCTCGTAACAAAGGTTTTTTCTTCATTCATAATAGACAATAGTAATAGTAATAGATAATTATTAAAACTATATTATATTGAGTAAGAAGGAAGGTATATTCCCGTATTTAAGTAATGATTGTTTACTCTTGATTAAAAGAAAATGACTGTTTAAATTAATATTTTTACTTTTATTTATGCATACATTCTAATAATAAAAATAATTCAGAATGTAGACGCAAAAGAAATTTATTGAAAAACGTTGAAGAAAAAATCAATGATTACGTGAAAGATGCAAGTAGTACTATTTACAGAAGAATGGATCAGAGCGATGTAGATTCCTGCGTATCTGCTAGTTCTACCGAGACTAAATATGAATTTCAATCATCGGATTCGAGTAACTCAGAAGATTTTTCTGACGACAGTGATTACTCAGATAATGATGAATCAAATGCAGACGAGGATGAACTATTATATCCAGGTGCTCCATTGACAATTGCTGAAAGTATTTTAGCAATTTTCACTGTCGCGAATCGATTTAATTTTTCGGGAGTAGCATTAAATAGCGTTTTATCACTAATAGAGTTACACTGTATAAAACCAAATAATTGTATAACTACTTTACATAAATTTAGAAAATATTTTTCATCTATAGAAACTCCGTTACAATTTCCGAAATTGGAAAAAAATTTATGTGATAATTGTAATCAAAATGAGCATATTAGTTACTTCATAGAAATTCCTGTTATTGGACAATTATCATCATTATTTAAAAGAGATGGGTTTAAAGAAAAATTAAACTACCGGTTTACGCGAGTTAAGCAGAATGCAAACAACTACGAAGACTTTTACGACGGTTCGATTTATAAATCTTTACCAAAATCTTTTACTAACAATCCTAATAATATAACCTTCACATGGAATTCGGATGGAGTTCCCATATTCAAATCTTCAAAAATTAGTATATGGCCACTATATTTCATGATAAACGAGTTGCCTTATACATTGCGAATAAGAAAAGAAAATAATATTATAGCTGGTTTATGGTTTGGAACCACTAAACCACTTGCTAATATGTTTCTGTCCGCTTTTGAAGATCAATTTAAAGAGTTATTTACAGGAGTAAAATTTGAAATCCCTAATGATACGCATTTATTGAATGTTCGTGGTATGATTGTGAGTGGCACATGCGACTTACCAGCAAAAGCTGTTTTTCAAAATATGCAACAATATAATGGAAAGTATGGTTGCCCTAATTGCGTAATAGAGACAAAAAGAGTAGATCATGTTCAGATATATCCATTCACAAAAGATTTAAATTTGCGGACGTCTGAGACTACAAAATTATATGCTCTACAAGCTTTACAACAAAATGAGCCGATTTATGGCATTAAAGGGCCAACTGTGTTAAGTTTAATTGTACTCAACCACATGGAATCAACCGCAATTGACGAAATGCATTGCGTGTATCAAGGTGTAACAAAAAAATTGATGACTTTTTGGTTCGATGCTGACAACCGCAGTCATTCTGCATCATTGATAGAATTTACAAAAATAATAGATGAAAAAATTAAAAATCTAACTCCTCCATCATTCGTAAACCGTTTACCCCGTAAAGTATCGGAACACTCTTACTGGAAAGCTTCCGAATTAAGAATGTTCTTATTAGTTTATAGTTTACCAATTTTACAACATTTTATGAGAAGAAAATACTTTGAACATCACGTTCTATTAGTCTACGCAATTACATTACTAAATTATACTAGTGTGAGTGACGATATGATTGAGACTTCTAAAAGACTATTAATTGAATATGTTTCGCGGTTTGAATATTTGTACGGTCAAAAATCTATGACATGTAACGTGCATTTATTGTTGCACTTAGCTGACGATGTAAGAAAATTTGGGCCATTACATTTCTTATCTTGTTTTCCATTTGAAAATTTGAATGGTATATTGAAAAGTTATGTACATGGTTCAAATAAACCGGAGTTACAAATTTCCTCTTCTGTAAATACTTTTTTAAAACTAAATGAGATTAAAGAAAAATTAGTAAGAACTGATAGAACTTCGTATTACTTTTGCAAATAAATTGAAAAGTCTGGTATACACCGGCGCAAAGTTAAATCAATTGGAGACAATATTTTTATAGTAGGTTTATGCAAAAAGTTTAAAATGATTCCAGCCTATTTATCAGCAATCTTTGAAGCAAATAATTTAATAATTAATGAAGAAAAATGCCACACGTTTTCTGCTCTTTTTAAGAATTTCGTGTACTATGAGACCGATATTTATGCTAAAAGAAAAAAAAGTAATTCTTCTTGCATTCAATTTATGTACAGTAATGAAATTTGTATAGGTATTATTAAGTATTTTATAAGAGTTTGCAGATGTAATTGTATACTTTCGTGTAGCAACTTTAATATAAATTGTAAAACCTATGCCATTATTGCTAAATGCAAAACAGAGACCACGTTTGAATGCGACATAGTTGACAATTGCATTCCTACAATTTATACATGCGAAGAAACTCAAAATATGTATTTAATAGATGTACATAATTTCGTAAATGTTTGTTTTTATCTACGTATTGAAGAAACAAATTATGCTATTGAATCAATAATAAATTTAAATTGATAATATTAAGTATGTAGTATTAAGTCGCATTATCAAATAAATTAATATTATAAAAGTAAGATAAAAATTGTTTAATTTAGCTTATACTTCAGTTAATTGCTAAAAATTGGATGATTATGCAATAAACACTAAATTATTATATATCATTGTTTCTATTAATTTCAATTGACCGTAAGAATAATTTAAATTTTTGAAAATTTCGGATAAAAGTGAAGATGAAGGTTATGTAAAATATACGTAAAGTTAATACAATCTATAATTTTGTTTTGTGATTATAATTTATTCGGTTTAGAACAATTTGCGATAAAATAAATCTAAAGTTTATGGGAAGTTTAATCAACGTTTATCTAACCTTTATATTTTTTTGCAATGAATTTTACTTAATTAAGTAAGTTCATACAAACTAGTCAGTCAGCTGAGACCACATTTATACGAAGTTCAGCTAAACTTTATTTAAATTTCAATTCCATTTATACTTTTAAAATAATATTTGAAAAATTGATCCTTACTTGCGTTAAAGTGTATATAAACATTTGACAATTGTTATCGACTTACTGGCTAAGTTTGGGATAGTCTCATTGCGTATGTTTATATAAATGTCCACCAAACATAAACTTAATTTAATGTTGATATTAAGCTTTATATTTTTACGCGGGATATTATTACATTATTTTAATTATATTTATTATATTATTAATTTATTTTATTTATATAATTTGATGTGTTTGCTTTAAGTTTATATTATTTGAAGGGACTTATGCTTGTATTTTTATAATGAATCCCTCATGATATCTCAATGTTTTCCACATTGACCAAAATAATTTAAAAAACAATAGATTATAATTAAGTGGATGCTTTATCGTTCTCTATCCTAATTAAAATTACTGAATAATCATTTTATTTTCTATATAAAGCCAATATATGTGTTCGATACTTTGCCAAGTACATAATATTTAATAATAATTCTATGGACTATAACATATGTAGAATGATATTCTTTCCAACGTTAAGTGAAATGATTGCTTAATAGTTATATGTACTGACTTAAATAATTTAAAAGAATGTTGATAAGTTATTGTTCTCTTTAAATATATTTATTGAATACCTTTTTTAATATTTAAATAAAATCAATGTGTCAGTTGTTTGGTAAGTGTAAAAGGCATTTAATAATTTTGTAACTTTCACATGCCTTTAAAATGTTTGATAGTGACACTAACTAACATATATACACTGAGAAAAATGCTATAATAAAATTTGCAACGTTTTTAATAAAAATTACTATATTTTATAATAATCGTTGGATATATTTGCATTATGAAAGGTTTTATAATATTTTAAATAACCATTATTATTAGCATAATAATAAGTACCAAAAGATAAAGCAAAATTTATCAATTGAGTTTTATAAAAATTACTATGTTATATAGCAAAAATCATGAAATATAAAAATTATAATTTAGTGAACGAAATTTACTAGGTAACATAGTAAATTTTATTACGCAATATAGCAAAATTTGTGACTTTCATAGTAATACTTGATATATTTTTGTGTAAATGATAATTATTACATAATAAACAATATCTGAATATGTTTTTACTATGTAATGTAGTAAAATTTCTTATTAAAAATAATAAAATTTGTCATGTCAATAATAAAATTGGTACATAGGGAAAATACACCATCTCTACATAACCTCAAGAATTTCAGTATAAGTATATTGTCATTAATTGCGGATAAATAAATTTCTTTTTTTACATTATCTTTACGGGGTAATATTCAATTAATAAAATAAATTAATAAATGTAGTATCGCAATAAATAAATGTAATAAACAAAATATACAAGTTTTTGTGAATCACAAAAATACATATGAGCGCGATTCGAATCAACCGTAATAAAATTATCCGGTGGCGCAGGCGGTAAAGGTGCGGGACTTCTACTCGGAGGGTCGTCGGTTCGAATCTCCATCTCGGACTTCGGTTTTTTTTCTGATAATTTTCATAAATATTATTTGTATGTATTTCAAATTGTAAATATAAAGTATGTAAATATAAAGTATAAAATAATAAAATAATAATAAAATAAATGTATAACGGACGTTAAAATGTAAACAGATGAAAGTAGAAATTTATTTTTAGTTCGACTCTATCTCGAAATAATAAAAATTACTATGTTTTCTAATAAAATTTGCTATATCCCTAGTAGAATTTTAAATATGAAAAATGGGCTTAAAACTAAGAAATGGCCAGTGAAACTGGTGAGGTTCTATCTCAAAATGAAACGCTTTTTCACACCTTTCTTGACCATTTCTTAGATGGACATAACCTTCATCAAATATGAAACAACTTTTCGGGTAATCCTGTAAACAAAACTTAAAGCGTGTTGTGAAATTTGATCGGTTTTACCATTTGTAATAGATACAGACGATTGTTTACGCTATATAAATAGTACATTTAAAGATATTTCGACGTTTATCATTTTTGTCTCAAATTGAGCCAAATCATTTTTCGGAGCTTGTTCATAGCTATTAATCCTAGCTAAAATGGCCAATTTTTCTTAGTCTACTTAAAATTCCAAAAGCATTTTTGATGGTCAGAAAAGGTTTATAAATTGGAATGAAAACTATGAAATGGGCAGGAAAGGTTCGAAAAAGCGTTTCATTCTTGTACACGACCTGACCAAGCGTCCTAGTTAGTTTATAGATTGACATGAGAACGCTACTCAGTAAATGGCTACAAAATTTTTGTTGATTCCACCAGGGATGTCAACATAGTAAAATTTGTACATTTCAAATTTACTACAAAACATAGCAATTTTTATTAAAAGTACAATATGTCCACCGATTACTATGTTTTATAATTTTTATAAGTAATTTTTATTAGAATTTTAATAATTTTTATTACACATTTTTCTCAGTGTAGTTAAGTAATTAAATAGCATTTCTTGTGTTGTACTAAAATTATAATATTAAATTGTACTGTTCTCATTAATTATTATAGTAACCCAATAATATAGAATTTAATTTGTTACAAATAAATTTAGCTTAATTAAAACTATAAGTGTATCATATTAAATTCACTGAATAAGAAAGGGTTATTTTTAAAGTATATTAATTTTAAGCAAATAACGTCTCTGAAATGGAAAATTATTGGTACTACAAAGTAAAATTATAAAGCAAATTTGCTGTGAGGAACATTTTACCTTGTAAATGTTATCATAAATCTCTGAAGATACAGCAAAACAAATTTAAATTTAAGTGACGAGAGGCTACCTAAAAAGTGCACTATTATGAGTATGTAAATATATATATATATTCAATAGGATTTTTCTTATTTGTTTAATGGTATTCATTCGCTGGAGTTGTTCATTTGACTCTGGTTAATTACTTGTATTTGTATAAGTGCAGCTTATACATGATTCAAAAACAATATGTACTGAGAGCTGCATTGATATAAGAATTGAAAGAATTGAAAGTACCAACATAGGATAATTCTGTAATTGAGTCATTGATTTAATTAATGAAACAAATTTTGTGTAAGTAAATAATTGTGGTTCTTTTTTAAGTCTAACTATAAACTGAAATATATATAGTCCCACATATAGCATAAACAAATGTGTTATAATATAATAATGGGCAAATTTTAGTCGCTTCGAGAAGAAACTTTCTATTACATGTGCCAGTCCAGTTGTAATCTAACCTATATAGTATATATTTAGATTTACATAATTATATTTAAGGAATAAATCGATGATCCTTTATTCTAGGTAAGTTTAATTGTGACTTGTCAAGAAGAGAAAAAAATACATTGTACATATTATCTAATGGATATATGGTATGGTGGCGTAATTCACTGTTAACTAGGGAAGGGCGATATACCGCAAAAAATGATCGATGCCTGAATATCGAGGCTGAAAAAGTATCGATATATAACTATCGACAATTCTTTAAAAATAATCGATGTATCGATTGACGGTTCTCTACTTTATATATATATATATATATATATATATATATATATACATGTGTATATTATTATTCTGACAATTTTAATATTATTTTAAATAAAAAACACAGGAATGGAAGGCTTCATATTTATTTATTTATAAATAATATACACAAAATTATTTATTTAAAAATTGTTTATTTAAAATTTATCCAAAATAATAATTGAAATATTGTAAATAATTAGTACCTTCCAGTCGAGTGTGACAACCTTTTTTTGTAAAAGAGTTCAGGAAAACATTTTTCTCATACGTGAATCCACTATATATCCAAACTGCGTCGTTGACTATGCTAAAAACAAAAAGAAACGATTTAAAAATTTTATATATTTTTGTACAAGTTAGATTTTGAGAAACATACTTACTATTGAGGAATAACAACCATACATTTCAAATAAAAGGCATAGTCCAAACTAAATGATATTGTGAATAAAATAATGAAGGGTTAGGAATCAAAACACAAGCATGAAATAAAATGTAATAATGAGAAATAATTTTATGAAGGACACAACAGAACATACATTGTTATGTAATAGTGAATAATGAATTAATAAAATAATACAAAAATCAAATACAAAGAAACGAAAGCCATCATACCAGAAAAATATATACAGTGCAGAAAATGTAATGCAAACAAGAAGCAAATAATTATTGCAAATTCCAAGCTGCTTTTTTAAGCAATCCTAAAAAAATTAACATATTTAAGTGCTCACCCGAGAGTTTATTTCGATTAGTCGTTTTTATAAGACCAGCTTTAGAAAACAATCTTTCCGATGGGACTGATGTGGCAATAATGGACAAATGTTTGAACGCTAGTTGGCTAAGTATGGGAAACATTGTTTCGACGCTTTTCCAATATTCGAATACATCACTTTGCCTTGGAATGAGTTTCATTTTGCAATACTGCTCCAACTCTTGATGTCTCGAGAACCTGTCATCTCTACTGAAACGTGTTCTTTCTGCGTTAAATTATAATGGTACTGTCAAATACTCATGGTATTCGTTTTTGGTGGTGAAATGTTTTTGTTTGCATCGATCTCTTCTACCGAATCCTTAATTTTATTATTTATTGCACTTAAAGCTTTTGATAATGCTGTTGGATCTTCGAAATGGACTTTTTTAAATCGTGGATCCAAAATTGTGCCAACTGATAGAATGGGAGACAATTCAAAGTTTAAGAAACGTTTAACTATAACTTCTTCAACATTTCCTTTAAAAACTCCTCCAATATCAGTCACTGGTTTGATTGAATTTAATTTAAGTTTTAAACAGTGAATTATAGGTATAATCAGACTGCATGTGGGGTAACTGTCACCACTTATTTCGGTTATTACATCTCTGATAGGTGACATAATTTGGTAAACGTCGGTAAGAATTTTTCGCTCTTCAATATTAATAATGTCCACCGGATTCTTACATTCTGACATTGTCCAATCATGTCCGCAGTAGAAGTCCATCTAGTAGGTACATCTTGAATAAGTTTCAATGCATTGCCTGAATTTTCTTCAGCATCTACGTTCGACGAACTTGATCCGCTAGCTAAAGTTTCGCAATCATTTTCCTGAAGTGTTCCTAAGATGAACAAAATTCATTTAAGCTTCTAGCATTAAAATATAAAATTACACAAAATATTACTTACTATTGACAATAGGGAAAACGTCATTTGATGCCAAATTAAAATTTTGACTTTCTAAAACTATGTTTAAAACCAATTCGGATTCAGCTGTTGGGATTTTAACTGGAGTACTGTAAATATAAATAAACATAATACTCATTTAAAGCCTTAAATTATACAAACTTTAATTAAAATATTAGCATATTAATTCGACGTACTAGTCGACATCATCCACTGACTTAAAAAGAGAATTAATTGTTTCATTTTCCTCTAAAACCCAAGACAAATTATCTTTGACATATTTGTACACGAATTCATCATTTCCTAAAATAAAAATTTTGTTAATTTTAGAATAGATACATTAATTAAAAACATATTATATTTAAATCTTTTACTTTTTAGTTGAACATATATTGCTATTTTCAAATTAGATATCGCAGTTGGTTCATGGTTATTAATTTTAAAATACATGTTAAACCTCCTAGGATCACCCGATTCTGCAAGAAAAAAATTATACCGTTGTTAATTTAGTCTAACATAACCTTAAACCTATTATATCTATATACAATGGTAATCTTACCTTTTTCGGTCTTTTTATCAATCTTCTCCATATTAGTTCTTTAATTAAACAACTTAATAAAAAATAACTAATAAAAATCATAAACGGTAATCGCTGACGCGACCGAGTCACTGCTCGACATTATGTTCGACAAATTTAAACTATAAGTAATTGTTTATTTGTTTTTCGATTCTTCGTTCCAGATGTAACGTTCGCTGTGACTAGCAATTAGCAAATTCTGATCGACGTTATATTCGACTAATTTAAACTATAAGTAATTGTTTATTTGTTTTTCGATTCTTCGTTCCAGAACGTTCGCTGTGACTAGCAACTTCTGAGTCGATACTATTTCGATACCTAGCTAGAAAAGAATCGATCTAGTTAGAATCGAACTTATCTTAGATGAAACTATCGATGCCTCAAAGAAAGTATCGAATACTTTTTTATTAATCGAGTAGTATCGCCCTTCCCTACTGTTACCCGTAGTTGTATTTTTATTTGAATAAATGATTATTAGATATGTCATAATACACAAATTTGTTTGTAAAATAAATACAATGCAACTAGGAAATGTTTCATTTTACTGTTTTGTAAGAAATAACCATTTTTTTAACGCATAAATGAAATGATAATTAAATATTTTTATTTTATTTTTCTTTTTTATTAATTTATTAAAATTATACACTGATGTATTAATAAAAACACCTTCTACGAAAATGTCAACATTTGCAAGTATGGTTTTCAATCACACTTTGAAAAATGTTATCTGATAGAAAAATCTTTAATTATTACTCCCATCGCCTATTTCTACTTATATTTTGCTTAAACTCCATAAAAAGTTTCTGCAATAGAAAGTACTGAAATCAAATATCGACAAGTAATTTTAATTGAATATTTATATATTTTTTTTGCTTAAACTCCAAAAAGTTTCTGCAACAGAAAGTACTGAAATCAAAGCGGAATAATCCACAAGTATTTTTTACCATACCATACACTGAATTTTTTTTAATTAAACTTTTATATATTTTGCTTAAACTCTATAAAAAGTTATAATTAATTTCCACAAAACTGATAAAAAGGAAACTTCTTTTTTTTTAATTTTCTTTAAATAAACAATGCCTATCCTTCCCGTGCTTTACATCAGTAGATAAACAATTTCATAGAATAATAACCTTTTTTATATAATAGTTTTCTGCAATTGAAAGTACTAAAATCAAAAACACCTTCCAAGAAGGTGTCAAAGCCCGCAAGTATTGTTATTCTAATCAAACTTTGAAAATTGTTATCTGATAAATAAATTCTGCAATTGAATCTGACATTAGTTTGAATTTTAATTAAACATTTTTTGTTAATATTACAAAAATTACATATAAAAAATTTCTGGAATTGAAAGAACTGAAATCGACAAGTATTTTGAATCGTACCATAAATATATATTTTAAATAAACATTTATATATATATTACTTAAACTTCGTAAAAAGTTTCTGCAATTGAAATCACTGAAATCAAACTGTAATCGACAAGTATTTTGAATCATGCAAAAATGTCTACCAATCTGAATACAGATTTTTTTTATTAAAAGTATCTTATACTTTTACTTTTCATTTCTGGCCCTGCCATGTCTTACAGTAATAAATACATAATATTCTAATATGATGTTAATTTGTGCAAAATTAATTTCTGCAAAACTAATAAAATGGACATTTCTTCTTTTTTATTCTTTTAAATAAAATAATACTTGCACCACAAATTATTTTATTAGTAATAAATTATTGGTTTATAGTATACAATCTTGTTTCCACGCGTGGATCTTTACACTATTTAATAATATGCCAAAGTCGGTTTGCATAATATATTAGGTCCCTTAAATTTTAAAATAAGATAATAGCTAAGATGTATGTAATGATTTATAAAATGTAACATCAGTTAATATAGTCAGAATTAACACCTATATGAAGCGGTAACACCTATTAACCAACGGTGGTGCAAGTGTATTATTTTATTTAAAAGAATAAAAAAGAAGAAATGTCCATTTTATTAGTTTTGCAGAAATTAATTTTGCACAAATTAACATCATTAGAATATTATTTATTTATTACTGTAAGACATGGCAGGGCCAGAAATGAAAAGTAAAAGTATAAGATACTTTTAATAAAAAAAACTGTATTCAGATTGGTAGACATTTTTGCATGATTCAAAATACTTGTCGATTACAGTTTGATTTCAGTGCTTTCAATTGCAGAAACTTTTTACGAAGTTCAAGTAATATATATATAAATGTTTATTTAAAATATATATTTATGGTACGATTCAAAATACTTGTCGATTTCAGTTTGATTTCAGTTCTTTCAATTCCAGAAATTTTTTATATGTAATTTTTGTAATATTAAAAAAAATGTCTAATTAAAATTCAAAGAAATAGATAAAATAAGGGAGTTAGAATTAAAATTATTTATTTATCAGATAACAATTTTCAAAGTTTGATTAGAATAACAATACTTGCGGGTTTTGTCACCTTGTTGGAAGGTGTTTTTGATTTCAGTACTTTCAATTGCAGAAAACTGTTATGGAATATAAGTTACATATAAAAAAGGTTATTATTCTTCTATAAAATTGTTTATCTACTGATGTAAAGCACGGGAAGGATAGGCATTGTTTATTTAAAGACAATTAAAAAAAAAATTTCCTTTTTATCAGTTTTGTGGAAATTAATTGTAACTTTTTATAGAGTTTAAGCAAAATATATAAAAGTTTAATTAAAAAAAATTCAGTGTATGGTATGGTAAAAAATATTTGTCGATTATTCCGCTTTGATTTCAGTACTTTCTGTTGCAGAAACTTTTTGGAGTTTAAGCAAAAAAAATATATAAATATTCAATTAAATTACTTGTCGATATTTGATTTCAGTACTTTCTATTGCAGAAACTTTTTATGGAGTTTAAGCAAAATATAAGTAGAAATAGGATGGGAGTAATAATTAAAGATTTTTTTATCAGATAACATTTTTCAAAGTGTGATTGGAAACCATACTTGCAAATGTTGACATTTTCGTAGAAGGTGTTTTTATTAGTACATCAGTGTATAATTTTAAAAAATTAATAAAAAAGAAAAATAAAATAAAAATATTTAATTATCATTTCATTTATGCGTTAAAAAAATGGTTATTTCTTACAAAACAGTAAAATGAAACATTTCCTAGTTGCATTGTATTTATTTTACAAACAAATTTGTGTATTATGACATATCTAATAATCATTTATTCAAAGAAAAATACAACTACGGGTAACAGTGAATTACGCCACCATACCATATATCCATGTACAATGTATTTTTTTCTCTTCTTGACAAGTCACAATTAAACTTACCTAGAATAAAGGATCATCGATTTATTCCTTAAATATAATTCTGTAAATCTAAATATATACTATATAGGTTAGATTACAACTGGACTGGCACATGTAATAGAAAGTTTCTTCTCGAAGCGACTAAAATTTGCCCATTATTATATTATAACACATTTGTTTATGCTATATGTGGGACTATATATATTTCAGTTTATAGTTAGACTTAAAAAAGAACCACAATTATTTACTTACACAAAATTTGTTTCATTAATTAAATCAATGACTCAATTACAGAATTATCCTATGTTGGTACTTTCAATTCTTTCAATTCTTATATCAATGCAGCTCTCAGTACATATTGTTTTTGAATCATGTATAAGCTGCACTTATACAAATACAAGTAATTAACCAGAGTCAAATGAACAACTCCAGCGAATGAATACCATTAAACAAATAAGAAAAATCCTATTGAATATATATATATATGGGAGATTCCATGTGAAGTGATCCAGTTAAAAAATAGAATTTTGTTTTAATGTATGGAATCAGTAAAAACTACTTGAATAGAGTGTAGCTAAATTTTTAGACCTGAATTTCAATTAGTACCAGAGTTGTAGCCAATCAAAAAATAGAATTTTTTGAAAAAATTGACTTATTGGCCATGTTTATCACTTAATAACTCAAAATCTAACAATTTTTTCTTATATACATTAAATTTGAAAAAGTTTATAAATTTCAAGAAGAATCTGTTGAAATATTTCATTTATATTAGTTTAACACATTGAATATAGTTATAATTAATAAAAACCTTTATAGTAAAAAAAAGGGTTGTACGATCAAAAATATTTTATCCATCCAAGAATCTAATTCATCGATGATTAATTACCTTCAAAATGGTGCAAAGTTTGAGTGCGGCAGAGCATTTCAGACAAAGTTATGGTGTTTTTAGGCAAATTTCTTAAAAAAAGAGAGCAAATGCATTTTATGAAAAAAACAGAGTAACCGTATACTTGCATTCAAACAACATGGCACTATTATTCTTCAATAATACAAAAATATACTATTTAATATTAGTTACTGATACTTTTCAATCTCTAAGCTGCTTACAAACACAAAGCAGTAGGTATAAGCAGTTATACCTGTTATATAATTGGATAAATATCTGAAACTTTTTATAATTCCAATAAATCCAATTATATAACAGGTATAACTAAAAGTATCAGACTTAAATAACAACTAAATAAAAGTATCAGTAACTAACAATAAATAGTATATTTTAGTAATATTGAGGAATAATAGTGCCATATTGTTTGAATGCAAGTATACGGTTAGTCTGTTTTTTTCATATAATGCATTTGCTCTCTTTTTTTAAGAAATTTGCCTAAAAACACCATAACTTTGTCTGAAATGCTCTGCCGCACTCAAACTTTGCATTATTTTGAAGGTAATTAATCATCGATGAATTAGATTTTTGGATGGATAAAATATTTTTGATCGTACAACCCTTTTTTTTACTATAAAGGTTTTTATTGATTATAACTATATTCAAAGTTTAAAAATAATATAAATGAAATATTTCAACTGATTCTTCTTGAAATTAATAAACTTTTTCCAATTTAATGTATATAAGAAAAAATTGTTAGATTTTGAGTTATTAAGTGATAAACATGGCCAATAAGTCAATTTTTTCAAAAAATTCTATTTTTTAATTGGCTACAACTCTGGTACTAATTGAAATTCAGGTCTAAAAATTTAGCTACACTCTATTCAAGTAGTTTTGTACTGATTCCATACATTAAAACAAAATTCTATTTTTTAACTGGATCACTTCACATGGAATCTCCCATATATATATTTACATACTCATAATAGTGCACTTTTTAGGTAGCCTCTCGTCACCTAAATTTAAATTTGATTTGCTGTATCTTCAGAGATTTATGATAACATTTACAAGGTAAAATGTTCCTCACAGCAAATTTGCTTTAATTTTACTTTGTACCAATAATTTTCCATTTCAGAGACGTTATTTGCTTAATATTAATATACTTTAAAAATAACCCTTTCTTATTCAGTGAATTTAATATGATACACTTATAGTTTTAATTAAGCTAAATTTATTTGTAACAAATTAATATGTTTATTCAATTGTTTATATATGACTTCTCTTTAATTTTATTAATGTAGATATTAATCTAGATCAACATTATTCCAGTCCATTATAAATACTAAAACAATTTAGTTTAGAATAAATAATAATATGAGTAAATCATAACATCCATAAGAAGTCTTCTATGTTAAAAATGATCAATAATATAAACTTGAGTAATTTTAATTGTTAATACAAAATGTTAATTAATAACAAATCTGTTACATTGTGTCTATATTAAGTAATACATATCATAAGTGTATGTAGATATTGTAAACTGAATAGTTTAAATCACCATTTTGTAAAATCGTAAAACGGACACTGCAAATTTTAAGCAAGTAGCTAATAGTGACTTAGAGGAGGTTTATCAATTTATACGTAAGCCTGCTTAATTATCAATCTATTACGCGATATGAACAAGATAATTTAAGTTACTTTTTTCGAGGCATAAATAGCTTGTTTTTTTATCAGTTTAACGATACTTAAAGTACAATTACACGCAATTTTTACCTGATATGGGGTAAACTAAGATAAATTGTAGTTATTTGCATTAATATTGTAAAATATGTATTTGTTTATTTATGTATGTTTTCATTATTCAAATAAATAAAACATTTTTGAATTTAAGATTATATCGAATGTACTAATCGAAATATTAAATAAAAGAAATGAGATGATGAAGTTGAATGTAATAACTATAATATTCTATTTTCAAATCAATGAAAAACAAACAAACCTTAACCTCACAATATTAAAAAAACTAGTCATTTCAGTAAAGTGTATTAATATATATTGACAGGGTTTTCATCACTAAAAAGTTTGTTCTTACATGATTATACTCGTTTTTACCTAATTCATAATGTAAGTGCAGACCTATACAAATCTTATATTTACAGGACACAATTCTACTATTCAATTAAGTAAGTTTAATTACTTAAAAAATTTTAAATTATTTATAATTCTCTGATATGTTAAGTATAATTGATTGAAATATTTATTTCGTTAAATTTATATTATAAAATTTTTTTATTTCTATATATTTCTACGACTATATTGTTATATTTTTAAAATTTTATTTACTTTTACATATTTTTATCACTTTTATTTGTATCAAATATTTTTAAAATGTTTTAAAAATTATATTCTTTTTTAAAGATGAGGAAACGTAAGTGCATATTGTCAGAGTACTCTCGGGCAAGAAAATACTATATTTTATCAAGTCAACGTAATCATAATGAGAGCGATGATTCTTCTTCGAATAGTATAACAGTGACAGTGAAAATTCACAATATTCTTCAAACAACACAAGTGAAGATACTTCGAGTTCCGCGACTGAAGATTTGGTTATTAATAGCAGTAGAAGTAAACAACTATTTGATAGTTTTTATTTAAACATTAATTATACTATATATCTATATTTTTATTATTTCATGCGTTAGTCTGTGTAGGTAAATATAGTAGATGTAACTTCACTTATTTTTTATAATTACTTTTTATTTAATGATATCATTGAATAAATGCTAATGAAATTTAAAATTTAAATGAATCAAAAGTATTTCTATTCTATTTTAGTATAAAGATTACATATGTACGCAGAAGAAGATGGAAGCGATTGCAACTTAACAGAATTTGATAGTAGTGACGAAAGTAGCTCAGACTTTGATTTGACCGATGAAGATAGTGAACCATTCAATGATGATGAGTTTTTCATTGAAAATGGTGATGAACCCTTATATTTAGAAGCATTCTTACTCTTCTTGAATATTTAAAGTTGTTGCAGGTTTTTTGTCAAGAGGACATACTGCCGTTTTCTTCGCTCTCAAAGTAGACTCTGGTATGTTGTACAATCTTGATACTTGTGCTAAAGACGATTTTCCTGGATTTAAATCTTGAAGAGCTAAATGCACAGATTCACTTTGTAATTCAATCTGGTTTTCTTGGGTTTCATCTTTTGTTTATTATTATACTTTTTTTCTACTTTGTAGGGCCGAACAAACACATACACGCGTTTAGGTTATGTCGCATAAACCAAGCCACAGCAATACTACCAACAACTAGCAAAAATTGTGTTGGTAATGTTGTTTTTCAATTTTTAAAATAAAATATATTTTTAAGCATTATTTAAATATTTGGACTAATAAAATAATATATTTTTGAAGTTCATATGACATTAACATTTAGTATATATTTAGAAATTAATAAATTAAAAGGGTTTCAGAATTTGGAATTTCATCGACTTATACTCGTACTTTATCGACTCGGTAACATATCTGTTTTTTAACTAAGATTAATTAATTAAAATGTTCATTATATATATAAATTTTATAGAAATAATTTACCTCAATGTGTAAATGAATTATACTTTTTTTCAACTATTTGTTTATTTCAATAGTTTAGATTTTAATATATTTATTAAATACCGCATTAATACCTACATGCGCAGTAATACCTACACTTACCCTACAGCAAGACAAACGATAATTTAATTTTGGTAGTAAACACTAGCACTGTGCAGTACACTCGTTGTATTGCAGCATTGCAGCAGTGTTAGGAGTTTTTGCTGTTTTTTGTTTGTTGTGCTGGAAGATTGGTTTTTAGGTATTAAGTTACTAGTAAGTAAGTTAGGTTAAGGGATTTTTTAGTATGTAATATGTTATGTAATGCCAGGCCTGTGCACAGGCAAATATATTATGCCTAATATATTTTGCCTACAGACAGTTACATATTGTAATAATATTGTAATTTTTTATCTGGTAAATAAATAAATAAATAAATAAATAAATAAATAAATATATAAATAAATAAATAAATAAATAAAATTTAATTAGAGCTAATAATTATTTGTTTGTTTTAAAAATAATTATTTAATTTATAATATATAATTTTAAAATTTTCAAATATGTTTCTATTATTTCAAAAAAATTGTCTTATTTCTTTGATATAACTTAAATTAGCATTAAGCAAAGAATTTATAGCTACAAACATATATTTGTTTTTTTTATTTAAATATTTTATTACATGTTTTTGCCCTATTTTTAATTAAATTTTTGTTTATTGGGACTAAATATTTGTTAAATATTCTTAACAAATATTAATCACTAATATTTTTATACTATTAAAAAAAATTACTTTTTTTGCATTAAAATATACTTTTATTTCGTTGGAACAGTTATTTATTTAATTTTAATAAACATTGTTTGTTACAAATAATTTAAATTTGAATAAATTATTTATTAAAATTGAATAAATATTTACCTGTTATGAATACTCATAATTAGTTCTAAATACATATTTGTTTGTTTCAAATTTTTTTTTCTAGTGTGGAGTTATGCAAAATATGAATTTTTGTGCTACGTATGGATGAATCAATAGAGTCATTAGTAACCGTATGTGATTTATTGTTTATTTTATTTTTATTTATTTAGTTTAAAATAAGTGATGTGAAATATGGAATATTTGGACAGGATAGATGACTAAAAAAATATATTTAAAAAATAAATTGTAAAATAAATAAACTTTCTAATATTAATAACACTTAAAAAGGAGCAAATTAGATTTTGCAATTGAAACGTTAAAAAACAAAAAATTATTGATGGATGAAACATTTTATATTTATGTGAAATAAAATTATTGTAACACTTATTTGTTTTGCAACTTAAAGAGACAGACAGATAGGTGCATAGATAAATAGATAGATAAAAAGATGGATGGATAGATATATGGTATATATATATACTCACATAGCGGGAGAAAGAGAGAGAGAGAAATAGTAGAGATTTAACACGATTAAGCACTATGCATTTGTTCGTGGGCAATATGCTGTGAATAGTACCGCACAACAGACATATCGACATCTTGCGCTTCATATATGATTTGTGTAAATCGCACTGAAGCCATTCTTTCCGATATTATTCCCTTTACTCCTAAATCGTGCGTACATTATACGAGTCAGCAATGTACTACCTCTTGCCCTTGCTGGATTTTTTTCAGTCCATTGATGTATTTTCTCTCTTGGTGAATATACACAAATTGCGAATGAGCGGGGGAGAAAGATAGAGCGCGAGAAACAGACAAAGAGAGTGTGAGAGGGGGGGGGGAGAGTAGAGAGAGAGGAGAGAGAGAAGAGAGAGAGAGAGGAGAGAGACAGGCGAGTGGGAGAAGCCGGACAGAAGGTCTGCGTGAAAGAGAGAGGGACTGAGTGAGGGAGAGAGACAGAGACAGAGAGAGAGAAAGAGAGAGAGAGAGAGAGAGAGAGACAGAGAGTGAAGCAGCGCGGTGCGGCGTACGCCCTCCCTCGGATGGAGCGTTAGGGTCTCTACTTCAGTCTATCGACAACCTGCATACTGACCGCGTCGTTGCGTTTATTTATTTTGAACATTCGAGTCCACCAAGAATACACAACTTTCAACTCACTCAGGTCATTCACACCTACATACTAACATATTTACCTGTGCACATAACGCTACATAATCACATAACGAATACATACATATACAAGTATGTGCATACATCAATAGATAAGAATGCTTTGAAACGAAGACACATGACATTTTGTTATTAATAAACACGAATTGTTGCCTTCTATACGTAATAACGCAAGAGCTAAGTAACTTTACGACTGCAAATAAGGCGCTCTCTCCTTCACAAGCTTTTCCACTTACTTCTATAAAAGTGCTTTGATATTTCGTTCTTAAACACCAGATCAATTTAACAATCTCGCCAATGGCGACGGAAGTTACCTGTTATTAAAAAGTTTAAAATTACGCGCGTCAAATCGAAATCGATTTTTGCATGTAAAAAGAATAGTGCTAAAGAGTGTTATAGTCCACTTAAATGACAATTCTGAGCAGTGCTCACTTACATCATAGGTTATTTTTTATTATCAGGTGTTGTTTAGATGAGTTTCAATAGAGCATCTTAAAGTAGCTGAAACATACGTAGAAACAGCTGCTTGAACGAAGGATTGACAGAGGAAAGAGAGAGAGAGAGAGAGAGAGAGAGAGAGAGAGAGAGAGAGAGAGAAGGAGGCCGAGACATAGAGGAAGAGAAGCAACCCCTCGACTCATGGGGAATATATAAACAAGTAATAGTCTCAAAGAGTAACCTAGCACCATAATCTAAAATATTATAAATTATTCGTCTTCTAACAAACAAAATATCGATGTACGGAAACACGCGCTTTAACTAAGTCAAGCGCGTATACTCGTGCCCAAGCAGTGATTTGCAATTCTTTTTTTCAATGTATTCTTTCTAGGTAGGTCTCCGCAAACCACGAGCCTCTTTCTCTTATCGATTGCTCTCGAAAATAGACGCATGGGAACACACCTGGCTGGCTCTGGGCTCCCTCTCCCGTAAGTCAAAGGTGCGCGTGCTCACTACTCAACGCTTGGCGTGTCTAGAGCCGCCTGCTTGTACCGCTGGGTGACAGGTGCGCGCGCGTCACAACGACGCACACGAGCCGCATTTGGCACAGTAAAATTGAGAAAACGAAGAGGGCGGCAGTCGGTGACATGCTCCAGCAGCACCAGCAGTACCACGAATACCTCTAGTTAAGAAACTCTTTCCTCGCGATTGAAACAGCTCGAGCGCTCTGGAGTACGAGGGGCAACAATTGCAGAAAGAAGAGCAGGTGCAGCCGCGCGAATCACACCTGGTCCATCATTCATTTACTACGCAGGCGTACGAACACCAGGTACACCAGACGCATCAATTGCAACTGCACCTGCAATTCCAAAATCAACAACACTTAGAACAACAGCAACTGCAACTGCAAAATTCGTTACCTGGATTTGTAATATACAAGAGGCGTGGCAGCCTCTGTACTACTTATGATCACAAGTCTTTGAAACATCACGATCAAATTAAAGAGCTACAGCAACAACGACAACAGTACCAAATTGACCACTGGGAGCTCGCGCGTGTCGCGAGCCTGGAGGCGGGGGCGGCGACGGCATCGACAAACATTACTGGTAACGAGGAGCTGGAGAGGAACGTGCAGCGGCTGACTGCGCGCTCGGTGCACGCGGCCGCGGTATTGGCGGCGGCGGCTGCAGCGGCTGCGTCTGCCGGCCGATCAGTCCTGGAGCAACCTGGGAGATTAACTGGTGGAATCAACAGCGGCAACCTGACATCAGCGGCCCGCACAGGAAGTTTCGCGGCTGGCGTGAGCTTTGCCGCGACGACCGTAGCGACGACCATAGCGCCACCGGCGCTGAAACGCCCCAGGCGGGACACCTCCTCCGTCGGGGACGAGGGCACATCGCCGCCGTCCACGTCGACGCCTGCGCCCCCGCCCGTCACTGGCCTGATATTAACCCAAGGCCAAGGTCCAATCTTAAGTGCCCAGACCGGGAGCAACGGCGCGGGCCCCACATCGATTACTGCGACCTCAACGACCCATCCGGACCAGCAGGTCGTCGTTGCTGCAGCCACCGGCTCCATCATGGACGCCCCGCTTTCCCAGAGCATGGACTCCGTCAACACTGTCGCCACATGCGAGGATGAGGTTAGTTAAAAAAAGATGCAAAAATTCTGACAAGCTTTAACTATATTTATTTTACTTACTTTTTATTGCACCTCTGATTAGGATTATTGGGTTATTAGTAACTGATTCGGTTTTACCCTACGCACACGATTCTCATTTAAATTTTTCCACCGAAATAATAATTGTCGCTGGTATTTCCTCTCCTTCTATATGTATATAATAGTATCCTGCCAAGCATAACATTATGAATAGTTACGCAAGTTTTCAAAGATTCCTGATTCAACCAATAATAGCTCCTAATATTACTTTATTTTAATGCAATTGAAACTGCATGTTTTAAAAAGCTAGATGTATTAGGTAATGTAATTATTAATTACTTTTAAGTGACGTACATCAAATTACCAGTCATTTTTGCTGTAATTTTTATTAAAATAAGAAAATGGAGTTTTACTTATAACGTTAATTATTGCTTGGCAAATCTTTATTGAACGTCTGTATTTTTAAAAACTGAGTTAACTCAACTAATGTATTAATGTAAAAAATTAGTCTAGGAAAAAAATATATTTTTCTCATTATCTCTGTTACTATTATTTAATGATAATATTTTATAAACATCTATAATATATTTTTACATTAGAATCGATAGAAAATTAATTTTATTAAAGAATATTAAACAAAGTTTTATTTAAATTTTATGATGTTCGTCAAAAATTTTTAAACATTAAATATCTTAGAATCAAATAATTTGTAAAGTTAACCAAGCAAAAATGAGAGTTTACGTATCCTATATCTTGCATTATAATTAATATATTAATAATAATAATATTTTATCTCCTTAAAAGAACTAACTTATAAACAAAGTAAAAAAGTAATATAATCTATATAAAAAATAAACTAGTCAAGTCTACTACAATATTATTTCAATAATATAAGTCATAAAAACAAAAAAATCATTATAAATAAATAAATTATGCAACAAAACTACATATTAACCCATTAAACCAAGGCCAAACAGGTATTTCACAATCAATTGATTTTCATCTAATAAATATGTAAAATCAACTAAATATTATAAAAGAAAAACACATTCTTAAGTAAAAAAGAGATACTGTTTCCAAATCTGAGGTTATATTTAAAAAATTTTTGACTAAAAATTAAATATAACAATAAATATGCCTAGTTTTCAACCATCGACTGTTCAGTCCTCATATAATAAGTATTAATTTATTCTTAGATTAATAACCTTCTAATATTTAATTTTTGGTGAAAATATTTTTAAATCTAAACTTAAATTATAAAGGAGCGCGTTTTTTTACTTAAGAATGTGTGTTTTTAGTATTTAGTTAGTTTTACGTCTTTTACAAATAAAAAATAAATTGATTGAAAATATCTGCTTGGCGATTAATGGGTTAAAAAAATATGTAATCAATAACAAATAGTACATTAAATAAATAATACATAATACACATTATTGTATATAATTTTTGTGCTTAACGAGATATCGGATCCAAATTACAGGGATCTACACCTTTCAACATGAGAATTATGTTATAGAAATATTGAATTAAAAATCTGAAAAAATTCATATGAATAGTTTAAAACAAAAGCGAGGGTATGGCGTTTTGATTTTTAAGAAAAAATAAATGTGTTAATAATAATAGAATAAACAATTTTTGGTCGGTAATTTCCTGGTAGAATTTTAAATATCAGAAATGGGCTTAAAACTAAGAAATGGCCAGTGAAACTGGTCAGGTTCTATCTCAAAATGAAACGCTTTTTCACACCTTTCTTGACCATTACTTAGATGGACATAACCTTTATCAAATATGAAACAACTTTTCGGGTAATCCTGTAAAGAAAACTTAAAGCGTGTTGTGAAATTTGATCGGTTTTACCATTTGTAATAGATACAGACGCTTATTTACGCTATATAAGTAGTACTTTTAAAGATATTTTAACATTTATCATTTTTCTATCAAATTGAGCCAAATCATTTTTAGGAGCTTGTTCATAGCTATTATTCCTAGCTAAAATGGCCCATTTTTCTTAGTCTACTTAAAAATCCAAAAGCATTTTTGATGTTCAGAAAAGGTTTGTAAATTGGAATGAAAACCATGAAATGGGCAGGAAAGGTTCGAAAAAGCGGTTCATTGCTGTAGACGACCTGGCCAAGCATCCTAGTTAGTTTATAGATTGACATGAGAACGCTACTCAGTAAATGGCTACAAAAATTTTGTTGATTCCACTAGGGATTATTGGTCTAAAAAAGCATGAATTTTCAACGCAAAAATCAGAATTAAATTAGAAATTTAAAAATCTGAAAAAATTTGAGTATGTTGTTTAAAACATGGCGTTCAGGATTTTTTAAAAAATTTATTCTTTTGTTTATAAAAAATATCAAAAATTACCATTTTCTGAATCCGACATCCCCTTAATACAAACTTAAATCGAAAGATTCGTACCAAAAAGACACGCCTAGGTCTAGGTATCAATGACTCTCTGAAGTTGATCACTATTTACACACAGTATCGAAAAAAGAAATGATTTAAAAATGCACATCTATATATGTGGGCTATTTCACATTAAGTGGTATGATGAAAATTTTAAATCGCATCAAATTTTTAGAACAGGCTGGATATATCTTCCAAAAAATTTTTAGGTGTTAAAAACAATTTGGCTAAGAGTTGTTCCACCATGAAAAATTTCCATTTTTCAATTTTTAAAAAAAATTGCTATTTTCAAAGCCATTTATTTCAAAATCTATTGATTTTGTTTTTAAAAAACATTACATACAACTTTTGTTTAAAATAATCTTTAGAACTTAACTACCCAGGTTACAATTATTAATTTATTATTAATTATTAATTAGATTTTGAAATAAATGGCTTTGAAAATAGCAATTTTTTTTAAAAATTGAAAAATTACCATTTTTCATGGTGGAATAACTCTTAACCAAATTGTTTTTACCATCTAAAAATTTTTTTCTATTTTCTGGAAGATACATCCAGCCAGTTTTCAAAATTTGGTGCGATTTAAAATTTTCATCTTACCATTTAATGTAAAATAGCCCATATATATAAACTTTATTTTTAAAGTTTTTGTTTCAACTTTTAGTTTATTAAGTAAATTAGAAATATGTAAATAGACTTTCAGAATATATATACACACACTACCGATCAAAAGTTTGGGTTCACCGAAGTAAAAATCGACTTAACTCTAAAGTTTAATATTATATCTTTAGTCCAAATGGTGCTACAAAAACCTGTTGCAGATTGTTTGAAAGGTAATTTATAAAGCTTTCGATTGACCTGTCCTGAAAGTCTATTTACAAATTTCTAATTTACTTAATAAACTAAAAGTTGAAACAAAAACTTTGAAAATAAAGTTTACTTTAAAAATGGCTGGATTTTATAATGACATATTTTTATTTCTTTTAGGAATACGATATTATGATATTCAAAGTAAGCTTCTTGGAAAAGCTTTAGATGAAGAGAAAAATAAGTACACAAATTATAAGTCGATTTTAAATTAAAAATAATTACTTTTTGTTTTAGACATTTATCAGACAGATTAACCATTAATTAACGAGCAATTATTATTTTATTTTGACTAACAATATTTTTAGAATAATGAAAAAACATATATCATTGCATCAAAACGTTTGTAACTCCTTAAAAATGATCATAATTTAAGATAACCAATCGACAGCTCTTCTAAAAGTTTTAATATTCATCATATGCAAATAAAGTATACGCATGCCCTTGGAAGGTGCAAACACTTATAAAATAAACTGTATTTTTAACGTTTTTGTTTCGAGTTTTAGTTTATCAAGAATATTAGTAATTTGCAAATAGACTTTATTTAAAGATCAATGGATAGCTTTTCAAATTACCTGTCGAACGATCTCTAACAGGTTTTTGTACCACTATTTGGACCAAAGATATTAAAGATCTAAAGTTGGGTCGCTTTTTACTTTACTAATAACCCAAAGATTTGAACGGTAGGGTCTACATATATATAATTATTGTGGATTCGAATATTCTCTTGTATAGGTCACAGTATGTATAAATCAAAGTTAATAACTTTTGATCTATTATGTAATTTTTAAAGCTAAAAATAAATTAAAAACATGATAAATAAGTAAAATGTATTCTATTAATTCTTTAAATTTATCAGTGATAGTTTTCGAAATTTAAAATACTTCGTGGATCAAATATATTTTAGAAGCAAAGGTGGTGAGAGAGGGAGAGGGAGATAAAGAGAAAGAGATTGATTGATTGATTGATAGTTTTATTTGCAGCTTTGGGGTATAAACCCTATCTGGCTGAGTAGTAAATACAGAGAATTAACCTTAAGTTTGATTGACAACAGAGATAAATTACAAAATTAATAGTCAACAACCATTTACCAACTAAATTATAATTAACGTTACTTAATGAAAAGTATTAAAGAATAGTTACTAAAGTATAATGCCCTCATTAATAATACGATTATTCCAATCTTTAACATCACGCTGTAGTAACTCATTACGTAGATTCGACTTAAAAGTATTCAAGTGTTCAATATCAAAACTAACATTGCTTAAAGAATTACTAACCTTTGACGCCGAGATAAAAAATGAACAATTCCAAGCTTCAGTGCGGGGGGGAGCATATAACAAAAACTGAGGTTTTAACCTTGCTGATCTGCGCACACAGCTAGGGTCGATTTCCCTAAATCGATCTATAATGTATTTCGGATTTCCATGACAAATACTACTAAATGATAAGCACCCAATGACGTACTCTCGGGCTCTTTTAGCCGAAAACCAACCTAGCTCAATTCGATGTGGTGTAACATGTCCGCGAACAGGAATATTACCCACTACAAATCTAACACATGCATTAATTAAAGTTTGTAGTTTTAATTCACGAGTGGCATCTAAGTCATGAAATGCTGCACGCATATAACGGAAGTGAGGGAAAATAAGTGCTTCAACCAACAATTTCCTCATAGTACAGGTTAATCTATTCTTATTTTTAAGTAATCGTAGAGTGTTATGTACACGCTTAGAAATAAAATCAATCTGTTTACTCCACTCTAAATTACTACTAATCCAAAGTCCCAAATTTAGTACCTCTGAAGAATATTGTAATGTTGTACCCTGTACAATAATTTTATCCAATTGATTAGCATTTAGCATAGTAGTGTATATTGCAAGCTACCTAGTAAAATAACTTTGGTTTTCTGAGCATTAAGCTTAAGACCATTTTCAGCTGCCCAACTACTAACCGCTTCAATATCGCTTTGTAAAATGGCGATCCCTTGTTTAATATCATTTGGCGCAATATGAACGTAAATCTGTGTGTCGTCAGCAAATATCATGTACTTACTAAACGAGAGGACATGAAGTAAATCATTAATAAAAAGCGAGAATAATAATGGATCTAATACACTACCCTGTACACAACACCAGAGAAAGATTTTTCCCCAAGTAGAGCAATTACCTAGACCATCAGTAACTGCATGAGAACGGTCATGTAAGTAATTAAAAAACCATTTAATAACCTCATATGTACAATTAATATTTCTAAGTTTAATTAGTAATTGCTTGTGAGGTATTGTATCGAATGCTTTGGAAAAATCTGAACGTACTAAAATTGTAACTTTACGCTTATCAATAGCCTCTCTCACATCATCCAAAACTCCTAAGAGTGCCGTTTGAGTACTATGACCTCTCCGAAAACCTGCTTGTCGATCAACCAATACACTATTATTTTCCATAAAACCCATATTTCCATAAAAGAGAGAGAGAGAGAGAGAGAGAGAGAGAGAGAGAGAGAGAGAGAGAGAGAGAGAGAGAGAGAGAGAGAGAGAGAGAGTGAGAGTGAGAGAGAGCGAGAAAGGGAGGCAGAGAATACGTGCGTGCAAATGTACAGTGATTTGAATAAAAAACAAATATTTAAAAGTTTCTATTTTAAGGAGGCATAAGGGTCACACCTTTATTTAAAATACACACTTGATTTTTCAAACATATCATTCAATTTGCATATTTGATCAATTGTACGAATTAAGACACATTCTATGATGTGTAACAATTGTGCGTGTTAACGAGGTGCCATAGTCAATATTTATCCTCCCCACCTTACCGGCAATCGCGATTATTAGTAATAAATTTGTAAATAAAACAGTATGTGAAGAAATAAGAAAAGAGGCGCCTTCGTTTATTAATAATCTACCTGTGTGCTGAATTTCAGATTAAAATTATATTGCGTTTTTGAGAAAAGTCTTACCAAAAGTGTGAACCTAACCTCAACGAGATGAAAAGATTTGATATTTTTGGTAAGATTTTTCTCAAAAACGCAATAGAATTTTAATCTGAAACTCAGCACACAGGTAGATTATTAATAAACGAAGGCGCCTCTTCTCTTATTTTTTCACATACTGTTCGCGATTGCCGGTAAGGTTGGGAGGATAAATATTGACTACGGCACCCCGTTAAGTATATGGTGCCATACCTAGAGCGAGCCTACGTGGAACAATAATATTATTTTTGTAATTTCACACTTCAATTTAAAGTTAAAATTATTCTTGATAATGGTTTAAAATTATTATTTAATTTGTTTTTGAAAAGTACGTGAAAAGAAAGAGGCTAGTTAGCTGTATATATGGCTTACGCACTTTTATACTTGCGTCAGGTACTGTCGCGCCTTTTGATCTTTCTAATCGAACTATGTACTTTTGTACTGACAAGGGAAGTACATGACCTCCGGGAAACGGATCTTATCCTAATTTTGGTACATCTTTTATAATATAGAAATATGAAGAAAACCAAGTTATTGCTTGCCAATGGCCACATTGACGAAAGTTATTCAACATCTAATAATAATTTCAATGAACATTACTTCCAATTTAATCGCTTATAACTCCTAACAAATAAAGATAAACAATCGAACCAAAAACCAGAAGAAAGTTGACTGCAAGTAAATATAATTAAAAAAAAAAGCTAAAATTGCTTCATTTGGAATAAAGTTATGATAAAAATAAGAAATTGAAGAATTTTAGGCTGAAAGAAACAATAAACTTGTGATCTTAAATTTTGGTTAAAATATCTTCAATTTCTTATTTTTATCATAACTTTATTCCAAATGAAGCAATTTTAGCTTTTTTTTTAAATTATATTTACTTGCAGTCAACTTTCTTCTGGTTTTTGGTTCGATTGTTTATCTTTATTTGTTAGGAGTTATAAGCGATTAAATTGGAAGTAATGTTCATTGAAATTATTATTAGATGTTGAATAACTTTCGTCAATGTGGCCATTGGCAAGCAATAACTTGGTTTTCTTCATATTTCTATATTATAAAAGATGTACCAAAATTAGGATAAGATCCGTTTCCCGGAGGTCATGTGCTCCCCTTGTGAGTTATTTGTTTTATAAGAAAATGACAGCTGATTGTTTACGACATGGTAACGTATCCTTTAGCTGCCACCACTTTGTTACGTATGAAAAGGAGAGAAGTGAGAAATAACTAATTCGCCACGTGCGGTCTTAAGGCCGCCTTGCATCGCCACGCCTAGCTTTTTGCATATGAGGCACGACCGTGTAAAGCTCGCGCTTCGCGTTCGCATCGTTTATGAGTATTAGGTAAAATACATGACACAATTCAACTTCTATTAACTTTCACAAAGCTTGGGATTTTGGGCCTAATCCACAATATAATATACATCATGAGAAATAGTAATAAAAACATGACCTTAAATTATGTGTTTATCATCTTCGCTTTCGGAGCATGTCACAATTCACACGCACTGCGATATATTTAATTTTATTGTGATAAAACGTGATTTTTGTACTATTTTCATTATTTTGAGCGTTTTTCTTTATTTAATATTATTTTGATCGTAAAGTGTACCATGGCAAAAAGTTTTGTTAGTTTGAGAGGAACATTTCGTCCGTATAAAGTTTTTATGTAGGATTAATACATTTCAAGATAATGCTACGTAACCGTTTCTAAGCAATGAAAAATAATGCCATAATTTAAAGTGTTTAGTGCTATATATCTGAAAATAGAACCATTATCTAAGTAGATTATGACAAAGTTAGCCTGTAAATCTCAGGTAAATCGGTCGAAAATGATGAAAATATAAGGCTCTCTCATGTAGCGGTCGTGCCTAAAAAGGTGGACTGCGGGATTCAACCCCGGGACCTCAGCGTGCGAATCGCGCGCTCTGACCATTGAGCTACCGTCCACCCGATGGAGCATCGACGATACGACCTACACTTCTTATGTGTCACTCGACTCCTTCTCATATGTGTAAGTCGCGCGGCGATGTCCGTGACATAAATAAATAGTAAAATTTTTCGACTCGCTAAAATCTTGTTATAAGTATGTTTTAGCATGTCAGGAGTCGACGTAGTCGATGTATTTTCGAAACTATTCGATCAATATTGCCCAGCTTGCGTATTTAGTTTGCTTTTTATTTCCCGATTTCTGGATGAAACTTTGGTTATTTATCCTCGAAATAGTTTTTTGATTCGAAGACAATTTTCGATTTTTGAAAAATTAATTTTGATAATATTATTAAATTTTTTTAATTAGACCAAATGTACTTTATAGAATGAAGAAATCTATCCACTCGATTTTGGATTGACTAATTATCTCTATTAGTTTTTTGCTATTTAAAAAAAATGATTTTTTTTAATATTTTATATTTTGGAAATAAATTAGTCAAGTGTGCTGAAAAAAATTATGAAGAAGAAGCATTTTAGTCCTAAACTGTATAAATTTTAAGTAATTATATCGACTACTTTTGATTAAAAAAATAAAAATGTGAAAAAATTGGGGTGTTCATGTCGAACGTTTTTGGGAATAAAAAGCATTTAATCCACTTGAAATTTTAGGAAAGAATAGTCTTTTTGGTAGTTTCTATTCCTATTTTTTTTAGCTCAAAATATCTATTAATATCTAAGTTATTAAGCATTATACATTCTTGTACACAACTTTTGATTGCTCATATCTTTGAAAATAATTAATCTTTTATGGATTACTTGTTGAGAAAAAATCATAATCTAAAACGTAATTTTTATTAAAATTTTGTTTACTTATAAAGTAGTATTGTGGAACTAACCATATTTTTAGAAGAAAATGTATTTAGAAAATCTAAATAAAAGCAAAAAGAGATAATTTTTTATATTTTTAATTGATACTATCAAAAGTTTTTTATGTCAGTTATAAAAAAATTCAAGCTGATTGAACAGAATTTTCTTATTATGAACAAAAACCGCTGTCAATTCTCAAATATAATAACTTTATAGTATTTTTTTATCGTTGTTTGTGCCCCTTTATAGCCATCCCTACCATATACTGTATTCTGGTTTTTATGGTGTTCACTTACCACATTTGTGTGGATGCTTACCTTTCCCTGAATAACCCCACTGCCTCGCATTTGCCCGGAGTTATGCCTGTGACGAAGGGACAACCTATAATTATAGAAAATTCCACACCTTCCGCTTACGTTGCGAGGGTGGAAAAACACCTAACCGATTCCGAAAGCCGCACGAGAATGAGTCACCCATCCAACTACTGCACGCAGCAAATGCTGCTTAACTTTCGTGATTGGTCGAAGTGTGTCCCTACCATTCCGCTACCGTGGAAAGATAAAAAAGATAATTTTTTAAAATATAATAAATTTATAGCAGTCGAAATATTTTTTTTTTTAATTTAATTTAGATTTAATAACGCAAAGTACTAGCTATATAAGTTTCAATCAGAAGAAAATAATATTTATGACAATCAAATTAAAGAAAATTATTTTTCCTATGTATAAAATGGTATAAAGATTTATCTAACAATTACTTTGATTGCTATTATGGAAAATTGAAGGCGTATTTTGTAGAGAATATTGATATCGCGGTGGACAGCCGTTTACTATTCGCCACAGCCAAGTTAGATTTTCTCTACAAAACATACCTTCAGTTTTTAATATTATTAACCAAAAATCTATTGAAACAATTTTTTTTATCATTTATACGAGGGAAAATTTAGTTTTTTCGAATCTAACTCTAGTAAATTAGGTAAATATTATAAACAAAATTTTTCTCATACTGGAGGGTGCTGAGTACGGGGTATGGAGCACTCTTAAATATGACCCAAATCTTAAATATGACTCTATAACCAAATTGTATTTCTTTATGTCCAAAACTAGAAAGGTTGACTTAAGTAGATTAATGTAGAGGATTAAGAATATTCTGTTAAATTCTAGTAGATTCATTTAATAAATTTCTTTTTCAGTGAATGAAAAAATATTGTTCGCATTATAATTCTATTTTTCTCATAACAGGTCTGCGCAACTCACATTACAAAACTAAGATGAGCACTTGTCCTTAATATTTGGAAAATTTGAACACGGAGTAAATAATTATAATTTTTATATATAATAATTGAGTTACTCTATAAAAAGGTATTAGCAAGTGAGTCTATTTTATTAAAAAAAGCATTTTATACATATTTGAAAAGACTTCATAGCTAAATTTTACATTCATAATGTTGTCTACAGTGAATAATACTTTTAGTCGGTAAAATGAAATAAAGACCATTGATTCCATAGCGAAAAAAAATTAACGCGAATAATTCTTTATAATAGTAAATATAACATGAACTGAATTAAACAGTTAATCATGTAAATTTCCATATAAACGTCTGAATTTGAACTGCGAATAATAGTTATTAAACGTTTACTCTCTCAGGGGAAATTAGTGAAAATATCGCTAATTTAAATACTAAACTTCCCTAGTAGAAATTTAACATTTGAAGTTTAAATAAATATATCGACTCGATCAGTAGAGTTAAAATTAACTCTACCAGTTTAATCGTGATGTTAAAAAACATTAAATTAGGTTCTAGCGAAAAAATAACAGAAACTTTAAAATGTATATTTTTTGTTATTTAACGTAGCTCTTTTTATGCACCCAGTTTGGTGCTAATCAGCTATGGAGGTCATACGATGTCTTTGTTAAGAAAGCATTTGTGAAAAATACATTTCCCCAGTGGTGCTTGTATCAATCGGCCGGAGCCGGGAATCGAACCTGAACCCGCTATCAGATCCCGAGCCCAACGCCCTAACCGATCGAGACATCGCAGAACTAAAAAAATATATATTTTATTATTTCTGTCATTGTGTTAAATTTACGTTGTAATAAAAAGTATATGTTTTAAAGTTTATAATCTACATTATATTTATAAAAATTAGATTATTTGGGGTCCGTAGATTTAAGTGATCAATATATATATGGGGTACTCCACGTGAAGTGGTCCGATCAAAATTTTAAAATGCCCCAAATTTTGGGTACACATTGCAAATGTTTTTCAGAATACAGAAAAAAATTTTTAGGTACTGGAATTTATTAGTTCAAAAGTTATTCTAACCTCAAAAAGTGAACTTTTTCCAGTTTTTTTCAACACCAGCTGGGTTCATCGCTATTTAACTCAAAATCTATCAACTTTTACTATAGAACATTATATGTAACATTCGTTGCTAATTATGTCTAGAATTTATCCTTCTGGGTTAGAATTTCCAATCTCAAGGTTAATGACAAATAAACTACATGTCAACATTCAACTTAAAAAAAAACTAACTTCGCCACAATTGATTTTTTTATCCAAAAGTCCAAAAGAAAGCTTGGAGCAATACCTTTCAAATGATCTGCAGCATTTTTATGGCCTTCAATTCTGTAAAAAGTTATGATAATTTAAAGAAAGACGAAATTTTTTTAAAAATTTAAATGGGAAATACCATGTTAATTTTTGTGAATTTTTTGTCTTTCTTTAAATTGTCATAACTTTTTGCAGAATTGAAGGCCATAAAAATGCTACCGATCATTTGAAAGGTATTGCTCCAAGCTTTCTTTTGGACTTTTGGATAAAAAAATCAATTGTGGCGAAGTTAGTTTTTTTTTAAGTTGAATGTTGACATGTAGTTTATTTGTCATTAACCTTGAGATTGGAAATTCTAACCCAGAAGGATAAATTCTAGACATAATTAGCAACGAATGTTACATATAATGTTCTATAGTAAAAGTTGATAGATTTTGAGTTAAATAGCGATGAACCCAGCTGGTGTTGAAAAAAACTGGAAAAAGATCACTTTTTGAGGTTAGAATAACTTTTGAACTAATAAATTCCAGTACCTAAAAATTTTTTTCTGTATTCTGAAAAACATTTGCAATGTGTACCCAAAATTTGGGGCATTTTAAAATTTTGATCGGACCACTTCACGTGGAATACCCCATATATAAGTATATATATACGGAGAGAAATATTTAGTAAATATTACGAAGCGGTCTATTAAAAATTCCTAAACTCTCATGTAATCTGGTAACAAACTGCGAATCTCGTAATTCTTACTAGACTAAATTGTAATTTTAATTTTTTTTAACATTAGAAAAAAAATTGTATTTCTTCCATATTATTTATTTTCGAGTTTATGTATATTATTTGAGAGTTATGAATATTTTAGATATTTAAATAAAATTTAATTAGTGAAAAAAATTTTGGATGTCATCGGGATCGAACCTGCGAAGTTTGGGTTGAGAGTCCACGATTCCAATAAAAATTTTAACCTAAAGATCGCAACTTTATCGCTTCTTTTCGGTATCTCGTGCTGTAAAATACTCTCCGCAACTGGTTCGAAAAGGCTTTTTTATGAAACTTTTTACAGCTTTCAGTTCGTATTGTAAACCTCTCATTTAATGTATAAAATCTTTCCGCACCCGTTGCGAAATGTACTGTTTTTTATATAATTTCGTAAACAGTATAGGAAAAAATCAGAGTTAATAAAATTTACATGCTTATTTGTAAACTTTAGTACGTTAACTTCACAAATTTTACTACATTTAGTGTAAATTTTACTTGGCAGTCTAGTAATTTTTTCGGTTTTTTCGGTCTGTAACCACATTACTTGGGAGTTTAGGAATTTTTACCAGACTGCTTTGTAATATTTACTAAATATTTCTCTCCGTGTATATATATTGTTCACTTAAAAAAATTTTTTTCTCGAAGAAGAAATATGGGACATTATATTTGCATTTATTATAAGAATAATGTTGTTTATATTTATTTTTGTTTAAATTTAAAAAAGTTAAATGATGATCACATCATACATATAAATTAATTATTTTCGAATTGCAAAAATTCAAATTTATTATATTTAAAATTGTACAGTATCAAAATAATATGTATGATTGTAGTACTTTGCTATTGCTTTTGCTGCTGCTTTATCTTTGAATATTTGCCCGTGTAATTTGTATTTTCACAACTAAAATAAAGGGTCATTCAGTCAAAATATTACAATAAAGGCTCTTTAGAAATTTAAATTTCGCGCCGAAAATATAAGCAATTATTCCTTGTTTATCGTAAAAATAAAAGTTCTATGTGAATATAAAGAGTTCTTCCTGCTATAGCTATAATAACAAATCAGATACAACCCTTCATATTGAGGAATCGTAAAAAGAATTGAACTAATTGAATCTATAAAAAACAAAAATAATTTTTTTATAAAGGAATTAGTTATAACTCACGGTAAAACGATTGTGTAAGTACTGTATTATATACGTTCCTATAATACTAATTTAGGTAAACAATTATAGAATTTTATTTAACAAATATTAATGAGTCAATATTAGATTAATGTTATTTTTTTGGAATGACTGCGAAAAAATGCAGATTAATGTATAATGCAAATTACAATATATTCACTTTTGAAAAATGCAAAATTTAATGAATTTAATAATATAAAATTTTTATCAATTATTGCTAATAGAATATTATTAAATAAAACTTTTTGACAAATTTATTGTTGACGAATAATATATGAATATATGACAGATACAGTAAGTATACCTTTTGGAAATATTTAACTTTATAGATTTAATGGTTTTAAATAATGTATTAATTATGCAATAGTGTCAATGTAATAAATAATTAAAGTATTTTTATTGATCTCTTATTGTGTTTATTTGAGTTTTTATTAATATATTTGCGTTTTTATTAAGTCAGCTAATCATTAGTGTTATTTTAAAATTGTATCTAAAACATTAAAAATTATTTATATAAATTAAATAATACTCACTTGCAATTAATTTTAAAATAATTTCAATGTATATTTGATTTGCCGTTTTGAAATTATTTGGTATCAGATAAAAACGTTTTAGAATTAAGTACCAACATATTAGAACGAATAGAGAGAAAATCAATTGGATATCAAAGCATTAATACAGCTGAAGATAATAATAAACAAAATGTAGAAACAATAATACCAACTGAATTTTTAAATTCATTAACTCCAAATGGTCTATCACTACATAAATTAATTTTAAAAATTGGTTCTTACTATTATTATCTTTTTATGAAATTTAAATATAAATAAGTTATAAGAGGCTATGTAATGGTACAAGATATTAAATTTTACGTTTAATGAAATATTGTATAGAAGTACAAATTCTTACAGGCCCTAATCAACATAATAAAGCATTCTAAAAATAACAAAAAACTATTTCCTAAAAGAATAGGTTTCGTTATATTACTATTGATAAATCATAATAAGGCCAGTATTATAATAAAGTTGGAGTATATCTACCTTATTCTGTATTTAGTCATAGACAATAATACGTAGGTTTTTCAAGAGTTAAATCAGGATCAAATTTAAAAATATTCATATCGAAAAATTCTATGCAAATATCAGAAAAAGATAATGGCAAGATATCCATTAAAAACATTGTTATTTAAAGAAATATTACAATAATTTACAATTTTTAAATAAATAATATTTAAAAATAATATACAAAATTATAAAAACTTATTGAAATTTTAATGTATTTGCAACTGCAAATTAATTTGAAACGACAAATATATTAAAAAAATCGTAACATCCTCATGGATAGCGCTTAAATTTTATTTTTAAAATGTATTTAAACTTTAATGTACATAGAAAACTACAAATAGATACTCGAATAACACAATACAGGTTGTTCTAAGTATTCCGGGACACCTGGAAAATTTGCAGGTTACATTGTTTTTTGTAGGGATGCACCATTTAGTAATTTTCTTTAAGGTTATTTCAAGGTCAACTTTTTTTCAAAAGGAAACCTCTTTTTCGACTCGGGTAATCAAAAAAGGGGAAATTTTACGTTTCAATACATATTAAATGCACGGTAATAGTAACCTTTAGATGTCAAATGAAGGTAATTCATTACACACCGCGGTAATATCAACAGGAGGGTCGTACTTGACGTATTAGAAGAATCATTGGAAACAATGTCTTAGCTCTGTTAACCGAAAAATCAACCCGAAAGTACCAACCTAACTAAATCATAAAAAATAAAAAAATACAAATCTGGGTTTGGATTAATGTAAACTAAGTATCTGCAGACCGATGGATACAACGCAGAGGTGTAAATAAATGGGCATTTTGTACGCAATACCTCTGAACTAATTTCTTTCAGGTTATCTAAAAGATTGAGTTTTTAAAACCAATCCTCGGGATTTAGCAGAATTGCGACAAGTAATAATTTATATATATATTATATATATATATATATAAATATAGTACAATATAGTACAATTGAAAGTACTATATTTAAGAGTAAGGTTTACTAGATTTTATAGCAAATATTCATACACTATTAATACTAATTTTTAGTACAATATATAAAAAATCAGCATATATCATTATTATGTTCTATCACTATAATTTTTTTCAGCATATTCATCTATATAGTCCCACAGTTATAACAAACTGAAAAAAAATTTATTATATTACTAGAGATAACAGGACAATCTTAAATCAAGAACAGAGATTTTGTATTCTTTATAAAGTGCTTTTAGACTGGCTCAAAAATATTATTTGCAACATTTGAATTTTCCAAAAATAAAAGTATTAAAAATTAAAAATTGGCTATATAACAAAATCAAATCTATAGATTTGAAAACAATTTTTCTTTTCGAAATCGGACGTCAAAAATTTGTTTGGAATTAATTAGTCGAATGTGCTAAAAAAAAATTATGATGATAGAACATAGTAGTGGTTATATGCAATGTAGGATTCTCAAGTAATTCTATAGATTTGTTATTGATAAAAAAATAAAACTTGAAAAATATAATAATAACATAAGATTTGTAGCTTTCTTGGTAAAATTTGCAACCATACGTTGACCATGAATCGAATCAATTTTATGGTGAATGGCCAGAAGATAAAGCAGTTTAAATAAGTGATACTTAATTTTAACTTATTATATGATAAGTTAGATAGTGAAATATGTTTTTCTTTTAAAAATAGTTTTTTATATTATTTTTTCATTAAACATTGGCCAATTTATTGGCAATAGTTCACAAATGATAAAATAGTAACTATTGCCAATATTTGACAAAGATATGGGCGGATGCTGTTTGGCGGTATGTTGGCAATTACATTGCCAATTGTCGCGGCAACATATTGGCAATACGTTTGCAATAACTATTGCCCATTGCTCTGCAATATAGTGGCAATAGTTTATATTTTTACGCGGGAAGATATACTTTTATATGATGTTCATTAAAATTCAAATTTCTATTCAATTGATTCATAAATTATACTGTTACAAAATATGTACATCATTTTCTCATGTCCATAAGTATTGGAACAGTAAGAAAAAATGTTTCATAATTGGCATATAATTCTATATTTTGTCCGTTTCGTGAAACACTTTTAACATTAAGATATTTTATATTTATTTACACTTTTTAAATGTCTTTTTCATAGTTTTTATTAACTAATAACTATGTTAATATTTTACATCATCTTTGAAGAGGCAAGTAGGCGTTGAAAATAAATTATTTAAAAAACAAGTTTCTAACCTACAAAATTATTTTAAATGTTCCAAATTATGTACAAATTCACATTATCAGTTTTTTTATCTCATATTTAGTAATAAGAGTCAAAATTAAGCATAAAAAAATAAAATCAATAACAAAAAATATTAATTTATCACAAGTGAACAAAAATTAATGGTATAGCTCTTTATTTTGCTCAAAAATAAGTAAAATTCATATACCTATTAAAAAACCGTTCCGGCGCTGGTACTTTTACCTGAATGAATTCAACTGTTTGTTTGCATTAAAAATACACTTTCTTAAAATTGCTGTGTTTGAATGTGTGGTATATGAGAAGGTTAGAAGCGAGCGAATAATGGAAAAAGGCAGATGACGGGACGCGAACTCGCCTTACAAATCGCGACAATAAATTGCTGGACCCGTACCTCGACCACTAGGCTACCATCCTCGCTGTTTTGACAGCGCTTAGAATCGTCAACACTTTATTTCTCCGGTCATTCGACTCATTCTTACAGCAACTTTTTAGTCGTGGTTGTATATGTACACCAATATAAGAAATTGGAGGCTCATTGCAGAATACTATACAATAGTGAGTTTAAGTTATTATATATTATTACTAACTATTTATTACTTTCCTTGTATGGTTAATGAAAAATAGTTTAATTTTAAATAGTTTAATCATACGAAATGAAAAGTAGAAAAGTTTCACTTTAATAACAAAATCTGAAAGCAACCTTTGAGGTTATAAAATTAAAGAGCCTAGTTCATAGGGTAAATCGATGGCGAATGTCTAGTCTAATTCTCTGGCTACCTGGAATGGTAAATAGATGACTAACCGACTATATTGGATGATTTATTTTTTACCAATTTATTGAAACTTTTTAGAAACATATTTTAAAGTATTTATATATATATATATATATATATATATATATATATATATATATATATATATATAACCTATATGTCCTAGTTTTTGGTGCGCAATACTTTAAAAAAATCATTAATCTGTCTAAAAACAGCCCTAGTAGAATTAAGAATATAAGAAATAGCTGGGAAATTAATAAATGGACAGCGAAAATGGTTAGGTATTGACTCCCGATGAAACGCTTTTTCGCCCATTTCTCGCACATTTATTGGAATGAGCATAACCACCAAACATAAAGTATTCATTTCTGTTCTAAACAAAATGCGAAGCATGTTGTGAAATTTGATCCCTTTTACCATTTCCGATCGAGTCCGACGATTGTTTGCGTTCGTAGAAACACTCATTTTTAAGATATTTTAACTTTTATATAAATTAATCACCAAATTGATCCGAAACATTTTTGCATCCTTGTTCATAGCCTATAATGCGTCAGGTATCCTGCTTACGGAAACTAGTTTTACAACCTTCAAAATACTTAGTTCAATCCTAACATTTATAGATTATTCTATAAAATAGCTAGGAAAGGTTAAAAAAAGCGTTTCATCGCAACCCCAAAAATATACCTTTTAGCCTATTTCTAGTTTAACTGGCTTGGTACTGCTCACTAAATGGATTTCAATTCTACTAGGGAGGTGAACGTTAAAGTCAACTTTTTTTATTATTTTAACGTCGCACATTTTATGCTTCCAACTTGGTTTTCAACGACGGAGATTACACGACGTCTTTACGAAGAAAGCACTTGTTGAAAATAAAATAGATATCTTAAATTTCAAGGTCATTTTTAAACAAATTGTGATTGAAAAATTAACTTTTCATTTATAGTACGTTATAGTACAACTCCTCAAGAGTAAAATAAATCGAAACAAAAGTATGTGGGATGCCTGTACGGTATAGAAAAATTAGTTTTTCCGGAAACGTCTTTTTACATAAGAAATAGAATTGTTTAAAAACTACTGAATATTTGGAGATAAAATTTTTACCTGTTTTTAAGCCAACGAGGACCTTTGATAATTTCTATATTAAAGTATTTAGAAGCAATAATTATTAAATTATATAAAATTGAAAAAATGGCTGATATTGATAGTGTTTTGTTTATTGCAAAATAACTAATAAACAAAATTGAACGTAACAATACTAACTTTGTAGATAATTTAAAGGTCTATAATTATGTATTCTTTACTTTCTTCAATAAGAGTAACGGTTTCAAAGTTATAAGCGAAAAACCTGTTTTTCGTACTTTCTCGAATTATGTAAACAATGTGCCACCACCTGCAACTGACCGCAAACATATACCCCAATATCCTGACACCCTTCCCTACAACTTCCAATAATAAAACAGCCTCTTAAAATTTTTTAAAAAAAAGTCTAATTTGCCTGGACTAGTTTCAAAGATTAATAAAAAGTGTCTTCTATTGATCGTCACGAACCAATGGTGTTTACAGATGTTTATTTAAGTTACAAAAATATGCCGACGTTTCGGACGTTTTTACGCCGTCCCTTTTCAAGGCAAATTCTAACAAAACTCAAAAAAACCACATATCACTCGTGTAAATCTCGCAAAAGCCACTCTTCATTATTCCATATACATTCTTTTTGCTAATTTTCACCACCCGCGCTGTCGTCTCCAGAACACATTGTTTAAAAAATATATATATATATCTATATACATAGGACCTCCCCGAAGGGAGTCCTAAGTCACAATCAATTGTGACTTAGGACTCCCTTCGGGGAGGTCCTATGTATATAGATATATATATATATTTTTTAAACAATGTGTTCTGGAGACGACAGCGCGGGTGGTGAAAATTAGCAAAAAGAATGTATATGGAATAATGAAGAGTGGCTTTTGCGAGATTTACACGAGTGATATGTGGTTTTTTTGAGTTTTGTTAGAATTTGCCTTGAAAAGGGACGGCGTAAAAACGTCCGAAACGTCGGCATATTTTTGTAACTTAAATAAACATCTGTAAACACCATTGGTTCGTGACGATCAATAGAAGACACTTTTTATTAAACATTACTTGAACGAACGATAGATTCATTTAAACAATATAGTTTCAAAGATGTTTGTCTTGATTTTCAAGTGGATGGTCGGAGATATTGAGCGTTTGAATACATTCTCCTAGGATGTTTAATGTTTCTATAAGTCCTAGTAATCAAGGGGCGCGCTCGCGCTCCCGACGCAAGTATGGGATGCGCGGCTAGCCTTATATTCAGCTAACTCGCTATGCGTATTTTTCCTTGGCTGAATCATAAATTAAAAATTAATGTTTTCGTATTTTCTTTACCCCTAAATTGTTCCTTATTTATTTATTTTTATTATGCGAAAAATTCCGTACGAATTCATTAATGCATATTAAAGAAAAAGCCGTGAAAAGAAATGACATTTCGATTTGCTTTTAAGAACTTTTGTCACTTTCGCTTTTGTATATATATAGTCTACTATAGAAAAAAGAGGACAGAGCGGTGGAGAGTTTAAAGATTGAGAGAGACAGATGACGTATATATAGTCAACTTACGAAAAAAAAAGACAGACTGATGGAAAGTTTAAAGAGTGAGAGAGACACGTCGATTGTTATAGAACTTGAAATGTGGCCGTAAGAGGGAGCTAGAGTCACATGAATACTTCCATCGTCACAGCTGAATCGTCTGGCCGATTTGCCGATTTTGTTGTGAAAAGTTATGAAATAAAATTAATTATTTATGTAATTATTACCAACATGGTAATAATGCATTGGTATTGCATTATTCCATCTTGCTATTTTTTATTGTACAACAGCCCAAGATAATATTAGATTTGTAAAGACTTCATATTAAATTATAATATTATTTTACTAAAAATTGTTAAAAAATTGTAGAAAATATAGTTAAATAACTATGTATATATATATGGGTGGTTCTCTGTGACATCGAAGATGAAAAAAATAAATATTGCTATAACTGTGGGAATATGTTTTAGAGGTATCCAGTAGTTCTCCTGAAATTTTTCAGATTTTTTCTGGGCCATTATTTTAAGTTACAGAGAGTCAAAGTTGACATTTTAGCACTTTTTTGCATTATATGCCCATTTTCATGAATTTTTAGCTCCCAGGGGATGCATTTTTCACTAAAAACATAAATATGACATTTTTGTAAAATTTTCTAAATTTTTCATTAAAAATACTTTTAAAGACATAAATGTATGCTGTCACACTCTTGTAAGCCATTTAAACCTTAAATAGTGAAAATCAGCAATTCTGCTCCGGACTCTGGTAACCTAATACTGTCTAAAAGATGTCTTTTTATAGTCAGAAACTGCCTAAAAATTTCCAGAGTGGGTCTAAATCATTAAGATCACTTATGGTCAAAATATCCGGGAAAAGTGCCCGAAATATTAATAGAAATGTATATTTGTTGCCTTATAACGATGAATCTATTAGCATGATCATTGCAAAAAAATTTGTGCACTTACCTTGGAGTGGTAGAAAAGTATCTCCACTTGTTTCAGTATCCATCTAATCACCTGTAAGCTGCTAAAAATATAAATATTATTATACAATTATAAAAAATTAATTTTTAAACATTTGTATTGCTGGATTTTAATTTTACAACCACTTTAAGAATTTTGATACTAATCAGAAGGATTACTATAAATATATTAACATTATTATTACAATAACTGAATATACGTAATTAATAAAAAAATATATAAATAAATCGAATCTGAGATTATAATGAGTAATATGATTACGTGACAGTGAGAAGTTTGTGAAATTCAAACAGTGTATTGCAGAATAATAATAATAATGTTGATCCTTTTATAGTAATCCTTCAGATTAGTATTATAATTCTTGTAAGGGTATAAAACTAAAAATCCAGCATTACAAATGTATAAAAATTAATTTTTTATAATTGTAAAATAATATTTATATTTTTAGCAGCTTACAGGGGATTAGATGGATACTGAAACAAGTGGAGATACTTTTCTACCACTCCAAGGTAAGTACATAAATTTTTTTGCAATGTTAATGCTAACAGATTCATCGTTATAGGGTTACATATATACATTTCTATTAGTCTTTTCGGCACTTTTCCCAGATATTTGATCAAAAGTGGTCTTAATGGTTAAGACCCACTCTGGAAATTTATAGGCAGTTTTTGACTATAAAAAGACATCTTTTAGCCAGTATTCGGTTTTCTGAGCAGAATTGATGATCTTCACTATTTAAGGTTTAAATGGTTTACAAGAGTGTGACAGCATACATTTATGACTTTAAAAATATTTTTAATGAAACATTTAGAAAATTTTACAAAAAAAGTCATACTTATGTTTTTAGTGAAAAATGCATCCCTGGGAGTTACGAATTCATGAAAATGGGCATATAATATAATGCAAAAAAGTGCTAAAATGTTAATTATGACTCTCTGTAACTTAAAATAATGGCCCAGAAAAAATCTGAAAAAATTCAGGAGAACTACTGGATACCTCTAAAACATATTCCCACAGATATAGCAATATTTATTTTTTTCATCTTCGATGTCACAGAGAACCACCCATATATATATATATATCAACTGCAATTATTACATTATATTAGAATATTTTATTTAGATTTTAAAATATATTCAATTAAAACTTAATTCAGTTAAGGTATTCTGATTTCTTTTTGAAATGCTGCTATCTTGATCTGAATTTTTTTAATACCACATTGACCAAGTAAAGTTATTTCGAAAGAGAATATAATATTATTTAAGTGGATCCTCTATCGTTCTCCATTTTTATAGTTATTATATATTCATTTTTTATTTTCTATAATAATTTAATATATGTATTCGATTCATTGGTATGTGTAATGTAGATTTAGTAAACTTTTGCATGTATTCAATGATTTTATTCCAGTGTTGGGTGATATGAATTTGATAGTTGCAATGATTCAAATAATTTTAAAAAAGCAAATCTTTATTAAGTGAATAAGTGATTAGCCTTTATTCTTATAGTCATTTAAACACTTATTTTACATTTTTACATAAAACTAATGTGGCAGTTATTGATGATGTGAAATTCATTTGGAAACTATAAATTTTAACAAGTATAGAATTATTTTTATTCCAACTCAGAGCGATAAGACTGTTTGTTGATAGTCACATTGAATTAGATAAAAACAAAACAGTTCAGCGTATCTATTTTTGTTCAACATTCCTACAATTATTCACTAACTTATTTTTATAAAACAAATGTGTGAGATATTTGGCAACTGTAATTATATTCAACTGTAATTAAAACAGATGTGGCAGTACTTTGACAAGTGTGAAATTTATTTGGAAACATTATGAATTTTAACACGTATAGGATTATTTTTATTCCAACTCAGAGATATGACTGCTTGATAGTCGCATTGAATTAAATAAATTAAAAAAGAAACAATTCCTACAATTATTCAATAACTTTTTTAATATTTCTATAAAACATATCTTTATTATATTTATATGGCAGGTGGATTATTAGTTTGCACATTTTATGAACTTTTGCAAATATTTAATTATTTTTATTTTATCATTGAAAGATATGAATGTCTTATAATCATTTTTAGTTAAATAATTCAAAGAAAAATCATTGTAAATTAAGTAATTAAGTTATTATTCGCTCATCAATCCTTAAAGGTTATTTGTATTATAGTGATAAAAGACTAATATGTTTTGTACTTGTATATAAATATGATTCTTAAGTATAATATTGTGTTATTAGTCATCAAAATTACAATAAAAACAATAAAAAATATACTAAGGAAAACCTTCTACGAAGGTGTAAAACTTATGCAAGTATGGTGTAGATCCAATCGCACTTTTTCAATAGATATTTTACTTCTAAAATGTTATCGCACTAGAAAGAACTGAAATCAAAATAGAATCGTCCCTATAGTTTTAGACAATTTGAATGATTTGAATGATTTGAAGACAATAGCTAAGCTATATGAAAGATATATATAATATGTTTCTCATGAAGCCCGTACATCGTTACAATGGTTAATATTTAAATTTATTTATGCAATTACATGAAGTGCTAAAACTTGTTTAGTATTTGATGTGATATGAATAGATACAATCGATTCAAAATCGTAAATGATTAGTGACTTAGAATGTAATGCCGAAAGACATAACCAACGGTGGTGCAAGTATTATATTTTATTTAAAAACAATAAGAAAGAGAAATTTCTGTTTTATTAGATATGAAGAAATTAATTTTGCACAAATGAATATTATTATAAATATTATTATTTATTTATTGCTGTAAGATATAACAGGGCTAATACTTATATATATAACAATATTTTTATTTTTTAACCGCCAAGTAATAATAGTATTATAGTTACCCTGATATATATTCGATTGAACGATCAATACAAATATATCAATATAGGCTGGTGAAAAAGAATGAGCGGGAAACGAAAGCAAAAAAAGGAAACTACAGCGCTGCGAGGGCAAAGAATGAAATAAGCACTGACCTGCAGGTGATACATCAGGCATCGAATAATTGAGTGAGCGAGCAAGAGAGAGAGAGAGAGAGAGAGAGAGAGAGAGGGAGAAAGAGAGAGGGGGGAGTAGGAGGGAGAGGGTGAGAGAGTGAGAGAGAAAATGAGAGAGAGATACTCATGTACTTATTTGCACCCCTTGTTTTCTGACACACTCATGCTTCCTCAATGAAGTGACGCCTCGAGCTTATATATATGTGTGTGTGTGTGTGTGTGTGTGTGTGTGTGTGTGTGCGTGCGTGGGTGCGTGCGTGCGTGCGTGGGTGCGTGCGTGGGTGCGTGCGTGCGTGCGTGCGTGTGTGTGTGTGTGTGTGTGTGTGTGTGTGTGTGTGTGTGTGTGTGTGTGTGTGTGTGTGTACTTGAGCGGTTTGCGAACCACCTAAGAAAGAGACTAAGAGATAGAACTAAAAAGAAGAGACTGAAAGAGTGGAAAGAAAAGAGAAAGAGAGTGTGGGAGGTGTAGTCGAGTTATTGAATAGCGGCTACCAGAATACCTTGCTATTGATTTTTCTCAGTACTTGAGCAAAGATAACAGCAGAGGGAGAAAGGGAGAGAAAGTAGGCAAGGTCCTGGGGCCAATGTCCAGTGTTGCACCACCATCAAGAAACAACATATACATATAAACTATTACTATTTGAATGTGCAAATATTAGAAATTTACTGAAAACAATTTGCAGATACGGTCGATGAAATAATTGTCTCCTTTCTTTTCGCCATGCCACACACCGGTGCATTATTAAATATGAAACTGTATTTATCATCTATGGAAAATAAACTTTTTTCAATATAAGAAAAGTTTCAATATAAAATTAACTATATTTATGGATATATTATTTAAACTCAAAACTCTCTTGTTGAACATTGAGAACTATTTCTATGTGCTATAGCAGGTTTATCGTGTGGTACAAGATACAAATGTATAATGAAAAGATAACTAAACAAACATATATATGGGATATTCCTCGTGAAGTGGTCCATTAAAAATTTTAAAATGCACCAAATTTTCGGTACACATTGGAAATGTTTTTAAGAAAACAGAAAAAAAAATTTTAGATACTGGAATATATTTGTTAAAAAGTTATTCTAACCTCAAAAAGTGAATTTTTTCAAATTTTTTTCAACACCAACTGCGTTTACCGCTATTTACCTCAAAATCTATCAACTTTTACTATAGAACATTATATCTAACATTCGTTGCTAATTATGTCTAGAATTTATCCCTCTGATTTAGAATTTCTAATCTCAAGGTTAATGTCACATAAACTACATGTCAATATTCAACTTAAAAAAAGTATAAGTACACCCCAATTGATTTTTTATTCAAAAGTCAAGGAAAAAGCTTAAAGCAATACCTTTCAAACGGTCTCTAGCTTTTTTGTGGCCTTGAATTCTGTAAAAGATGATGATAATTTAAAGGAACACGAAATTTTTTTAAAAATTCAAATGGAATTACTATGTTAATTTTTGTAAATGTTTTCTTTCTCTGGAAACTTAATATTAATTTAATAATTCAACTTGTTGGTGAAATAGATTTAACTCAATCGTATTAACTTGTGTTGATCCAGCTGCCACGTGGTGGGCGTCGGAATTGGAGCGTCGGAATCAGGTTCACGTCCGTCCAGTGAGGGTGCCGCCGAGCGAGAGAGCGAGCGTCTCGAGTCGACGGATCGCGAGACCGCGAACCATAACTAGTACCGTCTTGCGCCAAAAATGATAATTAGCCGGCAGGGTTACCATTTAGGGTTTTTCTGTCCTCTATTATCTAATGTAAATAAGGTCATACTGTGTGGGTGCAACAAAGAAAAAATACCTCTATCTGGCAACACTGTTAGCCGATTCTCGTATTCTCCCACTTTTCGCATTGAAGAAGAGAAAACTATACATGTTACATTACTCCCCCTTACAATAAACTGAACTTTGCTTTTATGCCTCCATAGTTAAAATCATGCGAAGATTTACATCGTGTTTTATTATTAACTAATTATTGCAGATAATCTTTGGTTTGATCGATTCGCGAATCTAATCTTAGTTCATAATTAATTTTGAGTAAGTCCGCATTCGATTTCGCATTTTCTATTTACATTCGATATGTACAAACATGCACTATAATATAAGTCTCGTTTTATTCGATAAAATAAAATAAATATTTATATCGCAATACTTCTACATTTACAAACTTATAATTAAATCTACTCGTTTAAAGCAGTGTCATCTTTTATCTGCATAATTTATTTGTTTATACATTCCGCCTATTATTATGTGTAATATTTCCGTAAATTAACGCTATTATATATGCCTTTTTCTTCGTTGTCATTATTTGGATCTACTAATACAAAAGCATTCCTATTGGTATTCCATGGTCCTATTTCTTTTTCGATTTTATAAGGTCTTTCAAAGAGATTAAAGAATTTTCGCGTCACCTCGTCGATCGTATTTGACAAATGCCTAACTCGTAACAAAACAAAATCGCCTACTTTTAGCTTAACGTTCGATATTTTTTTATGCTTCGTTCGATTTTGAAAATTCCTTTTAATTTTATCTCTCGCGAAAATAATTAAATATTGATGTTTTAACGGTTCTTTAAATTTTTAATATTTCTTAAAATCTTTGATAATGAAGTATCTCCATCATGTAAACTTAAAATTAATAACAGCGATGATTCATTATCATTGATATTGGGTACATAAAACTTTTGTAAGGTCGAGATTATTAACTGATCTTGTTTTTCTTCACTGAACTTACTATCAGGATTCCGGCTTAAAAAATCGGCTACTACATTGTCTTTTCCGCGGTAATAAATAACGTCATACGAATATTGCATCAATAATAAACTCCATCTAATCAAACGTGCGCCGTGATATGCGATCGAATGCAAAAAAGTAAGACTTTTATGATCGGTAACGATATTAAAGCGACCCCCAATCAAATGATCTCAGAATTTAGTAACGCAATAAGCGATAGCTAACAATGCTAATTCAGTTGTCATGTATTTGTCTCGGTAGCTGTAAGGCATCGACTCGCGAGTGAAATTATACATTGATTATTTTCCTCGTCTATTTGATACAATACTCCCCCTATACCAAGGTTACTCGCATCTGTTCGAAGTTTAAAAGGGGTATCCGGGATTACATACGATAAACAAACAGAATTCATAAAATTTCCTTTTAACGCGGCAAACGCTAAATCGTGTCTCTCAGTCTATTGCCAAGCAACGTCTTTTTTAAGGAGTTCTCTAAATGGTGTTACGAAATCATTATATTTTAACACGAAACGACGATAAAAATTACAAACACCTAGTATTTGTTGAAGCTGTTTTTTATTCCTAGGTGCCTCAAAATTTTGAATAATTTTAATTCGATCGGAATTTGGAATTACTTCATTTTGAGATAAAATAAGCCCCCAAAATAAAACTTTTTCTTTGAAAAACTCGCATTTTTGAAATTTAATTGCGAAATTATTATAACGAAGTTTAGATAAAATTATTTGTAAAACAAACAAACTGCGTCGTTGCTATCGTTCTCGACTATGTCATATTTTAAATTATACTTACGAAAAATAACGGTTATTTTCACATAACTTTCTAAAGGCAATTTAAATGCTCGGATAAATGCACTGCCGGTCGTCTTTATGATAAACGGAACACATTTAAACATCGAATTACCGAATAAAAAGGCTGTAAGTGGGCGCGAGACTCTATGAAGCGGCACTTGCCAATATCCCCAAGTGAAAATAATTTCCCGCGTAAAAATAGATAAATTCATATGAAGTTGATATGATGTTTAGGTTCATATAAAGTTTGTATAAATTTATCCAATGGCACAATCCTGAACTTCATTCATCATTGTGCTAAAGTTCAGCTAAAGTTTATAAATAATTTAAAAACAGCATCAGCCAAACTTTATATTAACTTTATTTAAACTTTATATTGTTTTTTAAAAATTTGGTTATTTAATCTGTATATAGTTTTATATATAAATTTATATACATAAATATGAGGATTTTAAAAAGAAAAAAGGAATTGTAGAAAAAAAGCATTCATATATAGTTTTCGAAATTTGACGTAGAGATTAATCATCAGCATCGAAGTTGCCGTCGTAGGACCATTCAAGACGGCGTTGAGGGTTAGACTGACACATAGCAAATTTTTAGTTGTCAAGATGTTTTTATAAACGTCTCTTAGCAACCAGTAAACAATTGACTTCTTGTTTACTGGTAGTTACTAAAAATGTTGTTTCACGGTTATTCGTCAGTCTAACTATCAACGCCGAGCTGAACGGTCCTGCGAAGGCAACTTCGATGCTGATGATTAACCTCTACGTCAAATTTTGAAAAATTGAATGCTTTTTTTCAGATGTGGATTGGGTAACATTTACAATTCCTTTTTTCTTTTTAAAATCCTCATATTTATGTACATAAATTTATATATAAAATTATATACAGATTAAATAACCAAATTTTTAAAAAACAATATAAAGTTTAAATAAAGTTAATATAAAGTGTGGCTGATGCTGTTTTTAAATTATTTATAAACTTTAGCTGAACTTTAGAACAATCATGAATGAAGTTCAGGATTGTGCCATTGGATAAATTTATACAAACTTTATATGAACCTAAACATCATATCAACTTCATATGAATTTATCTATTTTTACGCGGGTTATAAATTTTTTATAAAAATTTTATAAAATACATTTTATATAGGTTTTATAAAAATTGGCCATATAAAAATTGTATAAAAAATACACTTTATAAAATTTTTATAAAAAATATATAGAAGGACTGTTTAAAAACTAAATTAAATGTTTCAAATGAGCTGCACCATCCTGCAGTAACGAATAAAAAAATTTCGATGGCACGACCGAGAGGTTATGGACTCCAAAAAGATTAGTATTTTAGCGCGACGAAGAATTACTACTGCCACCGACGATATTGATAAAAAAAGTCCACAGTTCCTCCTTCGATTTGGCTAAAAGTTTTGCTTTTTTCACACCTTTTTGCTTTTTTCAAAATTGTTGCATCCGGCGAACTTTTTAACATCGACTTGGACATCGTGAAGGTTAGACGGGGTCTGACCAAATGTTTTGTTCTGTGGTTGTCAAGTCAATATTCAACTTTTTCATTAGCAACCAAAGAAAAAATTGAATATTGACTTGACAACCACAGAACAAAACATTTGGTCAGACCCCGTCTAACATTTACGATGTCCAAGTCGATGTTAAAGAGTTCGCCGGATGCAACAATTTTGAAAAAAGCAAAAAGGCGTTCAAAACTTTCAGCCAAATCGAAGGAGGAACTGTGGACTTTTTTATCAATATCGTCAGTGGAAGCAGTAATTTTTTGTCGCGCTAAAATACTAATTTTTTTGGTGTCCATAACCTCTTGGTCGTGTCATCTAAATGTTTTTATCCGTTACTGCAGGATGGTGCAGCTCATTTAAAACGTTCAATTTAGTTTTTAAATAGTCCTTCTATATATTTTTTTATAAAATTTTATGAAATGTTTTTTTATACAATTTTTAAATGGCCAATTCTTTATAAAAATTATATAAAATGTATTTTATAGAAATTTTATAAAAAATTTATAAATTATTTTCACTTGGGATAGCTGTAGGAAGATGTTGTAGAGGTATCCAGTAGTTCTCCTAAATTTTTTCAGATTTTTTCGGGGCCATTATTTTAAGTTACAGAGAGATCAAATTGACATTTTAGCACTTTTTTGCCTTCTATGCCCATTTTTATGAATTTGTAGCTCCCAGGGCATGCTTTTTTCACTAAAAACATAAATATGACCTTATCTGTAAAATTTTCTGAATTTTTCGTTAATAGTACTTTTAAAGTCATAAATGTATGCTGTCACACTCTTGTAAGCCATTTAAATCTTAAATAGTGATAATCAGAAATTCTGCTCCCATATATATATATGGGTCATTCTCTGTGAAATCGAAGCTGAAAAAAATTAATATTGTTATAACTGTGGGAATATGTTTTAGAGGTATCCAGTAGTTCTCCTGACTTTTTTCAGATTTTTTCGGGACCATTATTTTAAGTTACAGAGAGTCATAATTAACATTTTAGCACTTTTTTGCATTATATTATATGCCCATTTTCATGAATTCGTAACTCCCAGGTATGCATTTTTCACTAAAAACATAAGTATGACTTTTTTTGTAAAATTTTCTAAATGTTTCATTAAAAATATTTTTAAAGTCATAAATGTATGCTGTCACACTCTTGTAAACCATTTAAACCTTAAATAGTGAAGATCATCAATTCTGCTCAGAAAACCGAATACTGGCTAAAAGATGTCTTTTTATAGTCAAAAACTGCCTATAAATTTCCAGAGTGGGTCTTAACCATTAAGACCACTTTTGATCAAATATCTGGGAAAAGTGCCGAAAAGACTAATAGAAATGTATATATGTAACCCTATAACGATGAATCTGTTAGCATTAACATTGCAAAAAAATTTATGTACTTACCTTGGAGTGGTAGAAAAGTATCTCCACTTGTTTCAGTATCCATCTAATCCCCTGTAAGCTGCTAAAAATATAAATATTATTTTACAATTATAAAAAATTAATTTTTATACATTTGTAATGCTGGATTTTTAGTTTTATACCCTTACAAGAATTATAATACTAATCTGAAGGATTACTATAAAAGGATCAACATTATTATTATTATTCTGCAATACACTGTTTCAATTTCACAAACTTCTCACTGTCACGTAATCATATTACTCATTATAATCTCAGATTCGATTTATTTATATATTTTTTTATTAATTACGTATATTCAGTTATTGTAATAATAATGTTAATATATTCATAGTAATCCTTCTGATTAGTATCAAAATTCTTAAAGTGGTTGTAAAATTAAAATCCAGCAATACAAATGTTTAAAAATTAATTTTTTATAATTGTATAATAATATTTATATTTTTAGCAGCTTACAGGTGATTAGATGGATACTGAAACAAGTGGAGATACTTTTCTACCACTCCAAGGTAAGTACATAAATTTTTTTGCAATGTTCATGCTAACAGATTCATCGTTATAGGGCAACATATATACATTTCTATTAGTCTTTCGGGCACTTTTCCCAGATATTTGATCAAAAGTGGTCTTGATGGTTAAGACCCACTCTGGAAATTTATAGGCAGTTTTTGACTATAAAAAGACATCTTTTAGACAGTATTTGGTTTTCTGAACAGAATTGCTGATCTTCACTATTTAAGGTTTCAATGATTTACAAGAGTGTGACAGCATACATTTATGACTTCAAAAATATTTTTAATGAAACATTTAGAAAATTTTACAAAAAATGTCATACTTATGTTTTTAGTGAAAAATGCATCCCTGGGAGTTACGAATTCATGAAAATGGGCATATAATATAATGCAAAAAAGTGCTAAAATGTTAATTATGACTCTCTGTAACTTAAAATAATGGTCCCGAAAAAATCTGAAAAAAGTCAGGAGAACTACTGGATACCTCTAAAACATATTCCCACAGTTATAACAATATTAATTTTTTTCAGCTTTGATTTCACAGAGAATGACCCATATATATATATGGGAGCAGAATTTCTGATTATCACTATTTAAGATTTAAATGGCTTACAAGAGTGTGACAGCATACATTTATGACTTTAAAAGTACTATTAACGAAAAATTCAGAAAATTTTACAGATAAGGTCATATTTATGTTTTTAGTGAAAAATGCATCCCTGGGAGCTACAAATTCATGAAAATGGGCATATAATGCAAGAAAGTGCTAAAATGTCAACTTTGACTCTCTGTAACTTAAAATAATGGTCCCAAAAAAATCTGAAAAAATTCAGGAAAACTACTGGATACCTCTAAAACATATTCCCACAGTTATAGCAATATTCATTTTTTTCATCTTTGATGTCACATATATATATGGGCTATTTCACGTCAAGTGGTACGATGAAAATTTTAAATCACTCCAAATTTTGTGAAAAGACTGGAAATATCTTCCAGAAGATAGAAAAAAAATTTGAGGTGTTAAAAATAATTTGCCTAAGAGTTATTCCACCATGAAAAATGGAAATTTTTCAATTTTTTAGAGAAATTATTATTTTCAAAGCCATTTGTCTCAAAATCTATTGATTTTTTTGAAAATACATTATAAACAACTTTTGTTCAAAATAATCTTTAGAACTTATCTACTTGGGTTGCAATTATTAATTTTAAAATCTCGAAGAGATAGAACGCCCGGAAATATTGAATATCAAAAAATGGCGACCACGCCACAATCGATTTTGATCTAACACCGCTCAAAAGATCACATTTTTTGAGAGCTTTCGAATGGCGGTGGTTAGATTATAGTAATAGGATAATACAATCAAATATTGATTTATAAGTATATCTAAAAAAATTTCCCTTTCATAATTAATTATAAAAACTACTTAATTTTCATGTCACTTTTAAACAATTTACAGTTACAAACTCTCCCTATTAAAAAAATTAGTACGAATTTAGTACAAAATCAGCACTAAATTTAGCGCTAAATCAGTACAAAATTGATACGAAATTCGTCCGAAATTTGTACAAATTCGTACCCTGAAAGTCCGAATTTACAGTTCTAAATAAGTACAAAATTCATGCAAAGAATATACAGAATTTGTACAAAATTATTACAAATTAGAACAAAATTCGTACGAAATTCGTACAAAATTAGCACATAATTTGTACCAAATTAGTACGAATTTTATATCCTGTTAAAAAAATTCAAGCTGATTCAGTACTGATTTTATAATGTAATCAATATGAAATCATCACTGCATCAATATAAAACCATCACCGAATCAGAGTAAAATCAGTACTGAATCTGCAGTAACTTTTTCCCAAAACGCAGAATTGAATATTTTTTTTATTATCATTTTAACGTCGCTCTTTTTATGCTCCCAAACCGGTGCTAATCAGCGATGGAGGTCATACGATGGCTTGGTGAAGAAAGCACTTGTTGAATATACATTCGCCAGTGGTGCTTGTATCAATCGGCCTGGCCAGGAATCGAACCTGGGACCTCCAGATTACGAGCTCGACGCCCTACCGACCGAGCCATCGCAGGCCTCGAATCACTTTTATTAATAACATATATATAAATTAACTTTTATTGTTTTATTACTCTGCGTGTAACTCTGATTCATCGCATATTCAGGAATGTCAATACCGATTTTGTACTGATTCAATCCTGATTTTGTACTGATTCTGTACCAATTCAATTCTGCGTTTTGGGAAAAAGTTACTGCAGATTCAGTACTGATTTTACTCTGATTCGGTGATGGTTTTATATTGATGCAGTGATGATTTCATATTGATTACATTATAAAATCAGTTCTGAATCAGCTTGAATTTTTTTAACAGGATATAAAATTCGTACAAATTTGGTACAAATTATGTGCTAATTTTGTACGAATTTCGTACGAATTTTGTTCTAATTTGTAATAATTTTGTACAAATTCTGTATATTCTTTGCATGAATTTTGTACTTATTTAGAACTGTAAATTCGGACTTTCAGGGTACGAATTTGTACAAATTTTGGACGAATTTCGTATCAATTTTGTACTGATTTAGCGCTAAATTTAGTGCTGATTTTGTACTAAATTCGTACTAATTTTTTTAATAGGGCTATATTTCCTTTATTGTACATTATACTGCAACTCTTTACGAATAAAATGAGGTGCGATATGACGCCTGTAGGCAGGGGAAATTTGATTTTTGTAAGCAATCTTTTTAACAAATAGAAGTACATGATAAAGATTATATTATATTATTAATTAATAATAATAAAAAAAATTTACAATTACTCTATAAATTCGGAAAAGTGAAATTTTACTCAAATCGAGTGATATTTCACTTTTTGAAATAGTCAAGAGTGTAGCAGTCGGATTCGAGTAAAAATTACTTTTCGTAAGAGTGACATAACACATTTTGACTTATTCACTCTTAAAAGAGCGAAAAAAATCCGTAAAGGAAAAATTTATTTTGTATCTGCATGTCGGATTACATATTAACTATATATTTTCTGGAATTAAATAGAATACATGAAATAATGAAAAAAATTTGCACCGGTCGATGTTAGGAATTGAACCTGGAACCCTCCGCGTCAAAATCGGGAACCTTACCGCTTGCGTTATCAACAAATTTTTATATTTTATACTTTGAATCTTCCTTATTTATTACATTGTGATCGAATAAAACTGGTTATTTATTAACATTTACTGCATTATTCCATTATTAGTGCCAATTAACTGATGAGTTAGTCGGTTTGTAATAAAAGTAAGCAAATTTCTGTCGATTCAGATTTGTTAAATACGTTAATTAGTTGTATATAAAAGTACAATAATAAGCAACCTAACGTATAATTAAAAATCAGCTGCAACCTCGAAAGATTCCATAAAACTGTAAAATAGTTTTAGGTAGAATGTTATATTCATGCAATATAGTGTAATTGATTGATACAGTATAGTGGCATAAGTCATTTATTAAAAGATTTCACTCTTTAAAGTATCATAATGAAAACAGAGAATTTTCACTCTTTTATTTCGAGTCATTTAAATCACTCTTTGGTTACGAGTCACAAAATTGACTTTTTTAAGAGTTATTTGCTAACACAATTAATCTAAAAGGAGTGACTGCAGTAGTCACTCTATTGAAGAGTGAACAAAATCACTCTTCAGAATTAAATCAAATAATAATTAATTTAAAATTTGATCAAATTAAATATCATTAATGAAGTTTGGACTTAGAAAATTTTTCAATCGTATTTTCAACAGTTACTTATAACCTGTAATTAAATCTTAAAGACCAAATAACAAAATAGCTCAGTGGTAAAGTATGAGCTTCCGGATCTAAAGATCGAAGGTTCAATTCCCGGGACTGAAACTTTTTTTTAAATTTTTTTAAAATTTACCTTATTCTAGCTAAGTGCCGATTCAATTTTTAACCTTATTTATTACAATAAAAAGAAATAAAAGATTTAACAACTATTGCCAATATGTTGGCAACATGCGGCAGGATGAGGTTTGGCGTTTTATTGGCAATATGTTTGCAATAACTATTGCTCATATCCCTGCAATATCTTGGCAATAGTTTATATTTTTACGAGGGATGGCAAAGAGTTGTAAGGCTGCATGATAGAATGAATCCGTCTAGCTTGCGCACGAGTTGATTCTCCGAGAAACGTTGCTCAGGACTGTGGATAGTTTTGAAAGACGTATACGCATGTGTCTTCAAGCCAACGGAGAAAACTTTGAACAATTTCTCCGTGGTTAAACGCGTCTGACGGAAGAGGCAAGGGGATTCACGATAATCAAGCACCCCGACATGAGAGGCAAGGGGACTCACGATAATCAAGCACCCCAAAGGAAACAGAACTTACTACGTCTTCGTCGTTGTTTCCGGAGAACGCTAAAAGTAAGATAAAAGTACTTTTGTTTTACATTTTTCGTAAGTCCCTTGTAAGGTCGGGTTAAAAAACTAGAAAATCTCCGTCATCATGTAAGAAGTAACATTCTTTTAGGACCTAATAACATAAAACAGAGAATGCAGACAAAAACATGGTTTATGAATGAAAATTGCGTCACGACCTCTCAAAAGTTCTTGAAAATTGATACCAAGGTCAAGCTAATCAAAAAGATTAACACCCTTAGAATTTATTGATCTTTCTTAAGCATTACAAACGGTAATATTGCCAGAAAAATCACGTTATTTGCGAAAAAGTACGACTAATCGTTTTTTCAAACATTTGACCTTCATTTTTGACCATTCCAAGGTCACAAAAACAATTTTTGCATAAGACAATTTTGATGTAAAATTTTCTGCTCTTGCCGAATCTGCACTCAAAAATAGGAGATCCCATTAGAAAAAACCATGTTGACCTTAAAATGACCTTCAAAATTGACTTCAGGTCAAAACTAGTGGTACCATTAAATGGCCCCCACTGTCCTAACTAACTTTCATCTGAACCATTTTTTTGTAGATGTCGTGGTTTAGAAGTAATTTGGGTCCATATATTAAAATGGGTCACCCTGTATATATTAATTATATTATATCTAAGATAGAAACTCCTATAGGTTGATAGGGAGTATACAAAATTTCAAATCGATAATTTTTTTAGTTTTAAAAAAAAACAATTTTTTCAAAAATAGGTTCCCATTTCAAATGTAAAAAATTAGACTTTGGAACATTGTGCAGAACAGTACATACACCAAGAACAGTACATTTTTAAGATCCATATTCTAATGTTTAATAGTTATCTAAACTTTCATTTATAGTATATTTATAACACTTGTTGTGGGAGATGGTTTTCTACCTTTCTCGAGGTTGTTCGCACGAGCGATGCGAGTTTATACAATATTTATACATTTACTTTTACTTATTATAGTTTACATATATATTATTACTTTTATATATATATTCTTATAATAGTTTCATACAATATTTTATAGCATTAGAATTTCAAAATCTGAAATGAAATTGGGATTTTGAGGTTAAAATGTTATATATTTTAAATGTTTAAAAAGCATTTTTTTCAAATTAAACGATTTTGTGACCAATTTTTATTTATAACTATGTATTATATTAAATATTGTGATACGATCTAATATATATATTTAGATTACTCATATTTTTTACGTTTTTTGAAAAAAAATTTATTCTTGTAGCTTAATTATTACCCGAAATATTTTTTTTTCTTTTTTAATCTATTACTAATCTATTACACCGTTAGAAAGATAAGAGCTTAAAGTTTATTATGCAATAATACTTAACGTGATATTTTTATTAACTTGAAAATACAAGTGAGTTAAAGCGAACTAAATTTTTGTCGTGTATTCCGCGTGTATTGAAAAAGTTGCTTTCCAAGGCAGTTAGAGGCAGTTGACGTTGTGGGAGGCACACAGAGTATGTGCAGTCACTCGGAATTCAAACTTATGCGGTGAATCTATGTCGAATATAAATTCATCTTTACACTTTAATTACCTTAACTAACCAAAAGAATTGCACAAATTAATTAGTTTAGATATACAATTTATTGGGCATTGCGAACTAATAATTAGTCTATAGACTTTATTAAGCAAAACTTTTACTCTTCGTCCACTATGGTTGGTGGAAATCCCAGAGTAAACCTTACCAAACATTGGAAATTGGCGTTTCGACCACGGCTCTCTATAGCTTTAGTCTCCTCAGTAAAGAGCTAGATGCCTTCCTTAGAGGCCCGTCGCAGATGGTCAGCGGCTACACTTATGCCTTGTACTTAATTGTTTCTCTAACGGGTAGAACGAACAATCGGATCCCCTGGTGGTAAGAACTTCAACCAACCAGGGTCCAACGTATTTTTACCCGAAGTCGCAAATTTTAAGAAAAGAGAATTTATCGCAAGCTAAAGATATTTTCAATATTAAATTTATCGGGCTTTGCGAACCAACATGCTTTATTAACATTTTCTTTCGTATATTGGTTGAACGATAAATTTTCCTTTTCTTCATAAGTTTAGCTTTGTTTGAATAAAAAAGATAACGATATAAAATTTTGTGTACTTCCTACCTATGCGAGTTCCAGTGTATCTACACAATCTCTTTTCTAGATGTGCTCCCAGGGGTTCTGTAAGGGGGATCACAAGAAAACTCGTACTACCCCTGATGCGTACCGAGACTGGTAATAAAGGTTCCCTTCAGGTACAAGGTACGCATCTATCTCTTTACCGACAGAAATTCGTGGCCTGACCTCACTAGAGGGTATTAAAGCCGCGGCTCAAAGACACTTCTCATCACTTAAATAGTCTTAACCTCAATGTATTGTCTAACACCTTTTTTATATATTCCATAATAGTTTTCTGCAATTGAAAATATTGAAATCAAAAACACCTTCCAAGAAGGTGTCAAAACCCGCAAGTATTTTGTGTTGACACCTTTTTTATATGTAACTTATATTTAACATTATGTATATATATATATACAGTTTCTGCAATTGAAAGTACTGAAATCAAAGCGGCATAATCGACAAGTATTTTGTATATATTACCGTAAATTTGTGATTAATTAAACATTTACATATATTTCTTAAACTCCAGAAAAAGTTCTGCAATAGAAAGTACTGAAATCAAAGCGGAATCAACAAGTATTTATTTTTAAAAATACAAATATCTATTAAATTGAAAACAAACATTTTTTCAGAAAAGCATCCTACAAATTTACATTTCAATTCTAGTCCTGTCATGTCCTACAAGCAATAAATAAATAATTTTTTAATAATTTTATTAATTTCTGCAAAACTGATAAAAAATAAATTTCTGACTTTTTTATTCTCTTTAAATACACAATGTCTATCCTTCCCGTGTCTTACAGCAATAGATAAATAATTTTATATAATAATAATAATAATAATATTCATTTGTGCAAAATTAATTTCTGCAAAACTAATAAAAAAGTAATTTCTCTCTTTTTTATTCTCTTTAAATAAAATAATACTTGCACCACCGTTGGTTAAGTATTTCAAAATTTTTTTATGATTTACTAATAAGGTAAAAGTACCAATTACTGGACACCTAAGGATATTAGACATTATGTTTAATGTATAGTTTGTTGAAAAATATACACAAAATTAAAAACTATTAGTGCTAATAAAAAGTATTTGCTTTATAGCGTGTGTTGCATTAATCGCACTAATCTTCATGTTAAATTTTCATAATATAAATGAAAATACAATTGATGTCATTGAACCAATATCTGGACTAACAAAACGTGATTGTACCTCTGTCCGAATGCATACGTCCCAATAACTGTACGTAACTTTACCATGCTGTAAATGATAATTTAAAAAGCAACTGCACCATAATAAATAATTAATAAATACGTAAAATCTGTGCAGAGAATATAATTATTTATTAATTAATGTATAAAGTTTTTTACGAAGGAAAGTATATAAAGTAAAGTAAAGGTTAAATAAGAAACTTATATTAAATACGTTTATTACAAAATTTTAACAAATTTAACAATGTATGAATGTTTCTGATTAATATTTACACACTTATATTAATATTAAATGAATAAACTGAAACAGTTATTTTAATATGCAGTATTTAATTATAAAATTTGTAGGTTAACTTTGTCTTATTCTAAATTTACTAATTTTTCTTATACAATACATACATTATAGTATAAATAAATATAACTGTAAAATAGTTAATACTTACTCAATTCTTTAATGAATAAATAATAATTTAGAACAAAAGTCGAGATCATGAGAAATTATTACACTGGTCAGTTACTAGGACATACCTCGATAGAACGTAACAAATAATATAAACTATATTTTTAATAAAAAAAAGTATAAAGCAACAAAAACATATTGTTTAATATTGATTATAGTACATTAAAAATTATGTTTATGCATTTTTTAGATGTTATAACTAATAAATATATCCCAAATCGCCTTAAGCGTGCACGCGAATTTCTTAGCAAATCGTTCAGAAAATCCGTTATTTTAGTATTGTGAACATCATTAGTCAAATATTGATTTTATATAAATTAAAACAAAACCGACATAAAACTTTTTTTCGTTTAACCTAACGAATATTCAAAGTATTTAAATATATTAAATACGTTTATATGTCTGCTCTCATAATTTTGCAAAACGTAATTTTCCATTCGTGTCCAGCATCTGGGACTTGTCCAGTCATTGGTACTTTTACCTTATCCTCTTGTATACTGATGATAGTTTAAAAAAAGTTGAAATAAAGCAATCTAATGTTTAAAACCTAATATTTCTAATTTGGAACGTGTCTATTCTTTTTCTAATCATAAATAGTTGTCAAGTGCGGGTGCTTTGTTTAATTGCTGAAGTCAAATAAAAATTAATCGCTGATACGATATATACAGGTCTCATGAGAAACATTAAGTCATATATATACTTAATCTTACCTTAAAATATTTATAAGCCCTTGATAGAAACATGCATATGCAGTGTGTTATGCAGTTAGAATTAGACTTAACATACAAGAGAAAGAAAGCAATTCAACGAGTGGTGCAAGTATTATTTTATTTAAAGAGAATAAAAAAGAGAGAAATTACTTTTTTATTAGTTTTGCAGAAATTAATTTTGCACAAATGAATATTATTATTATTATTATATAAAATTATTTATCTATTGCTGTAAGACACGGGAAGGATAGACATTGTGTATTTAAAGAGAATAAAAAAGTCAGAAATTTATTTTTTATCAGTTTTGCAGAAATTAATAAAATTATTAAAAAATTATTTATTTATTGCTTGTAGGACATGACAGGACTAGAATTGAAATGTAAATTTGTAGGATGCTTTTCTGAAAAAATGTTTGTTTTCAATTTAATAGATATTTGTATTTTTAAAAATAAATACTTGTTGATTCCGCTTTGATTTCAGTACTTTCTATTGCAGAACTTTTTCTGGAGTTTAAGAAATATATGTAAATGTTTAATTAATCACAAATTTACGGTAATATATACAAAATACTTGTCGATTATGCCGCTTTGATTTCAGTACTTTCAATTGCAGAAACTGTATATATATATATACATAATGTTAAATATAAGTTACATATAAAAAAGGTGTCAACACAAAATACTTGCGGGTTTTGACACCTTCTTGGAAGGTGTTTTTGATTTCAATATTTTCAATTGCAGAAAACTATTATGGAATATATAAAAAAGGTGTAATAAAATATAAATAAGTAGAGAAAATATGGGAGTTAGATTCAAAATACTTGTCGATTCCAGTTTGATTTCAGTCCTTTCAATTGCAAAAGCTTCATATATGGAGATTTGTAATATAAAAAAAAATATTTAATTAAAATTTAAAGAAACAGACAAAAGCTGGGAGTAATAATTAAAGTTATTTATTAGATAAATTTTATTTATAAAAAAAAATTATTTTTAGCAAAAATGTGAAATATTGAAAAAAAATTTAAAAACCGTGATTGGAAAATACCCATACTTATGCGGATTTATGCCGTCTTGACGGTTTTAAAAAAATGGACTAAGTAATTCTTTAATTTAACTACCGGATAAGTATTTTGAAAATATGTTTGGAATCCACCCATACGTGCGAATTACAAAAATTATAAATTAAACATTTTCTAAAAATAATATGTACAGATTTTTAGCTCTTTTTGGCCATTGTTACAAAATACTTGTCGATTATACCGCTTTGATTTAAGTACTTTTAATTGCAGAAACTTTATATATATAAAATGTTAAATATAAGTTATATATAAAATAGGTGTGAACACAAAATACTTGCGGGTTTTGACACCTTCTTGGAAGGTGTTTTTGATAAGTAATTTGTATTCAAATGGCAATTACATGAATGTACAACAAAATAAAAACAATTAAAAATGGTAATTTTTTGTCCAAAAATGAAAACAAAATTTGTGGCCTCCAATGACCTCCTCCCCCCATTCAGTCCCCAGACTATTTGTATGTAGCACAATTCCCATTGATTTTTTTGTTATACATGTTAAATCCAAAAAGAACGTTTGCAAATTTATTTTAAAGTTCATTGTGTTAAAATGCTGTATTTCACTCAAGTATAGCTCTCTAATTTTTACTTTTCATAAAAGTCCGCATTATTACTTTATTAATTTGTGTAATTTGATAAGCATTACTTTTTCTATTTATTTATCTGCAATGTGCAATAAATTTTACTCTAATACATTCATGCATATTTAAAAAATCTAAATTTTTAATCGTTTATAAATTGTCAACTTTTATAATACCTTTATTCTGCAAATTCCATAAAGTTTTCAAAAAAATATTATGAGACATCATTAAGTATGTCAAAATTAGAATTAATAAGATTATACATTATAAAGTTACAAGTGTGCTTCATACGAGTCTTGTTTGTCAATTACTTTTAAGTATTTTGTTCATTATTTATAATTCATTATTATTAAATATATTTTTTAAAATACACTAATTAATTGGTAAAATCATGTAGATTGTTTATAAATACTTACTTAAGTGAAATAATAAATTTCTATTTATTTATCTGCAATGTACAATAAATTTTACTCTAATACATTCATGCATATTTAAGAAATCTAAATATTTAATCATTTATATAAATTGTCAACTTTTATACGTATAATACCTTTATTCTGCAAATTACATAAAGTTTTGAAAAAAATATTATGGGACATCATTAAGTATGTCAAAATTACAATTAACAAGATTATACATTATAAAGTTACAACTGTGCTTTATACGAGTCTTGTTTGTCAGTTACTTTTAAGTATTTTGTTCATTATTTATAATTCATTATTAATAAATATATCTTTAAAGCACATGAATTAATTAGTAAAATTATGTAGAATCTTTATAAATACATAGTGAAGTGGTATAATAATTATTTTACAGAACTACTAATAAAAACTTGTATTTAAAAAAATAGCGCAAGGCAGTATACTGGGTTCTCTATGTTAGGAACTGTATTAGATTAAAATAATAATTTATATTGTTTCATTGGTGATATAGCATATAATATTTACAAGGTAAAATGTTCCTCACAGCAAATTTGCTTTAATTTTACTTTATACTAATAATTTTTCATTGCAGAGACGTTATTTGCTTAAAATTAATATACTTTAAAAATAACCCTTTCTTATTCAGTGAATTTAATATGATACACTTATAGTTTTAATTAAGCTAAATTTATTTGTAACAAATTAAATTCTATATTATTGGGTTACTATAATAATTAATGACAACAGTACAATTTAATATTATAATTTTAGTACAACACAAGAAATTCTATTTAATTACTTAACTATATATGTTAGTTAGTGTCACTATCAAACATTTTATAGGCATGTGAAAGTTACAAAATTATTAAATGCCTTTTACACGTACCAAACAACTGACACATTGATTTTATTTAAATATTAAAAAAGGTATTCAATAAATATATGTAAAGAGAACAATAACTTATCAACATTCTTTTAAATTATTTAAGTCAGTACATATAATACTATTAAGCAATCATTTCACTTAACGTTGGAAAGAATATCATACTACATATGTTATAGTCCATATAATTATTAAATATTATGTACTTGGCAAAGTATCGAACACATATATTGGCTTTATATAGAAAATAAAATGATTATTCAGTAATTTTAATTAGGATAGAGAAAGATCAAGCATCCACTTAATTAAAATCTATTGTTTTTTAAATTATTTTGGTCAATGTGGAAAACATTGAGATATCATGAGGGATTCATTATAAAAATACAAGCATAAGTCCCTTCAAATAATATAAACTTAAAGCAAACACATCAAATTATACAAATAAAATGAATTAATAATATAATAAATATAATTAAAAGAATGTAATAATATACATTTATTTTTTGTGCAATTCTTATTAATATTATACTTTAAGATTAAAAAAAGTTATACCATCGCTTGCATGGAAATGAAAACATTGTTTTCATGGTTAGAATTTTATCAATGTTTGTCTTTCTCTCTCTCTCTCTCTCTCTCTCTCTCTCTCTCTCACTCTTTCTCTCGTCGAGATGTCAAAGGTCGACATATACTAGTATAGGATATGGGCGAATATGAAATCTTCACCTTGCAATAGTATCTGCATTGCACTACAATAAAAAATACCGAAACGGAATAATGTGAGGTATTGGAAATAATTACGTAAATTAATAATTTTAATTCATAACTTTTCACACAAAATCAGCCAGATGATTCAACTGTGACAAAAGTATTCACCTGAAACTAGCTCCCTCTCGTGGCCACGTTTGAACTTCTTCTATAAGTTTTTACTTCTGTACGCGCTCTCTCACGGGCTGGAAAGCATTGTTTCTCTTTCTATCTCATGCCTTTCCTATACTATCTCTATCTCATTTTGTTTGAAGTTGACTATATATATCAAAAGGGAGAAGACGAAAATTGAGGAAAGGAAATCAGCAAGCAATATCTTTGGCATTGATTTTCTTGATTGTGCGTAAATGAATTCGTGTAAAACTTGTTGTACAGTAAAGATTAATAAATAAGGAACTTAATGCGTGGTCAATAGCACACATACATAATGTAATAATGCAGCGGTTAGAAAAGTAAAAATCTGGGGGGCTAGTTAGCTGTATATAATGGCTCTCGCGCCTATACTTGCGTCAGGCGCTATCGCGCCTTTTGATTTATTTATATATTCAAATTGTTTTATTCATTTATTTATTAAATATTATGTACTTGGCAAAGTATCGAACACATATATTGGCTTTATATAGAAAATAAAATGATTATTCAGTAATTTTAATTAGGATAGAGAAATCAAGCATCCACTTAATTAAAATCTATTGTTTTTTAAATTATTTTGGTCAATGTGGAAAACATTGAGATATCATGAGGGATTCATTATAAAAATACAAGCATAAGTCCCTTCAAATAATATAAACTTAAAGCAAACACATCAAATTATACAAATAAAATGAATTAATAATATAATAAATATAATTAAAAAATGTAATAATATACATTTATTTTTTGTGCAATTCTTATTAATATTATACTTTAAGATTAAAAAAAGTTATACCATCGCTTGCATGGAAATGAAAACATTGTTTTCATGGTTAGAATTTTATCAATGTTTGTCTTTCTCTCTCTCTCTCTCTCTCTCTCTCTCTCTCTCTCTCACTCTTTCTCTCGTCGAGATGTCAAAGGTCGACATATACTAGTATAGGATATGGGCGAATATGAAATCTTCACCTTGCAATAGTATCTGCATTGCACTACAATAAAAATACCGAAACGGAATAATGTGAGGTATTGGAAATAATTACGTAAATTAATAATTTTAATTCATAACTTTTCACACAAAATCAGCCAGATGATTCAACTGTGACAAAAGTATTCACCTGAAACTAGCTCCCTCTCGTGGCCACGTTTTGAACTTCTTCTATAAGTTTTTACTTCTGTACGCGCTCTCTCACGGGCTGGAAAGCATTGTTTCTCTTTCTATCTCATGCCTTTCCTATACTATCTCTATCTCATTTTGTTTGAAGTTGACTATATATATCAAAAGGGAGAAGACGAAAATTGAGGAAAGGAAATCAGCAAGCAATATCTTTGGCATTGATTTTCTTGATTGTGCGTAAATGAATTCGTGTAAAACTTGTTGTACAGTAAAGATTAATAAATAAGGAACTTAATGCGTGGTCAATAGCACACATACATAATGTAATAATGCAGCGGTTAGAAAAGTAAAAATCTGGGGGGCTAGTTAGCTGTATATAATGGCTCTCGCGCCTATACTTGCGTCAGGCGCTATCGCGCCTTTTGATTTATTTATATATTCAAATTGTTTTATTCATTTATTTATTTAGTTATTCTATGTTGCACCGTCCCATATACACTTGAATGAAAGTATTTAAGGGATGGTAGATGACGAGAAATTGTAATGACGAATATGAATGCTTTATGTGTCGTTCAATTTTAAATTATATTGACAGTTGTTTTATTTATATTATATTTTATCTGCAGATTCAGTATGATATATACAAATACCCAATAACACAAATGCCCAATAACCCAAATACCCAATAACCCAAATACCCAATAACTCAAATACTCCGTCGCCTCTTAATTCCAACAAATATAATTTAATAAAACACAATAATCCGAATACCCATTTCGCAAAAATCGTATTGAAAATTTAGTTTTCGAAAAAAGAATCCCTCGAAACAACTGTCGTTCGAAATAGAAATTTTCAAAAAACTATCCACCGAAAAAACAAAATGGACATAGGCAGCTTCTACGTCAGCGCTCCCTACGTCAGAGATACATACGTTACACGGTGTGACGTATAGCCATCAGGTTAAGCAGCCGATCATTCTCGGATCAGTTGCTCATAACTCGACAGTTAATAGGTTTTAACTATTTATTTTCGCGCTGACCTCGGGGGTAGTCATCGGTACGACTCCCTTTAAATTGTTACGTTGATTTATTATAGTTTAATTATTTATTGACTCGGCGAAACGATGTTTCTCGCCGATTAATTTAATATATCGATTGTTGATAACATTTTTACCGGTCAAAGTCCTATCTCACGAACACCGCCCTCTCCGGCGTTTATCCTAGTTGGCAATTTTGGGCATAGGGCCCAACACACGGTATAAAAGTCAAACGAGATGTTTGACGTTGTTAACGGCATTGCACGGGAATCAAAGTGATTCACGGCCGCATCCTGGGACTATACACTTAAGGTTGGTAAGTTGGGACAAATTGGGCTTAGCCGGGGGCCTTACATTTCCTTAGTACCCACCCCGTTACAGAGTACAATATTATAGAATTAAATGTTTTATGAGTATTTCTAAAAAATTTACATTTCCGAAATATTTGTCATTTTAGTTTTTTACCGATAAAAAAAATTTTAAAAATATTTAAAAAATATTTTTTTTTAATCAAGAATGCAATAGAAAGTACTGAAATCATAGTGGAATTTTACTGTTTTGTAAGAAATAACCATTTTTTTAACGCATAAATGAAATGATAATTAAATATTTTTATTTTATTTTTCTTTTTTATTAATTTATTAAAATTATACACTGATGTATTAATAAAAACACCTTCTACGAAAATGTCAACATTTGCAAGTATGGTTTTCAATCACACTTTGAAAAATGTTATCTGATAAAAAAATCTTTAATTATTACTCCCATCCTATTTCTACTTATATTTTGCTTAAACTCCATAAAAAGTTTCTGCAATAGAAAGTACTGAAATCAAATATCGACAAGTAATTTTAATTGAATATTTATATATTTTTTTTGCTTAAACTCCAAAAAGTTTCTGCAACAGAAAGTTCTGAAATCAAAGCGGAATAATCCACAAGTATTTTTTACCATACCATACACTGAATTTTTTTTAATTAAACTTTTATATATTTTGATAAAACTCTATAAAAAGTTTTAATTAATTTCCACAAAACTGATAAAAATGAAATTTTGTTTTTAATTGTCTTTAAATAAACAATGCCTATCCTTCCCGTGCTTTACATCAGTAGATAAACAATTTTATAGAATTATAACCTTTTTTATATGTAACTTATATTCCATAATAGTTTTCTGCAATTGAAAGTACTGAAATCAAAAACACCTTCCAAGAAGGTGTAAAAACCCGCAAGTATTGTTATTCTAATCAAACTTTGAAAATTGTTATCTGATAAATAAATAATTTTAATTCTAACTCCCTTATTTTATCTATTTCTTTGAATTTTAATTAGACATTTTTTTTAATATTACAAAAATTACATATAAAAAATTTCTGGAATTGAAAGAACTGAAATCGACAAGTATTTTGAATCGTACCATAAATATATATTTTAAATAAACATTTATATATATATTACTTAAACTTCGTAAAAAGTTTCTGCAATTGAAAGCACTGAAATCAAACTGTAATCGACAAGTATTTTGAATCATGCAAAAATGTCTACCAATCTGAATACGGATTTTTTTTATTAAAAGTATCTTATACTTTTACTTTTCATTTCTGGCCCTGCCATGTCTTATAGTAATAAATACATAATATTCTAATATGATGTTAATTTGTGCAAAATTAATGTCTGCAAAACTAATAAAATGGACATTTCTTCTTTTTTATTCTTTTAAATAAAATAATATTTGTACCTCAAATTATTTTATTAATAATAAATTATTATTAATATATTAAGTCAAGTATTATTTTATTTAGAAGAATAAAAAAGAAGAAATGTCCATTTTATTAGTTTTGCAGAAATTAATTTTGCACAATTTAACATCATATTAGAATATTATGTATTTATTACCGTAAGACATGGCAGGGCCAGAAATGAAAAGTAAAAGTATAAGATACTTTTAATAAAAAAAATCCGTATTCAGATTGGTAGACATTTTTGCATGATTCAAAATACTTGTCGATTACAGTTTGATTTCAGTGCTTTCAATTGCAGAAACTTTTTACGAAGTTTAAGTTATATATATATAAATGTTTATTTAAAATATATATTTATGGTACGATTCAAAATACTTGTCGATTTCAGTTCTTTCAATTCCAGAAATTTTTTATATGTAATTTTTGTAATATTAAAAAAAATGTCTAATTAAAATTCAAAGAAATAGATAAAATAAGGGAGTTAGAATTAAAATTATTTATTTATCAGATAACAATTTTCAAAGTTTGATTAGAATAACAATACTTGCGGGTTTTTACACCTTCTTGGAAGGTGTTTTTGATTTCAGTACTTTCAATTGCAGAAAACTATTATGGAATATAAGTTACATATAAAAAAGGTTATGATTCTATAAAATTGTTTATCTACTGATGTAAAGCACGGGAAGGATAGGCATTGTTTATTTAAAGACCATTAAAAACAAAATTTCATTTTTATCAGTTTTGTGGAAATTAATTAAAACTTTTTATAGAGTTTTATCAAAATATATAAAAGTTTAATTAAAAAAAATTCAGTGTATGGTATGGTAAAAAATACTTGTTGATTATTCCACTATGATTTCAGTACTTTCTATTGCATTCTTGATTAAAAAAAAATATTTTTTAAATATTTTTAAAATTTTTTTTATCGGTAAAAAACTAAAATGACAAATATTTCGGAAATGTCAATTTTTTAGAAATACTCATAAAACATTTAATTCTATAATATTGTACTCTGTAACGGGGTGGGTACTAAGGAAATGTAAGGCTCCCGAATATTGCTATAACTGTGGGAATATGTTTTAGAGGTATCCAGTAGTTCTCCTGAATTTTTTCAGATTTTTTCTGGGCTATTATTTTAAGTTACAGAGAGTCAAAGTTGACATTTTAGCTCTTTTTTGCATTATATGCCCATTTTCATGAATTTTTAGCTCCCAGAGGGGATGCATTTTTCACTAAAAACATAACTTTTTTGTAAAATTTTCCGAACTTTTCATTAAAAATACTTTTAAAGACATAAATGTATGCTGTCACACTCTTGTAAACCATTTAAACCTTAAATAGTGAAAATCAGCAATTCTGTTCCGGACTTTGGTAATCTAATACTGTCTAAAAGATGACTTTTTATAGTCAGAAACTGCCTAAAAATTTCCAGAGTGGGTCTAAGTCATTAAGATTACTAGTGGTCAAAATATCCGGGAAAAGTGCCCGAAATGATAATAGAAATGTATATTTGTTGCCTTATAACGATGAATCTATTACCATGATCATTGCAACAAAATTTATGCACTTACTTTGGAATGGTAGAAAAGTATCTCCACTTGTTTCAATATCCATCTAATCCCCTGTAAGCTGCTAAAAATACAAATATTATTATACAATTATAAAAAATTATTTTTTAAACATTTATAATGCTGGATTTTTAGTTTTAAACCCTTACAAGAATTATAATACTAATCTGAAGGATTACTATAAAAGTATCAACATTATTATTATTATTATTCAGCAATACATTATTTGAATTTCACAAACTTGTCACTGTCATGTTATCATATTACTCATTATAATTTCAGATCCGATTTATTTATCAGCTTACAGGTGATTAGATGGATACTGAAACAAGTGGAGATACTTTTCTACCACTCCAAGGTAAGTGCACAAATTTTGTTGCAATGATCATGGTAATAGATTCATCGTTATAAGGCAACAAATATACATTTCTATTAATATTTCGGGCACTTTTCCCGGATATTTTGACCATAAGTGATCATAATGATTTAGACCCACTCTGGAAATTTTTAGGCAGTTTCTGACTATAAAAAGACATCTTTTAGACAGTATTAGGTTACCAGAGTCCGGAGCAGAATTGCTGATTTTCACTATTTAAGGTTTAAATGGCTTACAAGAGTGTGACAGCATACATTTATGTCTTTAAAAGTATTTTTAATGAAAAATTTAGAAAATTTTACAAAAATGTCATATTTATGTTTTTAGTGAAAAATGCATCTCCTGGGAGCTAAAAATTCATGAAAATGGGCATATAATGCAAGAAAGAGCTAAAATGTCAACTTTGACTCTCTGTAACTTAAAATAATGGCCCAGAAAAAATCTGAAAAAATTCAGGAAAACTACTGGATACCTCTAAAACATATTCCCACAGTTATAGCAATATTAATTTTTTTCAGCTTCGATTTCACAGAGAATGACCCATATATATATATGAGAGCAGAATTTCTGATTATCACTATTTAAGATTTAAATGGCTTACAAGAGTGTGACAGCATACATTTATGACTTTAAAAGTACTATTAACGAAAAATTCAGAAAATTTTACAGATAAGGTCATATTTATGTTTTTAGTGAAAAATGCATCCCTGGGAGCTACAAATTCATGAAAATGGGCATATAATGCAAGAAAGTGCTAAAATGTCAACTTTGACTCTCTGTAACTTAAAATAATGGTCCCAAAAAAATCTGAAAAAATTCAGGAAAACTACTGGATACCTCTAAAACATATTCCCACAGTTATAGCAATATTTATTTTTTTCATCTTTGATTTCACAGAGAACCACCCATATATATATATATATTTCAAAATTATGTTTTTTCAAGAATAGATAATATATATATATACATATATATACATATATATATATATATATATATTATTAATTTATATAAGAATAATTAATATTATTTACGTATAGTTATCTAGTTGTTCCTGATGGGTTGACGTGGATGTCCAGGGTGTTGCTACTTGATCAGCGTGTCTTTTTTTTTTTTTTTTGAAAAGAGTTTTTATTTGCTTATAGATTAATACATAATTAGTGTAAATGAATTTATTGTTCGTCTAGTTATTATAATGAGATGAAGAATTTATTGATCACCACGAACAATTTTTAATGTGACAAAACAATCTTTTTGCCGACGTTTCGGATGTTTTATTTATTACATCCCTTTTCAAGGCTATAAATGCATATAAAATTATTAAAATATGAACGTTGTCAAAATAAAGAAAAATAAAATAGATATTAAAAAATAACCAAAAACTCACCAATAAGTCATGTTAAGTTAAAAAATAATCATGGTGTAACACAGTGATCTTAATAAAATTTAATTTACAAAAATTCAATAATAACTGACAAAGCAATTCTGAAAAAACAAAATCACCAAAAGTTCGTTAATTATTTAAAAAAACCAAAAGTTAAAAATTTACAAAAAGATATATAGTATTTAAAAAAATTTTTTTCTAATTATAATTATATTAAAATAAAAATGCTAATAAAACTCACACAATAATTTATAACACTAAAAATCACTTCAGACTTTTGCTAAGGAACACCCCAGAGGGGGTCCAAAGCATAAATAATTAATATAAGCACGACTATTAGAGCCTAACCTCTAACCAATACTATAAAATTGTGTATATGAAAACGTTGAGAAGAGGGGGAAAAAAACATAGTATATCGGAATAAGCGGGTACAAGAGAGAAAACACTAATATGCATCTCTTGTAAGTACAAGAACGGTAGCAAGAATAAATAGGCCTTTTTCTTATGTATATAAATGAATATACGATCAATGTATACATCCCACAACACTATCTAAAACTATTTTATAAAAATTTTTAAGATTATTTGTATCCTCCATGCGGTTTAAAATATTTTTGTTAGAATAAATAATAATCATTTCAGAAAAAAGACGTTTGTTGTAATTATTCTCTATGTCTAAAATAGTGGTCTTTTCAAAGTTAATAGTATGTCCAGCATTAATTGTATGCATCGCAACTGCAGATCTCTCATTTTTATTTTTTATATCATTTTTGTGTTCATTTATACGTAATTTCAATTTCCTTTTGCTAGTGCCTATATAAATTGCAGTACAATCACTACATGGAATTCTATAAACAATGTTGCATACATCATACTTAATTAACTCATCTTTTCCCAATTTAATAATGTGATTAAACTTATTTATTGTGCAATTAATCGATAAAAAATTATGCTTATTAAAAATATTATTAAGCTTAGGAGTTAAATTTTTAAAAATTGGTAAAACTACCTTCGGTCTGCGCATCAAATCTCTAGTTCTATTATATTTTGTATTTGCAAAATTAATGTTAACATCATTATTATTATTAATATGTGCCAACCTCTTACCCATATATTTCAATATGAAATTATAAGGATAAGAATTTTGGCTTAAGAATTCTTTAATTATTTTCAAATTTTCATCATGGAACGAAGAGTGCGAAAGTAATATGCCCTTGTCCACCAAGTTATAAACCATTGCAATTTTTTGATGTTGATGTGGATCGTGGGAGAAATAATTAAGATATCGACCAGATGCTGTTTTTTTCCGGAACCAACAAAAATCCGGACATTTTTTTTTTAAATTTAATCCTTCCGAGATACATAAAGTTGAAGAAAAGACGTGTTTTAAAAGAAAACCACCAGTCAAAACGTAAAAAGGACTTTAAAACAATGTTTATATAGTGCGTTCGAAAGCTCTTGATTCAAGCTTTTCAATTTTTTTTATAAAATTATTTTCCGATGTTTGGTTGAAGTGCAGTTTTAAAATGAAGACGAACAAGAAAATCCGAATTTTATACATTTTGATTTTTATGTTAAAAACATTAAAAAACAAAAAATTTAAATAGGGACGGTAAATTATTAAAAAGCCCTTGCTTCAAGCTTTTAAATGAGCTGTCGAACGATTATTTATCTCAATTTTTACCCAAGTTACGATACTTTTTGTAACGGGTGAAATTGAGTCGAAGTGGGCAAAAGCAATTGGCCGGTAGTGTATATATGTACATAACGGTTACAAATTCCCATAAGAGGTCTGCGATGGCTCGGTTGGTAGGGCGGCGGGCTCGTAATCTGGAGGTCCCAGGTTCGATTCCCGGCCCCGGCCGACTGATACAAGCATCACTGGGGAATGTGTTTTCAACAAGTGCTTTCTTCACCAAGACATCGTATGACCTCCGTCGCTGATTAGCACCGATTTAGGAGCACAAAAAGAGCGACGTTAAAAAAAATCATTATTTGTATAATTAGATAATAATTACAGGTAAAAATTATGACTTAATAACTAAGAAAAACCCTGTATCTTTCTATGTAGGGAGTATGGGAAGGTAAAGATAGGAAAGTGGGTGGGCGGTTGAGAGAACTATAAGTCTCTGTTAGTGTTTATAATTTATGAAAATAATAAAAAAATAAAAAGAATTTATGAATATCAATTACTTTGAATTATAAAATATTAGTTATTTTTATCTGGCATATTATGAAGGCTACATTTCCGTATTTCATCTTTGGTGTTATCGACTAACCACCAGTATTTTTTGTGTTTTGTTTAGATTTATCAGTAGAATCATTGTTGGGAATGGAGGTACTATATTTATACAGAGTTGAGCATTATCCGAATTAAAAATTATCTATTTATTCATCTAAATAAAATTTTATTCTTATTCGTATTATTCGTTATTTGCGTTATTCGTATTTAATAGAAACCGTTATTTGTTTTTCTTTCTATTCGTTATTCGGGATATTCGTTATTGGCGATATCTACTATCTGCAATATTCGTTATTCGTCATATTATCTAGATGATTGTACAAAATTCAAACAAATATTAATTAGGTGTATAAGAATTAGCGCCCATAATAGTCGTTTTCGATACAAGTGTGAAAGCGTTGGTTTTCAAACGAGTGCAAGTTTATCAGAACAGGGGTACGTAGGTAACACACGCATGAGTGAAGTACCAGCTTTCACACTTGTAATAACAATATTTTTTGATACCATGGATGAAAATACAATCTTAAGGGGCTGTCGGACTCAAAAAACGGCCATTTTTTATATTTTTTTTATAAACAAAAGAATAAATTCTTAGAAAATCCTGAATGCCATCCCTTTAGTTTATAATTTAATTATGATATTTACGTTGAAAATTTATGCTTTTTTTGACTAATAATTACCGACCAAAAATTGCTTATTTAATTATTATTGAAAAAAAATCATTTTTTTTTAATCGAAACGCTATGCCCTTGCTTCTGTTTTAAGCTGCCCTTATGAATGATTTCAGATTTTTAATTTAATATTTTCAGATTATTTGCAGATTGCACTCGAGGCGAAAAACTCCATTTTACGCACTAACGAAATGTACTATTATTATCTAAGTATTTAAGTAAAATAAGTAAATAAAGTATCTAAATAAAATTCTGATACAAAAAGATAAATATCTATTTTAGAAACGAATATTTGAATATCGAATATAGAATTACGAATAAATGATTAATTGAATAGCCGAATTACAAATAAATAGATGTAAATAACGAATAACTATTCGAATAAGATTTTAGTTGAATAAATTTATTCGTAGAAAATATTTAGATAATTATTCGTTTCATTTTATTCGTTATTCGTATTCGAATAATTTTTGCTCAACTCTGTATTTATAATCAGTGTTACTTATAATTTTTGTGATATCTATTGTTTTATTATTTTGATGCCTTGGGTAGTGATATAGAATTGGTAAGTTTTTATTGTTCTGTATTGTTGATTTATGATCAAGGTATATAAAAGAATGTGGTGGAACATATCCCAATTCACATTTTGCAAGAATTTCGTTAATATTAATTTGTGTACAATCCAATAAATATTTATTATCTACGTTGTGTATACGGAGAGAAATGTATAATTAAAAATTGCTATACTTTTCAGTAATCGGAACACAAACTCATTTATGAAGGAAATTTAATATACTTCTATAAAATTATGCTATATATCAGAATAAAATTTTACTATGCGGTATAGTAAAAATTCTATATAATGTACACTTGAATACATTTTCATACATAGTATAGTAAAATTTAGAAAAATTACTGTCAAATACATTCAGATAAGCGAGCAAAAATTATGAAGAAAGCGTAAAGACAATGCGACTGGTTAACCCGTTTACGCCCAAACTGGCATAAAATGTTTTAATTTTTCAACCGCTATTTTCCTTAAATAAAAGTGATTCAATCTTGATGAAAATACATATATTTTTTCATTTTTTCCCGCTCTTTTCGAACCCGATCTTAGAATGACGGTATCTATCGCCATTTTTAAAATATGACGGTTTAAAAATGAAAAAACACAAAAAATTTGATATTTTTTTCCAAATAATCATGAATTTGACCCAGAAGCTGTTATCGGAGGACGTTAAAACTCTAAATTGGGTGGAATACAGACCTGTACTAAAAGATAAGATAGGTAGAAAATCGAAATTCAAAATGGCTGCCACTGAAACGCCTATTTTTATGCACAATTGTAATAAAAAGGTTTACGATGTTATTTCTTGATAAGTTTACATTTTGCGACAAAAGTTTAAAGAATAAAAAGTGTTTAAAATTAGTCAAAGAATATGTACGAATTTTTTCATAATTTTTTGATGATTTTTTAATTTTTGTATTTTGGCCATTTTTCGAAAAATCCAAAAACCATTCAGAAAATTCTGAAAAAATTCACACGTATTTTTCGACTAATTTTAAAAAGTTTTTATTATATAACATGTTTTCATAGAGTTGAAACTTTTGGAGAAAACACCGCAAACATTTTATTATATTCATACATGTATGAAATGTACGATATGGTTTACGCTATTGTATACATCAATAAAGTAACTATCTTTATTTCAATTAATAATTAACTAGCTATCAAATTCTATAGCTGATACTACTGACCTTTATTTTTATTCACCTTTATGTGAATTTTTTCAGAATTTTCTGAATGGTTTTTGGATTTTTCGAAAAATGGCCAAAATACAAAAATTAAAAAATCATCAAATATTATGAAAAAGTTCGTACATATTCTTTGACTAATTTTAAACACTTTTTATTCTATAAAATTTTTTGCAAAATGTAAACTTATCAAGAAAAAAAATCGTAAACCTTTTTATTACAACTGTGCATAAAAATAGGCGTTTCAGTGGCAGCAATTTTGAATTTTGATTTTCTACCTACCTTATCTTTTAGTACAGGCCTGTATTCCACCCAATTTAGAGTTTTGACGTCCTCCGATAACAGCTTCTGGGTCAAATTCATGATTATTTGGAAAAAATGTCAAAATTTTTGTGTTTTTTCAGCTTTAAACCGTCATATTTTAAAAATGGCGATAGATACCGTCATTCTAAGATCGGGTTCGAAAAGAGTAGAAAAAAAATGAAAAAATACATGTATTTTCATCAAGATTGAATCACTTTTACTTAAGGAAAATAGCGGTTGAAAAATGAAAACATTTAATGCCAGTTTGGGCGTAAACGGGCTAAGACCGCTAATTACCCTGTTTCAACGATAACAATAGTAAGTATTAATTATTTTTGTAATAATGTTTATTACTATAAACTTAATATATAAAGTAAGCAAAATGCGACAACAACAAACAGCTCAAATGCTAGGTTAAGTTTGTTAATTGAAGAGAAACCGTTGCCACAACAATACATTTAAAAATGTACAAAAAATACATTCTTTTTTGTTAGAAACATGAAAGAGATGGAATCAGAGGTAAGAGATGCGGCAAGAGTATGAATGCATTGAAGTTTTTGTGTATATATGCCTCTCTTCCTCTCTTTCCTTAAGCCTAAAATATTAAACGAAGTATAGTGACCGACGCGGTGGCGGAGTGGTGGAAACGCACCTTGGCCGTTTGCGAAAGTTAAGCAGCGCTGAGCGCGGTTAGTACTTGGATGGGAGACCATTCTCGTGCGGCTTTCGTGATCGGTTAGGTGTTTTTTCACATTCCACAATGCGAGCAGAAGATGTGGAACGTTCTGTTTCGGTGTCATGGCCTACGCAATGTGACTTTGACACCCAAACAGAATATTTCGAAGACACCGGGCCATCTCGGATGGTTGGGGATTAAAAAAGGTGGGGAAAAAGCACCCACACAGAGGTTGTGGGTAAACGCCGTTGAAGTTCTCCAGGTGGGGACAAACGGCAGGAAGTGCCAGAAAAATGGTACAAAAACTAGTAAATAAAAAAAAATAAATATTAAATGAAGTAGTGTGAGTTGTGCTCTTTATATCGAGTTATATTTCAATATCAATAATATTATTAATTTTATAAAATTTAATATACAATATACATAATATTTAATATACGGTATAGTAAAATTTGATGATTCGAAAATTTACGATACCATATACTAAAATTTAGTATAAATTGAGTTTGTGTTTCCATTAAAATACAGTATAGCAATTTTTACTGAAGATTATAGGAATATTTAATCATACATTTCTCTCCGTTAGCAAAGTAATTTCTACTAAGTTTAATTATAAAATTGTCTATTCGAGGTATTTTAGCTTTATCGTATAACTTAGAATTACTAATAAATTTTTTATTATGCGAGTTACGATATACATAGAGACATGTACGAAGGCGGGCTCTTTCGAATTTTCGTATTCTTTCCATTGTAGAGGCGCTGATGTTCCACCAAATGGGGCAGGCATAAGTGATGATTGGCCTGATAAGTAGTAGATAACAGATGGTTTTAGCTCTATGTTTTAAATTTTTATTATGAAATAGGTGTTTATTTGCATGAAAAGCATTTCTAGCCTTTGTTAGTTGCAAATCTATATGTTTATTGAATCTAAACAAATTATCAATATATAGACCGAGATATTTTACGCCGTCTTTGTTTTCTATTTGGATTTTATTGCCGTTTTCAAATATGTAGATTATAAAATTTTTAATTTTATTTCTTTTTGGTGGACTAATTTTATTAAAAGGTTATCGAAAAACGATACTTTCGCATTTGTGTGGATTAATTTTTATAAACCAAGTTTTGTAGTGTATGTTAACCATATATACAGTTTCTTCTAATTTAACTTGAATTTTGAGGGGGCAATGGTCCGCTACTATTATTATTAGATCGTCGGCGTAAGCAAGAGCGTGAGTGTTATTGTTATTATTAAAATTGAAAAGCTGTGTTATTTTATATGTGAAAATATTAAAAAGCGATGGAGCATTAACCGTTCCTTGCATAAGGCCCTGAGACAAAGTTGAAAGATTTGGGTAGACATACACATGACCTATTCCAGGTAGTGAACAAGCGTTTTTGTGTCATGCTCCAAATGATTTGGATAATTTCTTTTGGAAAATTTAGGTCGTGGAAAATAAAGATTAGCTCATCATTGTATCAAATTCGGGTGAAGGGTTTAAAGCAGTGTTGGTGGGGCTAAAGATCATAATAGAGTTATTGATTGATTTAAGTAGTTTGAATTCTTCGATTAACGGTTTAATGAAATTATCTACTCTTATATTTTATTATCAGTAATCTCAAATGTCAGTGAGTTAATCTTTTCATAATATGCTCCAAATATATTTAGAATATCCTCTTCATTTTCAATTAAATATTCGTTATTGATCAAAGTTAAATTTTGCGGTCTTATATTTACTCTATTTGCTAAATCAATTTAAGTTTGTTTGATTTGTAAGGGGCTAAAAATTAAAGGATCTTTGTGCCTTAAGAATTTGTTTATTTTCGGAAAAAAAGATTCTGCGTTTTTGTGGTCAATTTATTTAACAAGTCCATTCCAATATTTATTATAAGATTTTGTGTATTCAGCCTTAAGTAATACGTTGATTAGATTAATGATGGATTTATAATGTAATATTTCATTTTGCTGAGAGTGTGTGTTTCTATAAGCTTTATTGAGTTGAGTAATTTAGTATGATTTATATTTGTGTAGTTTTTAGTTTTATACGTTGTATAATTAAGAATATTGTTTTTGGAATGTATTTAGGAACTATTGAAATAATAGCTGATTTTATTATTTCTTCTATTTCTAGTATATAATTATCAATTTCGGAGTTGCTGAGGTTATGATATCACATGGGATATTAATTTTATTATTCTTTTGTAGATGATTACTGAGTTTTTCCCATTTTGTTTTTTTTATAATTAAATTTATATTGCTCTTTAGGATTTATATAGTTCGAGATAAGATTAAAATTTAAGTTAATTGTAAAGATCAACGCTTTGTGATCACTGGGGTAGTCTAAGGTTTTTATTTTATCGTTGATCAAGTCAATTAATTCGACGCGGTTATCAATTATACAGATATCTATGAAAGAGCCAGAACTATTAAAAGTAGTGTTGCTGGAGGTATAATTTTTGCTCTGTACATTAATCCTTCATTTAACTCCCACTTGTAGAGCATTCTACTTGGATCTCCTGCCATGACATAAAAGTTATTTGGATTATCAATGTTTAGTTAGTTAAAGAGAAGATCAATTTCATCAATAAAAGTTCTTTTATCACTATTATTTGCATATAGTGAGACTACATATAAGTTATTGTTGTTATTACTCTTAATTTTGATAATGGTGTATTCAAGAATTTTATTGTTTAGTGATAAAAAAAAGGTGAGTAAACATTTTCAAATGGAATTGATCTTCTAATTAAAATAGCAGTGCCGCCTCCTTTACAAGTATTTAATCTATCTGTGCGAATTAAGTCGTATTCTTTGAATTGAATTTTGTAACGTTTATTTAGTTTCGTTTCGGAAATAAGCACTATATCTGGGTTAATCTTACGAACGTATTTGAAAAGATCATATCTTTTGTTTGGATACTAGTGAATTTACATTAATGGCCGTTATTTTTAACGAACTTATAACTGCATTAAGTGGGCGAACTATTGCTGTATCTGTTATATTTGTATTGCTGTTATTGTTAGTAATCATAATTGTTTTCAAGGCCTAATAATTGATATAAATTATTTACTTTGCTATGAAAGTAAATAATTTATATTTACTATGCTTTGAGACCGAGCTAATAATTTGAGTTTTTGTTTCATTCAAGAAATTAATTAATGTATCGTTTAGGTCGTTTTTATTTTTAAAAAGATGTTGTGCGTTGTCTTGCCTAATATGCCAGGGATTATTAATATAAGTATTGAATGTATCATCGTTTTTTTCGGATATCAATTTTTGGATTTATTTGTTTGTTAGGATATTTGTTTGTGCGGAGATCTGGAAAATTATTTGTATCAAAAAATTTTTTTCTGATAGTTTCAATTTTACTAGCTTGATTTTTTTTAGAATGAGATATTTTTGCATTTTTCAAATCATTAGCGAATTTATAGAATGGACATCCTTTATATGATGCGGGGTGTCCGAATTCTTCACAATTTACACAATAAATTTCTTTTTGGTCTACTGAATCTTTTTTAATATTACATTCATTTGGTGTGTGGTTATGTTCACATTTTATACAGCGGAAACCTAGTTGGCAGTTGTTACTCGAATGTCCTAGTCTTTGGCAATTAGTGCATTAAAAAGTATTATTTTTTTAACGGTTCCCACCAAATCCTTTGGTATAGAAGATTTTTAACATTAGTTAAATTTTGCGCTTTGCTTTCATTTGAGATTTGAACAAGATAATGATTCGCAGGTTTGTATTTATTAAAAGTAGTTTTCGTGACTTTAATCTTTACATCAGATAATTGAAGTAAGTTTAATTCATTTATGACATCTATGTCTGAGAATTCTTTGTGCATACCTTTTAACACATAGCTTTTTGTTTTTTCATTTTTAGGTGTATATGATGTATAGAATTTTAGTGACTTAGATTTACATAAATCTATAATTTTGTTATACGCTTCGATATTATTAGAAAAGATTGTTGTATTATTGTTTTTATTTTGTTTGATACATGCATTATTTTTATTATTTATGACTTTTTTATGTGTTGAAATGAATTCAAGAAACTTAATATTAATTATAAAAATTGTTGGTGGTTTGATCCTTGATGTTTGTGTAACGTTGTGGTTGACTGCATCTGTGTTTATGTTTTCTTCGCAATTCGGTGTTGTAGAATGCGGGTTCTTTGGTTCTCGGAATAAGGTATGCGCGTCCACGTGTGTACTGCTAGTCGATGGCTGTGTGTTGAAGCATGTGTTATGATTTCGTGCGGCAATATTTTCTGTTTTTTTGAGCTGGATTAAATGTGCGTTGCTGCGATTTTTTATTTTTGTTCGCCTTTTTTGGGCTTTGCCGATCATTTTCTTCTAGATTTTGCTTATTATCGATATCTATTTCGTTAATCGAGCTAGGTTGAATTTGGATTTTTCTTCATTATTAAGCTATTTACTTTAACTTTCATTAGTTTAGAATCACTATATTTTATCTCTCTAATTATAGGTGTATAAGTAGCATCTTAGATCTGTTATTTTTTAAGTATTAGGATCATTCGATTATTGGATCAGCGTGCCCGGGGTCCCTCGGTGACAGCTACTCCTAGCACGCTGCAACTGTAAAAACAGAATTATGGTAATATATATATTTTAATTAATGAATGTAATTTGTTAGTAGGGACATGCACTAGGTAGGAATAAATGAGAATTTTGAAATTGATAATAATATAAGAGTAAGGAGGTGTCAAAGGGTATGAACAAAATAGGTTCGTTGATGGTAAAATATTAGAAAAAAGGCAAAATAATTTAATAGAGATTCTAATTGTTTAATAATAAAAATAGGGATGAATAAGGGGTGAAAGTAGAATATTTGTAATTTATTAATTAATAAATAAAGTAAGGAGTGTTGTTGGTTAAGGAGAGAGAGAGGCTTAATTAAAGGGAAGTAGGTGATTAATTGTTAAATGTTTACAATTCTGAAAATACTTACGATTGCATAAGGTAGTGCATACTTTTCGAGGTTCTTAGCGAGGAGTGGGTTCTTCTCCGAGAAGCGGTTTTGTTGACAGCGGTGAAGTTGGAACATCGCCGTGGACTGCGTCGCCTGGGGGAGTCGTTGCTCGTACACCAGGGGAAACGGTCGCGAGGCACATTTTTTACGTGCCGGCCTGTGCTCAGTTGTCGTCATCTTGAATCGATCTAGATTCAAGAGCGCGCACACTGAACACGCGGTCCGCGCTCGTATCGATACGGTGATCGCGCGCATACAGTATTGGGAATTCGGAACGCGGGTAGTGGAGGAACATGTGTATATTAGGAAGGCGTTAAGTTTAGATTTGAATTTCGCGCTGTTAAATAGGGATTATTATAGTGATCTATTGAACCAATCAATAGGTGACTTTATTAGAGATGAGACTTCCGTATGGGTAGATTTATATATATATATAACAAGCATATTACGTTATATGACAGTAATTACCTCAAATACGGAAAGTCGAAATACCAGTTCGGACAATGATAACTTATGCAAATTAGTTGTCATTTTTATCTAAAGTGGGGTAAATATGGGTAGTTTGATTATACCTGTGACGGATACGGAAGGGTTAAAATTATAATATTGCCGAATCCCTTGCAGGTAACAAGAAAGAGAGAAAAGATAGCGATGTTATAAGATTGAGGGAGATAGAAAATCAAAGAAGTCTGACGTGGTTCTGAAAACGGATACTCGCTATTCTGATTTTATCGATCCTAGATTATAGTATTGTTTTTATTCTGATTCGATCTATCATAGATCCTAGTGTTGTTTCTTTGTATATCCATATTTTAACATTTATTTCGATTAAGAAGGATAATTGTATATTAAGGAGGATTCAAGGAAGATAATTATATAAACATATATACATATATATAATATATTTTTTTGGTCAAATTATATTTATTATTATTTTGATTACATTATATTTCTGGTGAGTTATTTTATCTATTAATATAATAATGTATATTATTATTATTATTATTATTATTATTATTATTTTTTTTTTTTTTCGTGGGAAACTGGAGAAATCTTACATAAGACGACGACGAGGGTGCGCACTCGTCGCCAGTGACGGATTCTTACCGGCTAAAACTCCAAATCCAACGCTTTCACCTGCCCAGCCCGGAACTGTTTTTCACATTACTTCAAGCTGGGAGGCGTGTCTGTGACATGCGTCATTCGTTCCTTATTCTATCCTCCCTCGATGAGACTGCCACTTATCGTGAAGCGGCCTTTCTGGCGGTATCGAGCGCGCGCCTAAAGGTGGCACAGGCTCCGGACCCCGCCACCTGAGACACTCCCTCAGCATCCTTTGATGGGCAAAGAAAGCATTTGGGAGCGCTCTTGCAATTCTTAAGGTTGTGTCCAGGCTCCCCGCACTTGTAGCACGACGAGGACCTGTCCACTCCCTCACACTTCCTTTTCGTGTGGCCGAAGTCTAGGCACCGATAGCACCTCTCGACCAAGACTCGATCCCGAACGCGACAGCTTACGAAGCCGATGCAGAGATGCCGCATCGACTTCAGCTTGTCAGCGCTCTCGTGATCCAGCTTCACGATGGCTGTCTTCTGTTGACTGCGGTTTAGGCCCAAAAGCGTCACCTCTCGGCCCTCAGGTGACGAAGTAAGCACTTTATTTAGGGCTGCCACCACTTCGTCCCTCGTTGTGAGAGCGTCCAGGTCTCTGATCTCAAGGGTAACCCTTCGATCTCGGACTCGAACTTCTCTCATTCCTTGGGTAGCAGTACGCACTTTCTCCGCGAATACTGCCGCATCGGTTTTTTTGCCTAGCCGAAGCAGGACGTCCCCCCGCCCTGTGGGCCGCACACTCAGAACCTGCGCGCCACTGTCGTCCGGATTCACTTCCTTTCGAAGCTTCCCCAGAACTTCAGCAAACGTTCGGTCCCTCGCGATTGTGACCACCAGGGTGGATACCGGCGCCTTCTGGCGCTTTCTCCTGTCAAGAGGCGCCTGTCCCGACTTAACCGTCGGCTTCTTCTTTTCCACCACAGACTTGGACTTGGATTGCTTCTTGTCCTTACCAGGTGGTGGCACCTCCTTGCGAGGTTTCTTCTTCTTACGGCTTTTAGAGACCTCGGGTGGGCTTTGAGGGCCCTCCCTACTCCTCTTTTGAGCCTGTATCTTGGCTGTAGCCGCGATGACGGCTTTAGCAATGATGCCTCTTCTCTTAGGCCGCCGACGATTCTCGTGGCCAACTCGATAATCCTCGACTTGGCACTTGTAATCATCGACTGCTAAAGACATCTTCTTCGTTTTCCCGTAGAGCTCTTGTACAAGAGCGTCTACGGTTTTCAGCCCTGTTTTGACGACCATGGAAATGTTAGGCTGCTTTGCACAAGCTGCCAACATTGCCTGGAGTTCTTTTTTCAGATGGTCGTAAGTGGAGTCGATCTCCTCCTGCGCCTTCTCCACCTTCTTGTATTCCTTACGAAACACTTCTATCTCCTCTTGAGATTCTCTGCTATAGGCAGAGATGCCGCTGATGGCGCTACCAATGCTGGTAACGCTGCCGCTTCGTAACCTGCTTGCAGAAGCAAGACTCAGCATCTGAGATAGCGGCTGCTGTTGGGGGTTTTCTTTCGAGGACCCCGTCTCTGACGTGATGTTAGAACTAAGCGGTTTGTGGCCTCCCCCAAAATCCATGAGGCCAGCGCCGGCCACCGGGGCTTTCACCCGATCGGAACCGACGACGGGATTCACTCCTAGTTTGGAGTTGCCCGCTTGGGGTAGTATGTTTTCATCTCGCTTGCTCATACTTCTGGTTGTACTGTTTGGTCCACAGAGATTATTTTATTTCACCTCTACCCTTCCGCCACCCGGGGGACGCGCCGCATACGGGGTAGGACACCCCGCGCGGATTATTATTATCATTATTATTATTATTATTATTATTATTATTCGTGGGGACAATATGAAGTGATTTAGTGCGCATTTTATTAATTAGATAAATTATTTATTTCGTGGATTTAAAATCAACGTTCTCTCTCTCGTGGTTAGTGGTGATACGGGATCTATCCTTAAATCCCGTACTAAATTATTATCGACCATTATTCTAATTTTTTTTAGAAGTGAATATTTGTTATCGCGAGAGTATAGATATCCGGATCTATATTTTAATTCAACGGGACTTCCTCTGGGTGGGTCCACCGGGTTATAAGGACGAATTAATTATTATTATTTTCGATGATGTCTGGGTCCGAAAGGAATTTTATTTAATAAGTTTTTATTCATATAATTCTAAACTAGCATTACAAGAATCAGCATGTTGCATTAATAAAATCAAATCTTTGAAGTAAGTTTACAAACTTTAGATAAAGTGACTACGACGGATAAAAATATATATCTTTCACTTGAAGAAATATTGAATTAATTCAAGTATATTTAGTATTAAATTAAAAAATACCCAGTATTTTAAAAAACGCAATTTAACAAAGATTAACTTTTTTGATCTTATATCTGAAACTATTCAGTCGAAGAAAAAATGTCTTTAATTCAAGAAGCAGTACACTTGGAATACTCAGGCTGATGTTAATAATACATTGCTTTAATTTGAAAAAATAATTTCATTAAATTAATGAAATAAAATTTTTGAGGGTCGTAGAGGGTCGACTTTTTTTAAAATACTCGTTAAAAAGTCTACTTTAAGGTGGTATTTGTTGTTTTTTGAAAAAAAATTTTTGGTAATCCAGGTAAACGTGCAAACTATTGCGTTGTTTAAGAAAAAGAAATTGGTAGGCCTGATTAAGACATAGCAATGTGGCATTATCTCGCAGCTATTAGGCATTATTGTTTCCTCAAAGTGCACATAATTCCCACAAAACAAAAAAAAATGATCTCAATACGATGAAAATTGACCGAGCTACAAGCATTTAAAAAATGGCAATTTTTCTGTGAAAAATCTTGTTGCGATAATTTTGATGCGGAGTGTATATATATAGCGGTGTTAAATCAAAATGAATTGTGGCGTGGTCGCCGTTTTTTGATAATCATATTTCCGGGTGTCCTATCTCTTCCAGATTTTAAAATTACGAATTGTTACCTAGATAGATTAGTTCTGAAGATTTTTTCAAACATAAATTGTTTGTAATGTTTTTTTCAAAAAAATCAATAGATTTCGAAATAAATGACTTTAAAAATAGCAATTTTTTTTTAAGATTGAAAAATTTCTATTTTTCATGGTGGAAAACTCCTAGCCAAAATGTTTTTAACACCTAAAAAATGTTTTCTATTTTCTAGAAGATATTTCCAGCCTGTTCTGAATATTTGGTGCGATTTAAAATTTTCATCATACCACTTGACGTGAAATAGCCCATATATATATATATATATATATATATATATCTTATCTGCCTATATTATATAGTTATAACAAAAAATCTGGAGCTTCGGCCCTCCACCTCTCTCCACCTCTCTCCACCTCCCTCGACCTCCCTCCACCCCCCTCCATCACCCCACCACTACACTCGCCACCTGATCCTCCACTTTTAAAAGTAAATTCGTTTAAAATAAACATCTTTTTGACTGTTACAATTATCTCTTCAGCTCGCTCCATCTCCCTCCACCACCCTCCACCTCCCTCCAACGGATCCTCCACTACACCCTCCACCCAACCCTCCACCGTAACAACACGTTGTATTATAAAAATCACGTTACTGAAACCATACTGCAGCCAAAGTATAATTGTTGATTTTCAAAATTGTGTAGAAACGTATGATTACGTACAGAAATATATAAAATTGCACAAAAATCTATCTTTCTACTGTACATCCCACGTAACCTTCCATTACTTTTCGAAAACCCGTCTATTACTTCTAGATAAATGAATAATCGTATAAACAAAGCCAATGCGGTAGATGAGGTAAGAACCCATGAAAATCACGTCATTATATATTAGCTTTTAATGTACAGTAGTACATTAGTATACATGTGACTATACGTTAGTAACACATGTTGAATACTTACATTTTTAAACTGATATGCTCATATAATACATAAATAATATGTAACATATATATACACACATATATGTCTATATTTACATGTTTATAACAGATTTCCACACCACCCTGGAGGTACTGTTGTGGCGCGTTAGAGTTTTTTTAACTATAAATTTAACAAATTTAAAAGTAACAAAAATGTTCGATAAAAACTCTTCACTATCTGACAATTTCAACATAATAAAAAATTGTTCATATAGTCCTATAAAAGTCGTTTAATAATATAGTATTATATAATATCGTTAAAAATATAATATTTTGTTTTCATGACATTACAAGAAAATTTTATTTATGTGTTAAAAATTAAAAATTTCACTCCAAACAATGTTCTCAATTTCAGACGAATTTTCTAATTCATTTTGAATGTATATATTATTAATATTTCTATATCTTGATAATGCAACGTATAATTGACCATGCGAAAACAATGGTCGTCTTATATAAGGACCAATACAATCATAACTTTGACCTTGTGAGTTATTAATTGTAATAGTAAAAGCTAGCACTATTGGAAATTGTTTCCTAAATAAAATAAATGGAAAAGAAGAAGAATCTCCTGTATTTAAAGTTATTCGCGGTATAAAAATATTATTATCCATATTTTTTCCTGTAATAATTTCTGCTTCAATATTATGTTTATACAGTTTAATAATTTTTAATCGTGTACCATTGCATAAACCATCTGTAATACCCAAATTTCTAATTAACATTACTATTGCGTTAACTTTTAAATTTAATTTATGGGGTGGTAAACCTTCTCTTATATCATTTAACATTTCTATTGGGTAGTTTAAATAAATATTTTCATCACTTTGATCAACTTCTTTATAAGTTGCAAAATCTATACTATAATATGTATACGATTCTCCATCTAATAATTTTAAAACTTTATCATTTATAATTTTCACATCTTCGTTATGAGTTGTTAAAATTACACGATTTAAAGGATTTGTAAGATTTATGTCACTATATACTTTATCACATATGTTATTAGTTATCCATTTATTTGGTATGTCAAATGATTTAATTTTTCCTTCTCCCAATTTTAATAATAAAGAAGCAAATTTTATATTATTTGAACGCATATTTTGTTTTAAATTTAAAACTTTAAATAAATACCAAATATTAGAAAATTTAATTGTTTCTTCTACTACAACATTCCTATAACCATGTTATATTACTGGGAGAATTTGCCTAAAATCACCTCCTAATACTATTAATTTTCCACCAAAAGGTATATTATTACGACATAAATCTTGTAAAGTTTGATTAACAATTTCTAAAGCCTTTTTTGGAATCATAGAAGCTTCATCCCAAATTATGATATCAATTTCTCTTAATTTAATATACATAATTACATAATATATATACAGGGTGTCCCAAAAGTATGGACACACCTGAATATCTCGGAAAATAAGGGTGCTAGGAAAAAAACTTTCAATATAAAAGCTTTAGGAAATCAAACGATGCATCTGATAGTGACCTTCAATTTGACCTTAAGCTTGACCTTCAAGGTTATTTGAAGGTCAAAGAGATTTTTTTAAATGGGAACCCCTATTTTTGACACCGGATTCAGAAAGAGCGAAAAATTTTACGTCCAAAGCGATGGTTTTCAATTTGTTAGAATGACCTTCAAAAGGTAAAATGAAGGTTAAATATTGAAAAATCGTAAACAAGCTATTTTCTTTGAACTTTTTCGGATTTGTGGGCGAATAAATGTCAGAGTAGATTTTGGGATTAACAACCTTGAGTATCTCGACCTTGGAGTTAATTTTCAAGGTCATTCAAAGGTCAAAGTAAATTTTTTATGGACAGCCTTATTTCTGACACCGGATTCAAAGAGAGCGGAAAACGTAATACCAGAAATGATATTTTACAGTTTTTCGTTGTGAACATGAGAAAGTTAATTGAAGGTTAAATTTCATAAACACTTAGAAACATTGTCGTAAATTTACTAACCTTACTTTTAGCGCTACCCAGAAACAACGACGTGGACGTAGTAAGTTCTGTTTCCTTTGGGGTGCTTGATTAACGTGAGTCCCCTTGCCTCTCACGATTGACGTGATGTTTAGCCGGTGAAGGCAAGACAGGCTGATGTCCGGCCGGTGAAGGCAAGACAGGCTGGTGTCTGGCCTGTGAAGGCAAGATGAAAATTCTTTCAGAAATCGTCAGTTACCATTTAAAGTTCTTGCTCGAAATGCCCTCCATTTTTTAGTTGACAATGCCCCATGCGATCATAAAATGATGAAACTGCTCTTTGAATCATTTCATTTGGGATTGCCTGTATCGTGTCAATAATACGTTGTCGTAATTCCTCCAAGTTTGCAGGTTTAGTAGCATACACTTTGTTTTTGACGTAGCCCCATAAAAAATAATCTAGTGGCGACATGTCAGGGGAACGAGGTGGCCACTCAATAGTTCCTCTACGCCCAATTACTCGTCCTGGAAATGTTTCATCTAAATAATTACGCACGTTTATTGCATAATGAGGGGCCGCCCAATCTTGTTGAAAGTAAGTGGTGTTAAAATTGTCACCGACAATCTCATTAACCGCAGGTACGATTTCATTCCTTAACATGTTTAGATACTTTTTTCCTGTCAAATTACCTTCTATAAAAAACGGCCCTACTATGCTATTGTTTATGATACCTGCCCAAACATTTGGTTTTTGTGGATGTTGTGTATGTGATTCCAAAACCAGTGTGGATTCTCTGATGCCCAGAACCTACAATACTATTTCGTTTAAAAAAATTTTGCCGCGCATCTATACGGTTCATCATTAATTCGGCAAATTCCAGTCTTCGATCAAAATCATCCTCATTTAATTCTTGTACCATTTGATTTTATATGGATGAAATTCAACAGTTTCATACGAGTGCCTCCCACTTTTGGGGCAATCTTTGACACCGGATTCAGAAAGAGCGAAAAATTTTACGTCCAAAGCGATGGTTTTCAATTTGTTAGAATGACCTTCAAAAGGTAAAATGAAGGTTAAATATTGAAAAATCGTAAACAAGCTATTTTCTTTGAACTTTTTCGGATTTGTGGGCGAATAAATGTCAGAGTAGATTTTGGGATTAACAACCTTGAGTATCTCGACCTTGGAGTTAATTTTCAAGGTCATTCAAAGGTCAAAGTAAATTTTTTATGGACAGCCTTATTTCTGACACCGGATTCAAAGAGAGCGGAAAACGTAATACCAGAAATGATATTTTACAGTTTTTCGTTGTGAACATGAGAAAGTTAATTGAAGGTTAAATTTCATAAACACTTAGAAACATTGTCGTAAATTTACTAACCTTACTTTTAGCGCTACCCAGAAACAACGACGTGGACGTAGTAAGTTCTGTTTCCTTTGGGGTGCTTGATTAACGTGAGTCCCCTTGCCTCTCACGATTGACGTGATGTTTAGCCGGTGAAGGCAAGACAGGCTGATGTCCGGCCGGTGAAGGCAAGACAGGCTGGTGTCTGGCCTGTGAAGGCAAGATGAAAATTCTTTCAGAAATCGTCAGTTACCATTTAAAGTTCTTGCTCGAAATGCCCTCCATTTTTTAGTTGACAATGCCCCATGCGATCATAAAATGATGAAACTGCTCTTTGAATCATTTCATTTGGGATTGCCTGTATCGTGTCAATAATACGTTGTCGTAATTCCTCCAAGTTTGCAGGTTTAGTAGCATACACTTTGTTTTTGACGTAGCCCCATAAAAAATAATCTAGTGGCGACATGTCAGGGGAACGAGGTGGCCACTCAATAGTTCCTCTACGCCCAATTACTCGTCCTGGAAATGTTTCATCTAAATAATTACGCACGTTTATTGCATAATGAGGGGCCGCCCAATCTTGTTGAAAGTAAGTGGTGTTAAAATTGTCACCGACAATCTCATTAACCGCAGGTACGATTTCATTCCTTAACATGTTTAGATACTTTTTTCCTGTCAAATTACCTTCTATAAAAAACGGCCCTACTATGCTATTGTTTATGATACCTGCCCAAACATTTGGTTTTTGTGGATGTTGTGTATGTGATTCCAAAAACCAGTGTGGATTCTCTGATGCCCAGAACCTACAATACTATTTCGTTTAAAAAATTTTGCCGCGCATCTATACGGTTCATCATTAATTCGGCAAATTCCAGTCTTCGATCAAAATCATCCTCATTTAATTCTTGTACCAATTTGATTTTATATGGATGAAATTTCAACAGTTTCATAATTCTATGAACGGAAGTCCTACAAACATTTGTTTCCCGAGATACTTGCCTGATAGAGGTACCAGGATTTTCAATGAATGATAATGCCACATTCAAAGAAGTTTCTTCATCAGTCGCAATCTTAGGCCTCCCACTTTTGGGGCAATCTTTGACACTACCAGTTTGCTCAAAATGAGAAATAGTTTTTCCAACTGTTTTTTGTGAAATTCCTGGTTGCAACGGTAAACGGTATTCTGCATTAAATAAAGCCGCAACTCGACGATATGACCTGACCATGTTACCCCATCCTCTCATCATGAGAATGGTTATTCGTTCACGTTCTGAAAGACGATTCATATTCAAATGAATAAAAGAAATGAAGAATAAGTTGAGAATTGTAAAACAAAACTAATAATTGAAAACAGAATGAATGCTTTAATAGACCAAATTCAAACTTGTTCGTTGAAATTTTCAGAGTCACTGAAAACACTACCCACGAGGTTTTCGGGGTTGTTGTACACGAATATGTGCTCAGAATTTTAACTGGGTACCCCCGGTGTAACTCTTAAATGTTTGAATATCTGCACATTATTGCATATTTAAACATTTTCTCAAATTTGCAATCTTGCTATTTTTTTATAAATTTGCTAGAATTAGTCGTGTTTATCTATTCCTTAAAACTGACGAAATCTTATTAGTTCTACTCTTATTATAATAATGACACTAGCATTCAAAAAAGTGGTCTATTCTGGGAACGAGACCTATGTATTCTTATGTATTTGACGTGCTGAATCCGAATCCAACGTAGCTTTTACTCAGGCATCCCCAAAAATTTTTTGAAGTTATAAAAAACCGTGAAAAAGGTGCATAAAATCCATATTAAAATGGTAAGATTCGGAGTAAAACAGTTTTTTATGAGTGTACGTGGTTTTTGTGTATTTTGACTTGCTAAACCCAAATCCAGGGCTTATTTTACCCGGTTGGATCAGACTGTCTTGCCTTCACCGGCAGGACACCAGCCTGTCTTGCATTGTTGCAACTTTTTCATTTTTGCAAATTTTCCAATTTTGCAAATTTTATATTTTTGCAAATTTTCCAATTTTGCAAATTTTTTATTTTTGCAAATTTTCCAATCTTGCAAATTTTTTATTTTTGCAAATTTTCCAATCTTGCAAATTTTTTATTTTTGCAAATTTTCCAATTTTGCAAATTTTTTATTTTTGCAAATTTTCCAATTTTGCAAATTTTTTATTTTTGCAAATTTTCCAATCTTGCAAATTTTTTATTTTTGCAAATTTTCCAATCTTGCAAATTTTTTATTTTTGCAAATTTTCCAATTTTGCAAATTTTTTATTTTTGCAAATTTTCCAATTTTGCAAATTTTTTAGTTTTACTTTTTTACTTAAGCATTCCATCGTGAGAGACAAAGGAGAATCACGTTAAGCAAGCATCCCATCGTGAGAGGCAAGGCGACTCATTTCTGGCATTACGTTTTCCGCTCTCTTTGAATCCGGTGTCAGAAATAAGGCTGTCCATAAAAAATTTACTTTGACCTTTGAATGACCTTGAAAATTAACTCCAAGGTCGAGATACTCAAGGTTGTTAATCCAAAAATCTACTCTGACATTTATTCGCCCACAAATCCGAAAAAGTTCAAAGAAAATAGCTTGTTTACGATATTTCAATATTTAACCTTCATTTTACCTTTTGAAGGTCATTCTAACAAATTGAAAACCATCGCTTTGGACGTAAAATTTTTCGCTCTTTCTGAATCCGGTGTCAAAAATAGGGGTTCCCATTTAAAAAAATCTCTTTGACCTTCAAATAACCTTGAAGGTCAAGCTTAAGGTCAAATTGAAGGTCACCATCAGATGCATCGTTTGATTTCCTAAAGCTTTTATATTGAAAGTTTTTTTCCTAGCACCCTTATTTTCCGAGATATTCAGGTGTGTCCATACTTTTGGGACACCCTGTATATATATATATATATATATATATAATATACATATATGTTGTAACAGGGTTGGTTTTATTCGTCAGGAGGGTTTTAATCGTCCTGTGCATGTACTCAATGCACAGGAAAGCTTCGCGTTACTGCGATCAGCTGTCTCACCAAGCAGCTAATGATTCGGCGGACAAAAAAAACGACAAAATGACACTAATAGTAACTGTTGCATTTTCCTGTATTTAACTGTTTTTAGCTGTTTCTAAGTGATGTATACAAAAAAACAAAAGCTATTAATAAAAGATTGCTATTGGTAAATATTCATAAAAATTCTAAATACTTATTTACTGTATATAATAATTTAAAAAAGTTATTAGTAGTTATTAGCTTTTTTAAACTCGCACATTTCTTTTGCTTTTGATAAAACCTAAAAGCTAATAAAATCTAGCAAAAGCTAAGAAGAGCTAATAAAAGTTATAAATTCTTACTACTACTAACTTACTACTATTAACAGAGTCCAAAATCTGCATATTATAAATTAATTATAAAATTTATTAGCTTTTCTTAGCTCTTTCTGGAAAAATAAATTTCCGCCTGGGATCGTAGAATATTCCTCAATTCATACAATTGAACAAATATTCAAATTGAATGATAAATTTGAAAAATCAGTGAATATCGGTAAGTGTGTATTTTAAATGAAGGTACGACATCCCCTTAATATTTAAATTTATTTTTGAAATTACATCAAGTACTAGAACTTTTTTATTATTTAATGTGATGTGATATGAATATGTACGATCGATTCAAGATCGTACAGGAGAATATTAGTAAATTAGAATGATCTGTCGAATCACATAACAAAAGGTGGTGCAAGTATTATTTTATTTAAAAACAAATGCACAAATGCATATTATTTATATTATCTATATTATATTGAAGTGTATCCGGTCTTCGGCGTCCGTCGGGCGGTGTCCGGTGTCTGGTATCTCACAAGTTGCAGGAATTAAGCGTATGTGTGGAATGGAAGGGTTAAGACGAGGCCGTAGCCCTATGCTTTATACACAGTAACCGACATTTCTGTTTTCCACTATTCTCTGAGAATTTTAATTTTTTTCACATCATCTCTGCAGAGCGCCATTCTACAGACCATTGACTATGGCGCTCAACTAAGAAATTTTGAAAAAAATAATAATTCTCAGAATATAGTACAGAACAGCGACGTTGACATCCGACGTCCCCCGCTGAATACGACAACCAGTCTTCATTTATCCCCCATGTAATGTATAGATAGGGGAGAAGGGAGAAGGGGGGGGAGGTAAATTAAAATAAATTCAAAAATATTTTATAGGAGTTTTCGCTACAGGTGAATAATAATATGACAACTATTATTTTTTATCCACCATTTTAAAGATGAAGGAAGGAGGGGAGGGGGAAAGATTGAAAATATAAGAATTCTAAAAAAACTCTAAAGGGGATTTTCAGTTACGGTGAATAACAATATAACAACCAGTCTTTATTTATCTTCCATTTAATAGTAGATAGGGGAGGAGGAAGGAGGGGGGGGGGGGGGGGTAAAATTAGAAAAATTCCAAATATATTTCATAGTAGGAGTTTTCGGTACAGGTGAATAACAATATGACAAAGTATTCTTTTTATCTCCCATTGAGAAAAAAAATTATTTGTCAGCTACAATGCTGAGATCTGAATTTTATTATAATAACATATTATATTATATATTGTTAATCGCATGATTTTAAAATTATAAACTTAAAAAAAATATAAAAAATAAATATAAATTTAAGTATAATTTCCACCGAGGGAGCGTGAACGACCGAGGAATTGTTGCTTTATAAATATTGTTGTTTGTTATTGCTGTAAAACATAACAGGGCTAAAAAATTATAAAATTAATTTTATGCAGTATACTTTTCTGAAAAATTCATTATTTTATAACTCAAATATTTGCCGATTCGATTTTGATTTCAGTACTTATTTCTAGTGCAATAACTTTTTTTTAAAGCGAGATAATAATTGCAAAAGTGTGATTGGAATTCCACCACACTTGCAAAGTTTTATACCTTCGTAGAAGGTGTTCTTTTGACATTTAGCTGTTGTATTATGTATTACGTAAGATTGCAGGTTATAATAAAATAAATAAAAGTAAGCCGAATAAGGTAGGGCACTTTACTAAAATATGCGTTATTTTTGAACTGAAATACTTGCCGATTCGATTTTGATAACTATTACATAATCATCTCACTTAATGTTGGAGAGAAAATCATCCTGTTATATATATTAGTGTTATAGTTCATATAATTATTAAATTCTATGCACTTGCCAAAGTATCGAACACATATATTAGCTTTATAGAATATAAAAAATGATTATTCAATAACTTTAATAAGCATAGAAAATGATAGAACATTCACATAAATGTCACATTATGTTTTTTTTAATTTATTTATTTCACTTAATTGTTCTTTTTAAATATTTATACTTGTCACATAGTAAATTTTGAGTTACTATAAGGATGATATATAATAACTTTTTTTTTATTATTTTAACGTCGCTCTTTTTATGCTCCCAAATCGGTGCTAATCAGCGACGAAGGTTATACGATGTCTGTTAAGAAAGCACTTGTTGATAATACATTCCCCAGTGGTGCTTGTATCAATCGGCCGGGGCCGGGAGCTCCAAATTACGAGCCCGACGCCCTAACCGATCGAGCCATCGCAGGCCCCATATACATGATAATTTATTCAATCAATTAATATTGTTTTATCCTTCAAAAATATTTCTATACGCATTAAAGTTATTGACAAAATTTCAATAATTTTTCAGAAATTAATTCTATAAGATATTCATAACTGCAAAGATGAACAACGTAACATCTCCACTTTATTAGTATTTTTTTTATGTGACTAACAATCATTTTAGAATTTTAGACCTTCTAATAAAATGAACATATGTGCATTAGTTTTATAAAAACATATATAGTAAACAAATAACTTTGAATGTAGAGAAATATAAATGATCCACTTAATTAATGTTACATTTATTGATGAATTTCCAAAATTTATCAGCATACATTTTTATCATGTATATATATATATATAATGTAAACAAAATAATATTGATTTAATTAACTTATCAGTTTTTAAACTTGACAACCAAAGAACAAAACATTCGGTCAGACCCTGTCTAACATTCATGATGTGCAAGTCGATGTTGAAGAGTCCGTTGGATGTAACGAAATGGTAGCTTGAAAATTTTGGTCAAATCGCGATGAAGGAAAAGTTGTTGACATTTTTTCAAGATCGTTGGTGTCAGTGGCAGCAGCAATTCTTGGTTGCGTTAATCTCCTCATCATCGATGGTTCTGATGTCCATAACCTCTTCAGTTTTTCTCGTTCACAGGGCAGTGCTGCAGCTGTTTCCAAATGCCTAATATATTTTCAGTTTTTAATCTTCCAGATTTTTTATTTATACAAAAATAAGAAAGAAAGAAATTTCTTTACTCTTTGTATAAAATTTAATGGAAAAATAAAGTTTGAAAAATCTAAATCAAATTCGGGAATAGAAATTTGCGGTGCTTGCGAATCAGTGAAAATAATTTATAAATTTTTTATAAAATTTATTTTTTAAATACAAAAATGATATTTTTTTCAATTTCTTTTAGCAAAACATAAAAAATTGTTTACGCGCATTATTTTACCTTTTATGTGATCAACTGGTACAACGTTCACAGAATAAGTTTCACGAAATGGAAAAATAAAGTTTGAAAAATCTAAATCAAATTCGGGAATAGAAATTTGCGGTGCTTGCGAATCAGTGAAAATAATTTATAAATTTTTTATAAAATTTATTTTTTAAATACAAAAATGATATTTTTTTCAATTTCTTTTAGCAAAACATAAAAAATTGTTTACGCGCATTATTTTACCTTTTATGTGATCAACTGGTACAACGTTCACAGAATAAGTTTCACGAAATGGAAAAATAAAGTTTGAAAAATCTAAATCAAATTCGGGAATTAAAATTTTTATCAAATTGTATAGACTATTTTTTTTACAGATTGTATACAGATTTTATACATATTGTATACAACCAATATTGTATACTATTTGTATAAAATAAATTGTATACATTTTGTATACAATCTGTATACTATTTTTTTACGTGGGGTTAAGTAAATAAGCACTCTATTCTTCTCTATTTTCTTTGTATCAAAAATGTTAGTTGTATAGGAGGTTAAAATTCGAATGCGTGTGTGCTGACTGTCTGCTACAGGTACAAAGGCAGCTGACATAGTAGTGTATAATCTTCAAATACAAACTTTTATTCTATCATTCAGTACTGCTTTAATAAAAGCACGAAATATTTGAGATATAAATTAAATAACTAAACATTAGTAAATAGTGGCATAATCAACGTTAACGTAAGTGCGCATGCGCATACCGGACGATTGAGCAGTTTGGGACCACCAGCCAATTCATATACACACTGCCGAGTACTTACCCTGCAGTCGAACAATACAGTAACTGGACTACTACCCAGTTCAACTGGTTAATTTTTTAGCATGGTAATGGTCTGATATTCAAGGTTTTATCAAAAAAATTGCTCTTTCCCATGTAAAAAAAAAATATAAGATTTTTATAAAAAATGTATAAAATCAGAAATATAGATATTTTATAATATACTGGAATGGTTCTATATAAATTTTATTAATTTTTTATAAAATTTATTTTTTAAATACAAAAATGATATTTTTTTCAATTTCTTTTAGCAAAACATAAAAAATTGTTTACGCGCATTATTTTACCTTTTATGTGATCAACTGGTACAACGTTCACAGAATAAGTTTCACGAAATGGAAAAATAAAGTTTGAAAAATCTAAATCAAATTCGGGAATAGAAATTTGCGGTGCTTGCGAATCAGTGAAAATAATTTATAAATTTTTTATAAAATTTTTTATAAAATACATTTTATATAATTTTTATAAAGAATTGGCCATATAAAAATTGTATAAAAATACATTTTATAAAAAGTTTATAAAAAAATATATAGAAGGACTATTTAAAAACTAAATTAAACGTTTCAAATGAGCTGCACCATCCTGCAGTAACAGATAAAAACATTTAGATGGCACGACCGAGAGGTTATGGACACCAAAAAAATTAGTATTTTAGCGCGACGAAGAATTACTGCTGCCACCGACGATATTGATAAAAAAGTCCACAGTTCCTCCTTCGATTTGGCTGAAAGTTTTGAACGCCTTTTTGCTTTTTTCAAAATTGTTGCATCCGGCGGACTCTTAACACGTCGACTTGGACATCGTGAATGTTAGACGGGGTCGGACCAAATGTTTTGTTCTTTGGTTGTCAAGACAGTTTTCAACTTTTGCATTAGCAACCAAAGAAAAAATTGAATATTGACTTGACAACCACAGAACAAAACATTTGGTCAGACCCCGTCTAACATTTACGATGTCCAAGTCGATGTTAAAGAGTTCGCCGGATGCAACAATTTTGAAAAAAGCAAAAAGGTGTTCAAAACTTTCAGCCAAATCGAAGGAGGAACTGTGGACTTTGTTATCAATATCGTCGGTGGCAGCAGTAATTCTTCGTCGCGCTAAAATACTAATTTTTTTGGTGTCCATAACCTCTCGGTCGTGTCATCTAAATGTTTTTATCTGTTACTGCAGGATGGTGCAGCTCATTTGAAACGTTTAATTTAGTTTTTAAATAGTCCTTCTATATATTTTTTTATAAAAATTTTATAAAATATATTTTTATACAATTTTTAAATGGCCAATTCTTTATAAAAATTATATAAAATGTATTTTATAAAAATTTTATAAAAAATTTATAAATTATTTGCACTGATTCGCAAGCACCGCAAATTTCTATTCCTGAATTTGCTTTAGATTTTTCAAATTTTATTTTTCCATTTCGTGAAACTTATTCTGTGAACTTATTAAGTGATTTTTTGTCGTCCATGCAGTGTATTTAGGAGTAGTTTAGGTTTTCCTCGATATTGATGAACAAACCATATTTATTTATTTGGCGACGTTTCGATGGATATCCTCCATCCTCATCAGGCTATACCTTTTTATTAAAAAATGATTTCATTTTACAACATCTTTTAAACACAATTTTTACATATATAAATCTAAGTTACTTACTATTTCGTCAATATATAGGTATAAAATATTTTTAACAGCATCTCTGATGCGTCGCTCTATAATTGAAAACAATGATTAAAATAACAAACGTTTAACAATTTTTGCACAGAGATTGAGGTTATATATAACATACCTTTCCCCTATTGTTGTGTCCATAATCAACACAAAAAATTGAAAATTAAATAAATACTTGAAGAACATTACAAAATAAATTAACACATAATCACACATATTAAGCAAAAGGCAGTCAAATATTAAAATAAAGCTAACAATGTATATTACAGACGGTTAATACTGAAAAATTTGAAATCTCACGTCCCCCGTTTTCAGAGACACCTATGCGATCAATCTTAATCAGATCGACAACAGTCATCCCCACCACAGGCGCGAAACTTCAAATTATGTACATTATGTGTACTGATAAGTAATAAAAATTAATAAATTATTTATGATTATTTACAAGAGAACTCAAAAAATTTTTTTATAAGACTAATAATTTCTTCTCATTTAGGTTCATAATTAAAAGATTCTTCATTATTATAAAAATTGTTTAGTTAACCTACTATATTTAAAATTTAATAAAATACTTAACTACTTAAATTTAATTTTTTAAATTTTTATTACCAATTATTATTTGTTTTAACGGGGAAAAAAAATATTTTTTTATTGAAATGGTAAATTTTAATTTAGTCTTATAAAAAAATTTTTTGAGTTCTCTTGTAAATAATCATAAATAATTTATTAATTTTTATTACTTATCAGTACACATAATGTACTTAATTTGAAGTTTCGCGCCTGTGGTGGGGATGACTGTGTTGTCGATCTGATTAAGATTGATCGCATAGGTGTCTCTGAAAACGGGGGACGTGAGATTTCAAATTTTTCAGTATTAACCGTCTGTGATATACATTGTTAGCTTTATTTTAATATTTGACTGCCTTTTGCTTAATATGTGTGATTATGTGTTAATTTATTTTGTAATGTTCTTCAAGTATTTATTTAATTTTCAATTTTTTGTGTTGATTATGGACACAACAATAGGGGAAAGGTATGTTATATATAACCTCAATCTCTGTGCAAAAATTGTTAAACGTTTGTTATTTTAATCATTGTTTTCAATTATAGAGCGACGCATCAGAGATGCTGTTAAAAATATTTTATACCTATATATTGACGAAATAGTAAGTAACTTAGATTTATATATGTAAAAATTGTGTTTAAAAGATGTTGTAAAATGAAATCATTTTTTAATAAAAAGGTATAGCCTGATGAGGATGGAGGATATCCATCGAAACGTCGCCAAATAAATAAATATGGTTTGTTCATCAATATCGAGGAAAACCTAAACTACTCCTAAATTATTGTGTGAACGTTGTACCAGTTGATCACATAAAAGGTAAAATAATGCGCGTAAACAATTATTTATGTTTTGCTCCTAATTTGCACGAGAAAAAATAAAAGAAATTGAAAAAAATATCATTTTTGTATTTAAAAAATAAATTTTATAAAAAATTAATAAAATTTATATAGAACCATTCCAGTATATAAATTTTATAAAATATCTATTTTTCTGATTTTATACATTTTTTATAAAAATCTTATATTTGGTTTATATAAAAGTATATATAAGAAAATAAGATGGCAATTCACAGCCCAGAGGTACAGTTTCATCACAGAAATTCTGTAAGTAAACAATTCTGACAGTATATGTCATTAATTTATAATTTTTTGTCACTAATATAGTAACAACAACAATTCTAATATCAGTTCAAAATCTTGTACTGCATGTTTTTTGGCCTAAATTCATTATATAATAATGTAGAGAAGTATTGGACTAATATTGGATTATCTAATAAGACGGGCTAAATAGAAAATTTTATGCTATATATACATAATTATTTATAAATAGTAAGTCATTTTTGATTTGTATATAAGTAATATTTGTAATCTCAAGTGATAAGTTTGGACGAGTACATATAACGGATATTAAAAATTAGACTTATTGTATCATTATTTATTAAATAATTTCACTGTTTTACTACTAAATGTGATATTTATAATTGATTGATTATTTGTAGTATATTTATACTTTAGTTGTTTATACAGAATGCTTTACCAAATATATATTTTGTTTATGTAAAGTAATAATTTAAAATTATGTTATAAAAATATTATCACTATTTGTAGTATTGTTTATCGAGTGAACCAACAAAACCATGTTTGGTTCTAACATTCAATTATTACATTAATGCTCAACTGTGAACTGAATATACAATCGGTGCTGAATTTTATGCCAATGCCTATGATACCAAGTGCCAAGTTCATTTCTTTATCGAATTGGGTACCTCGTGATATTTATCAAGATTGGCACATTGAAGGGGTAATAATATTTTTGATATGTTGAGATATAATTCTAAAGTTGCTTGTAATTTTATGTTTACTATTTTTGTTTTATTTCAGGGAACTTATAGAATGTTGTGGCAGAGCATTACAACGTTGTTATAAAAGTTTTTGAAACGTTGGAACAACGTTGCTACAACGTGGGATATGTCCGCTAAGATTTATGTAAGTTGCCGCGATAGGTGGAAATAACGTTGTAACATTGAAATTGCATGAGCAACATTGAAAATGCCTTTGAAAAATTTATTTCATATACAAATTTAAAAAATGTCCTGGGCAAGCGAAAAAATACATTTTTAAATGCACAAAATTTTAACTAATAAAAAAAAAAAAATTTCATCCCGCGGGAATTGAACCACGGATCTTTAGATCCGGAGGCTTACTCTCTACCAACTGAGCTATTTTGTTGTTCCTGTCATTAAATTAACTTTTGGTTATAAACTACTATCAAAATATGCTCCGAAATTAATAACCTAAACCCGAGTAGAAATTCTAGCCAGGCCGCCTGAACTAGAAAACAGGGCCTGAAAAGGCCGCCTGTTAAGGGCCGGGATACGAATGTAATGGAATTTAAGTCAGGGCCTAATTTTGTTAGTTCGGATGTGAGGTTATAGTAAAAGTCAATTTTGTTAGTTCGAATGTGAGGTTAGTAATAGTATCTACAAATTATATAGTATTGTATATAAATTTTCAGGTTAGAATTTTATCAAGAGTTTTTTATAAATATAAAATGAGTAAAAAAATTGATTATAAGTACTCAGAAGCTTAATTTACTAAGAGTTCGAAGGTACCGATTGAAAAGGAAAATACAATATATAAATAATGAAAGTTTAAAAAAACACTTTAATAATATAAAAGTTTATGCAGTATTATATTGCTTTAAATATGTGAAAAGATTTAATTTTGTATTGTATAAAAAAAGTGCAAAGTTATTAATATTATATTATATTAAGATTGTTGTAATTATTTGGAAATTATATTAAACCATATATTTTAAATATATTATATATAATATTTATGTTTAATAAATATTTATGTATTAAAATGCATTTTATTTTATTTACAAAACCTATACGCACACACACGCACACGCACATACACGCATGTACGCACGCCTAATTAACCTTATATTTATAACTTTATATTAGTATATTTTGTGGTTTTTAAGATTACAAAGCTGTTACACATGTAAGATAACGTTTTTTTAACCTATTAACCTATACGGGCCATGCCCATGATCGACCCTTTACATGTGTTAGTTTTGAGATGTGAGACATCACATAAACTCGATTTCTATAGAAAAGTGAGAGAAAACAGTAAACCCAAATCCCCGTCCTATAAAGGTTAAAAGTGATTCGATGTTTTTAGACATTAATTTTATTGAAAAAAAAGCTTTTTTGAACCAGAAAATTCCCGTCCTCTAAAGGTTAACAATTAAAAACAATTGTAAAATAACAAATACATTCAGATTTAGTTTTTACTACTAATTAAGTGCCTTAATATCACCTGAACATACCCACAAAATAGTATTACATAAAACAGGCCCTGATCTCCACCACATTACATTTTTTAAAGGCCCTTTACAGGCACCTGTTCAGGGCCTTTTAATATTCGTCAGGTACCTGAACAGGGCCTTCTTTTTGCCTGGAATTCATTTCTACTCGGGAAGTTAATTTAATGACAGGAACAACAAAATAGCTCAGTTGGTAGAGAGCAAGCCTTCGGAGCCGAGGTTCAATTCCCGCGGGTTGAAAATTTTTTTTATTTTTTTTTTATTAGTGAAAATTTTTATATGAAATACATTTTTCAAAGGAATTTTCAACGTTGCTCAAACGTTATCACAACGTTATTTCCACCTATCGCGGCAACTTACATAAATCTTAGCGGACATATCCCACGTTGTAGCAACGTTGCTCCAACATTTCAACAACTTTTATAAAGAGCCTATCTCGGTGACGGCTTGACGGCTATCTCAAGTCAGATTTTTGATTTCAAATTTTGTAGTGTTAGCACTGCACAATTTTAAATTGCAGGCTTAAAATGCTGGTAAAAAATTATGAAAAAAAATCATGATTTGTTTCTTAGTATTGCACATGCTTTTGACCTGGTAATTAATAAGAATAGAGGCATATATAAACAAAAACTTCAACGCATTCATACTCTGGCCGCATCTCTTACCTCTGATTCCATCTCTTTGATGTTTCTAACAAAAAAAAATGTATTTGTTGTACATTTTTAAATGTATTGTATGTGGCAACGGTTTCTTTTCAATTAACAAACTTAACCTAGCATTTGAGCTGTTTGTTGTTGTCGCATTTTGCTTAATTTATATATTAATTTTGTAGTAATAAACATTATTACAAAAATAATTAATACTTACTATTGTTATCGCTGAAACAGGGTAATTAGCGGTCTCAACCAGTCGCATTGTCTTTACGCTTTCTTCATAATTTTTGCTCACTTATCTGGATGTATTTGACAGAAATTGTTCTAAATTTTACTATACTATGTATGTAAATGTATGCAAATGTATATTATTTAGAATGTTTACTAATCCGCATAGTAAAACTTTATTCTGATATATAGCATAATTTTATAGAAGTATATAAAATTTCCTTCATAAATCCAGTTTGTGTCCCGATTAGTGAAAAGTATAGCAATTTTTAATTATACATTTCTCTCCGTGTACTGTTACAGTGCATTGGGTTTTATACCAAAAATTTAATTTTTTATTAAATACGATTATAATTTAAAAATAAAGTTTTTACCAAAATTTAGAGTGATGAAATCAGAATAAAAATAATAAAAAAAATAGAGTCATATTAAATGTTAACTGTAAATTTTAAACTATATTATTAAAAAAAATTTAAGTTAAATGCATCTTAATTAATAATTTTTGAAAAACTTTTAAAATGTAATTCGTATTTTATATTGCCACTTTTAAAATTTGAATTTTCTTTTGCCATTACTCTTTATATATTACTGTTTATAATATATGTTTATAATTATCTTAAAAATGCAATAATTAATGTATTTAATTTTTAACCCATTGTATATATCATCATATGGATATTTGGAAAAGTGTAGGATATGCAAACAATTTTGCATCTGTATTTAAAGCATTAAATTGAATTTTAGATCCGTTGTTATTATTGAGAACACATTTAAAAATTTTATGAGTTTTATCAAGAATGAGTAAACTAATACACATTCTTTTAAGTTATATTCACAACTTTTTTTGCACACAGAAAAAATACATATATTATCTATTCTTGAAAAAACAATTTTGAAATATATATATTAAATATGTTTTATAGTCAGAAACTGCACATAAATTTCCAGAGTGGGTCTAAATCATTAAGATCACTTATGGTCAAAATATCTGGGAAATGTGACCGAAATATTAATAGAAATGTATATTTGTTGCCTTATAACGGTGAATCTATTAGCATGATCATTGCAAAAAAATTTATGCACTTACCTTGGAGTGGTAGAAAAGTATCATCTCTTGTTTCAGTATCCATCTAATCTCCTGTAAGCTGCTAAAAATACAAATATTATTATACAATTATAAAAAATTAATTTTTAAACATTTATAATGCTAGATTTTCAATTTTAAAACCACTTTAAGAATTATGATACAAATCTGAAGAATTACTATAAATATATTAACATTGTTATTACAATAACTGAATATCCGTATTTAATACAAAAAATATACAAATAAACCAGATCTGAGATTATAATGAGTAATATGATTACACGTGGCATTGACAAGTTTGTGAAATTCAAACAATGTATTGCAGAATAATAATAATAATAATAATAATAATAATAATAATAATAATAATAATAATAATAATAATAATAATAATAATAATGTTGATACTTTTATAGTAATTCTTCAGATTTGTATCATAATTCTTAAAGTGGTTGTAAAATTGAAAATCCAGCATTATAAATGTTTAAAAATTAATTTTTTATAATTGTATAATAATATTTGTATTTTTAGCAGCTTACAGGAGATTAGATGGATACTGAAACAAGAGATGATACTTTTCTACCACTCCAAGGTAAGTGCATACATTTTTTTGCAATGATCATGCTAATAGATTCACCGTTATATGGCAACAAATATACATTTCTATTAATATTTCGGTCACATTTCCCAGATATTTTGACCATAAGTGATCTTAATGATTTAGACCCACTCTGGAAATTTATGTGCAGTTTCTGACTATAAAAAGACATCTTTTAGACAGCATTAGGTTTCCAGAGTCCGGAGCAGAATTGCTGATTTTCACTATTTAAGGTTTAAATGGCTTACAAGAGTGTGACAGCATAGATTTATGACTTTAAAATTATTTTTAATGAAAAATTCAGAAAATTTTATAAAAAAAAGTCATATTTATGTTTTTAGTGAAAAATGATCCCTGATGGGAGCTACACATTCATGAAAATGGGCATATAATGCAAAAAAGTGCTAAAATGTCAATTTTGACTCTCTGTAACGTAAAATAATAGTCCCGAAAAAATCTGAAAAAATTCAGGAGAACTACTGGATACCTCTAAAACATATTCCCACAGTTATAGCAATATTCATTTTTTTCATCTTCGATGTCACAGAGAACCACCCACATATATATATATATACAATTTATATATATATATATATGTATGTACAATGGTCTCTGGAACGATATATGCCCTTACATGGGGAATGAAAAATTTTTATACACATCGGCATATATTAGAATCCTGAAATCTTATACAGGACGGCGGCTAACTATTTATATATATATATATATATATATATATATATATATATATGTGTTTATAATAGAATTATTTTAAAAATGCAATATTTAATGTATTTAATTTTTAACCAATTGCATATATCATATGGATATTCGGAAAAGTGTATGTTATACTTGATTAATATTTATTTTATCTTGGAACAATTTTGCATCTGTATTTAAAGCATTACATTCAATTTTAGATCCGTTATTATTATTGCGAACACATTTAAATTTTCTGAGTTTTATCAGGAATGAGTAAACTAATACACATTTTTCAAGTTATATTCACAACTATTTTTTGCGCATGGAAAAAATTCATTTATTATCTATTCTTGAAAAAACATAATTTTGAAATATGTATATTACATAAATATTACGCCGCGCTCGCGCGCGCGCGCGCGCCCACTCACACACACATACACACACACGCATATATATGTTGAATCCTGAATTCTTAGACACGGCGGCGGCGGCGGCGGCGAAATATTTATATATTATAGAGATATTAGTTATTTATGTACTTTGGTATATATGACACCCCTACTAGCACACAAAATTGTAGCAACGTTGTGACAACGTTGTTCTGACAACGCTACAACGTTGTTATAAAAGTTGTTGAAACGTTGGAGCAACGTTGCTACAACGTGGGATATGTCCGCTAAGATTTATGTAAGTTGCCGCGATAGGTGGAAATAACGTTGTGACAACGTTTGAGCAACGTTGAAAATGCCTTTGAAAAATGTGTTTTGTATAAAAATAAGAAGAAAATTAAAAAAAATGTTCAACCCTAGGGAATTGAACCTCGGATCTTCAGTTCCGAAGGCTTGCCTCTCTACCAACTGAGCTATTTTGTTGTTCCTGTCATTAAATTAACTTTAGGTTATTAATTTCGGAGCATATTTTGATAGTAGTTTATAACCAAAAGTTAATTTAATGACAGGAACAACAAAATAGCTCAGTTGGTAGAGAGCAAGCCTTCGGAGCCGAGGTTCAATTCCCGCGGGTTGAAAATTTTTTTTATTTTTTTTTTATTAGTGAAAATTTTTATATGAAATACATTTTTCAAAGGAATTTTCAACGTTGCTCAAACGTTATCACAACGTTATTTCCACCTATCGCGGCAACTTACATAAATCTTAGCGGACATATCCCACGTTGTAGCAACGTTGCTCCAACATTTCAACAACTTTTATAAAGAGCCTATCTCGGTGACGGCTTGACGGCTATCTCAAGTCAGATTTTTGACTTTAAAATTATTTTTAATGAAAAATTCAGAAAATTTTATAAAAAAAAGTCATATTTATGTTTTTAGTGAAAAATGATCCCTGATGGGAGCTACACATTCATGAAAATGGGCATATAATGCAAAAAAGTGCTAAAATGTCAATTTTGACTCTCTGTAACGTAAAATAATAGTCCCGAAAAAATCTGAAAAAATTCAGGAGAACTACTGGATACCTCTAAAACATATTCCCACAGTTATAGCAATATTCATTTTTTTCATCTTCGATGTCACAGAGAACCACCCACATATATATATATATACAATTTATATATATATATATATGTATGTACAATGGTCTCTGGAACGATATATGCCCTTACATGGGGAATGAAAAATTTTTATACACATCGGCATATATTAGAATCCTGAAATCTTATACAGGACGGCGGCTAACTATTTATATATATATATATATATATATATATATATATATGTGTTTATAATAGAATTATTTTAAAATGCAATATTTAATGTATTTAATTTTTAACCAATTGCATATATCATATGGATATTCGGAAAAGTGTATGTTATACTTGATTAATATTTATTTTATCTTGGAACAATTTTGCATCTGTATTTAAAGCATTACATTCAATTTTAGATCCGTTATTATTATTGCGAACACATTTAAATTTTCTGAGTTTTATCAGGAATGAGTAAACTAATACACATTTTTTCAAGTTATATTCACAACTATTTTTTGCGCATGGAAAAAATTCATTTATTATCTATTCTTGAAAAAACATAATTTTGAAATATGTATATTACATAAATATTACGCCGCGCTCGCGCGCGCGCGCGCGCCCACTCACACACACATACACACACACGCATATATATGTTGAATCCTGAATTCTTAGACACGGCGGCGGCGGCGGCGGCGAAATATTTATATATTATAGAGATATTAGTTATTTATGTACTTTGGTATATATGACACGTACGTTAATGCGATCAGAGGGAAAATATCATTGTGAATAGATAGTAGTTAGGCCGCGGTCGCGAGCGCAGCGAGTGTCCAAGGCATAACTACTCCATTCACATAATATTTTTCCTCTAATCGCCATAACAGGTCGGATACCATAGTGCGTAAATAGTACATTTCGATATGACGTGTGAGAGACTCAATTTAACGCACGCGTCTTTTGTTTCGCGTACGCGGAATCGAGCCTCACGCACGGAATGTTGAAAAGATTTTACAGCCTTATAACCCGTGTGATGAGTCTTACGTGTCGGAGAAATTAATAGAAAAAAATGGAAAATAATACACGGAGAAATAAGTTCATATAAAAACTATTGCATGTTACAGGAAAAGTTACTATACTGTTTACGAACGGAACGACAAACTCGCATTGTATTAAATTTTACAATACAGTATAGTAATTTTTACGGATATGCCGTAGAAAGAAAAATTTGTTTTGTAGCTGCTTGCGCGGCCACAATTATTATTATTTTTTTCAAACTTATTTAGAATTTTAGTAAATTTAATTTATTTATTTTCTGAAATTAAATAGAATACATTAAACAATGAAAAAAAAGCTGCACTTTCGGACATCGGGATTCGAACCTGAGATCCTCTGTGTCAAAGTTATGAGCGTGCTACCGCCTGCGCCATTAACACTTTCCCTTGTCTCACTTCGAGTCGTCCTTATATGGTACACGCCACTCGAATAATTAAAATACGTAAAATTCTATCGAGTCAGATTTGTCAAATGCGTTAATTAATTGTGTAAAAGCACAATATTAAACGACCTAACCTAATTGAGAATCAGCTGATGCCTCGAAAGTTTCCATAAATTTTACTATACTGGATACTAAATTTTTAGTGAATGAATAGCAAATATTAGAGTTACTCAAATTTTGCTATACTGTACAGTAATTTCAGATCGAATTCTATACCATTTTTTACAAGCAATATATTAATATTCGATGCAATTATACTAAATATAAATAGAAGGATGGTAATATTCCTCACTGATCGAGTTTGTCCCTCCGTTGGTGTAAAATATAGTAATTTTGTATTATAAATTTTTCTCCGTGTATAGATAATTTGAATGAACGATAGAAAAGTATATGTTGGCCCGGGCGCGCGCGATCAACCACACATCGAGTTTCGGCAATCCGACACCGCGGGTATTAGATGCACTGCACTTAATCGCAGCTTGCGTTTCTTTACACTTTCGTATATATTTCTTCTGCTGAAGTTTGTGTACTACGCGTTTCGAACATGTTGGTCTCGATTTTCAAGTGGACGGTCGACGATATGGAGAAATTGTGTAAATCTTACTAGGATGTGTACAAATTCTCCATATCGTCGACCGTCCACTTGAAAATCGAGACGAACTTCTTCCAAACGCGTAGTACACAAACTTCAGCAGAAGAAATATATACGAAAGTAAACACAAGCTGCGATTAAGTGCAATGCATCTAATACCCGCGGTGTCGGATTGCCGAAACTCGATGTGTCGTTGATCGCGTGCTCCCGGGCCAACACTTCTCTCTCTCTTCATTCAAATTATCTATATTATTTTCCATTTATTTCTATTAATTTCTCCGACACGTAAGACTCGCCACACGGGTTATAAGGCTGTAAAATCTTTTACGCACTATGGTACATCCGGCGCGTTAGCATGATTAGATACATGATTAGATACTATCGTTAATAATGTGATTAGATAATATGATTAGATGTATTGTATACTATTTTTCCATACGAATTGCGCAAAGATTTCATTTTGTGCTGACATTTGAGCGAGCGAGATAGTACATTGCTGCAATAGTGGGTAAAATAAAATTTGCCTGCAACAGTACTCACAATTATAAGAGAAAAAATTATTTCACCCCGAACCGATGTTTGCGCCCGAGCAAAGCGAGGGTGAAAAGGTGGTACGGGGTTAAAATCACTTTGTCTCTGATAATTTTGAGCACTATTGCAGGAAAAGTTTATTTTGCGCACTAGTGCGGGAATGTACTATTTTGCGCACTCAAATGCGTGCGCAAAATCGAATTTTGCGCACGGAGTTAAGAAAAATATTATTGTGAATGGATTAGTTATGCCTTGGACACTCGCTGCGCTCGCGACCGCGGCCCAACTACTATCCATTCACAATGATATTTCCCTCCGATCGCATTAACGTGTCATATATACCAAAGTACATAAATAACTAATATATATACTTTCTTACATTATTTTAATTACAATTATTATATTATATATTATTATATTAATTGCAACTATTATATTATATTAGTATATATATATGTTTTTAATGTACTCACTTAAGACCTCCCGCGTAAAAATGTAAAACTTAATATCAACTTGATATAAAGTTTATGTTTGGCAAAAGTTGATACCAACATACGCAATAAGACTATCCCAAACTTGGAAAAATATTAATTGAACATTTGTATAAAGTTCAGATAAACTTGAAATAATCTCTTAGATAAGTGTAAAAATATTATTTTGAACGGATAAAATTTTATTAATGAAAAAATAAAAATAAATTTATTTCGAAATTCAAACCTCCGATCTTTAAGTTCGAAGTCTCTCGCTTTACCGACTGAGCCATTTTTATTGTTTATGTCATAATATTAAATTTTGGTTATAAATAACAATTGAAACATACTTCTAAGATTATAAACTGAATGTAATTTATTAAACATAATAGTATATTTCGTAACAAGTGCGTAAAAAGTTACAACTACGTGTGCTAATATTACTGCAAATAATTGCTAATAATTGCAAATAACTGTTAATAACTGCAAGAAATTGCAAAGAGCTACAAATAATAGTCATTAGCGTCTCAAACCCAACTAAATATTTTAGTTATTTGCAATTATTTGCAGCTATTTATAGTTATTTGCAGTTATGTACAGTTATTTACAGTTATTAGCATTTATCATTTCCGCTAGGGTTCCCGCGTAAAAATGTAAAACTTAATATCAACTTGATATAAAGTTTATGTTTGACAAAAGTTGATATCAACATACGCAATGAGACTATCCCAAACTTGGAAAAATATTAATCAAACATTTGTATAAAGTTCAGATAAACTTGAAATAATCTCTTAGATAAATGTAAAAATATTATTTTTGACCGGGTAAAATTTTATTAATAAAAATAAATTTATTCCGAGATTCGAACCTCCGATCTTCTACTTCGAAGTCTCTCGCTCTACCGCCCGACTAGAAAAATTCTTTGGCTATCTTTGGTAATTACTGGGGCCTTACAAGGCAGCCTGAAAAGGCCCTAATGAGACATGTAATCGGGTAATTATTAGGGTCTGGTTTTCGTGCCCTTGATTTCATTTGCCAGAATTTTGCTTAACCTTTTTCCTGACCAACCCCAAAAGATATATAAATCACGTGACATGTTTAAATTTTTTTACGTCTTATGAAACTCCGTATCAGAGAAAAGGTTATGCACGTATTTAATTAGAAGTATATATTTAAGTGAATAAATATTAAATTTTATACAGTAACTAAATTAAATAACATTAATTTTGTTACTTTTGTTTTAATTATATAAAGTATTTACGACTAAACATTAGGTAATATTAATTTTGTTACTTTTGACATATATTTTGACTAATCATTATTTCATTAATGTAAGTTTATAATGATTATTTTATTATAATTATCAAAAAATACTTCTACATGACATAAAAATTTATTAAATGTTATTGTAGATGTACCAACGTCTATTTTTGTATTAAAAATGAGCATATTATATCATATTTAAAGAAGTAGCTTTTTACAAATGTTTGCGAGGTATTAAAATTATTTATGATAATATTTATAAATGTAATATATATTTTTAATATTTAATGATTATTTTATAAATTATTATAGATTCAATAATACAAGTTTATGAAACTGCAAAAATTGTTGTAGAAGAAAACAAAATTTTACAAAGCATAGATGCGATAATTAACAATGCTAAGGATTGGAATATAGGCATCGTATTAATCGACTTAATAAGTCTCAGTGATAATTTGACAATTTTCAATGTGTTATTTATTTTTTAATAAATGAGTATATAGATCGTTTGTTTTAAATACTTGAAAAGTATTGTAAAACCACTTATAAATAAATATTAAGAGGATGTCGGAGCTATAGCCTCCATGAAAAGCCGCTCGATCTCGAGGCTTCGAATGGCGCTGTAGTCAGGTGTCGATTTCGACGATAAACGTACTTCAAACATAAATTATAAATTTTATACCAAATTGTTGATCAATTAAGGCAAATCTGTACGTTCATAGAATAATTTTATGTTAAAAAGGCTAATAATTGTATATATTTTGACGCATGCAGAAAGTATAAGTATTAAACTTCCTTTTAGCCATCTCAGAAAAACAAAATAGATGCCATTTTTAAAGTAAGCAACAATGTAAGAAAAAAAAGCGGGAAGTACCAATTTCTGATCAGTAAATTTTCGGTACATATACCACTTTCTATTTAAGTCTACTAACCAATTATTGATTGTTTAACCTTCAAATTGTGCGTAGCAACGTTTAGATTTATGTAAATCCTATTATTTTATTGAAATAATACACTGATCGGAAATTGGTTCATGATCAACAATTGGGCACCTTACGGTAGTTACATACAGCTGCTAAAAACTACTTTCCCCCCTAGCTATGACTAAAATTAAGGTAATTGTAATATTATTCTTGGCAGCAAATGTTAATATTTTTGAAGAAATGTGTAATACGTTACGTGTAGCATTACGGCAGATATAGACTCACTGAATACGAGACGTATTACACATTTCTTTAAAAAATAAACATTTGCTGCCAAGAGTAATATTACAATTGCCTTAATTTTAGGTATAGCTAGGAGGGAAAAGTAGGTTTTAACAGTTCTATGTAACTGTAAAATTTATAATTTATGTTGCACAATGCAAAATTAATTACAGCAACATTATCACAATTTTTTATTATATTATAAGCATTTATATCAATACACCCCCTAACCTAACCTAAAATGTTTCCACATTTCTAGTTATTATTACAAACATTTAAATATTACTAATTAGAGCCGCGGTGGCTCATGGGTAGAGCTCCCGACTCTCACACACGGAGAGGAATATTTAGAAAATATTACAAAGGAGTTTGGTAAAAATTCCCAAACTCCCAAGTAATGTGGTAACAGACCGAAAAAACCGAAAAAATTACCAAACTGCTAAGTAAAATTTACAGTAAATGTAGTAAAATTTACTCTAAATGTAGTAAAATTTGTGGAGTTAGCGTACTAAATTTTACAATTAAGCTTGTAAATTTTATTAACTCTGATTTTTTCCTATACTGTTTACGAAATTCTATAAACAACAGTACAGCACGAGATACCGAAAAGAAGCGATAAATAAAATTTTTATTGGAATCGCGTCGTTAGTTTGTTTACTTTAAAAGGACGATTCGATGAAACACATGCAAGTGACGCGGTGGCGCAATGGTAAGGACTTGGATTCTCAACCCAAACTTCGCAGGTTCGATCCCGATGACATCCAGAATTTTTTTCACTAATTAAATTTCATTTAAATATTTAAAATTTCCATAACACTCGAATAATATACATAAACTCAAAAATAAATAATATGGGAGGAATAAAATTTTTTTTCTGATGTTAAAAGAAAAATTAAAATTACAATTTAGTTTGGTAAAAATTACGAGATTCGCAGTTTGTTACCACATTACTTGAGAGTTTAGGAATTTTTACCAAACTGCTTTGTAATATTTACAAATTATTTCTCTCCGTGCACCATTTACATTTTTATGCGGGATTACTATATAAAATGTTATTTTCGACCTAAAAAATCTATTACCAAATACTAGCATATTAATAATTTTTAATTTTATAAAACATAGTCAAAAAGTTGTTAATTTTGTAAGTATGTAATAAAATAAGTTGGTACAATAATAAAATACTTAAATCAGTCTGGAAGTAATTAACATCTTTAAGATTAGTGTTTTATATTTATGAAATATATTTTATTATCTTATGTAGTACATAATTCAATAAGTTAATTAAACGAAAAACACCTTCTGCCAAGGTGTAAACATTCGCAGGTATGGTGTAATTTCGATCACACTTTTACAATTGTTATCTAATAGCTAATAATCTAATTTTAACGCACAACTTTTTTCTACTTAAAACAATAACTTATAAAATTTTTTTAATTCTTAAAAAACTTTCGCAATATAAAGTACTGAAATCTAATTGGAATCCACAAGTATTTAACAAATCTCACATGTTTTCAGAAAGGCGTGTAAACTATACATAATTTATAATTTTTACCTCGCCACGACTTACAGCAATAAATAAACAATATTACTTATAACAATATTCATTTGTGCGTAATTAATTTCTCCAAATCTAATAAAACAGAAATTAATGTTTTTAATTCTTTTTAAATAAAATAATACTTGCACCACGCAGGCCGACACGGTGGCGGAGTGGCGGAGACGCACCTCGGCCGGTCACGAAAGTTAAGCAGCACTGAGTGCGGTTGGCACTTGGACGGGTAACACCATTCTTGTGCGGCTTTCGGGATCGGTTAGGTGTTTTTCCACACTTCACAACGTGAGCGGAAGGTGTGAAACATTCGGTTTCGGTGTTTGGGTCTACGCAACGTGACCTGAACATCTAAACAGAATGTTTCAATACACCGGCCGTCTCGGGAAAGGTTTTCCTACAAGGTTTTCCCTTCCTCACAGGCATAACCCCGGACGAATGCGAGATGGTGGGGACCGAGATGAGAAAAATTGGAATGTCTTCACCCCCACACATAGGTGGCAGGGGTGTCCCTGGAAAAACCCGTTTAATAATGGATATACGGGGTGATAAGCAAAGAGATTGAAAATAAACAAAAGAAATAATACTTGCACCACGCGTTGCTTTGCATGCTCACTTCGCACTAGTATAAAAATTTAGAAATATAATAAATTAATAAATTAATAAAATCAATATTAAAATTTGTTTCCGTACAATTAAATCAAGTGCCAAAACTTATTTATTATTTTACATGATATGAATAGATTCGATACTTTAAAATCGTACATGATTAGTTAATCAGAATGCACTGCCGAAATATAACACACGGTGGTGCAAATATTATTTTATTTAAAAAGAATAAAAGAGATAAATTTCTGTTTTATTAGATTTGGCAAATTAATTTCACGCAAATGAATATTGTTTATTTATTGTTGTAAGACATAGTGGGGTAAAAATTATAAATTTATATTGGTCTTATAGAAAATAAAAAATGTATTTAATAATAACTATAAAAATGGAGAACGATAGAAGATCCACTTAAATAATATTATATTCTCTTTTGAAATAACTTTACTTAATCATATTATTGAAAAATTCAGATCAAGATTAAAGAATATTAAAGAAACCAGAATACCTTGAATGGATTAGGTCTTAAGAGAATGCATTAAAAAAAATAAAATATTTTAATATACTATAATAATTGCAAAATAATAATATAATATAATAATTGTAATTAAAAAATATTAATTTCTCGAATTTTGGTGCTACTTTGAAAAATGTTAAAAAATGATGAAAAATATCTATTTATGAATGTTTAAAATCGCATACCTACGTCCTTAATTGATTTAGAAGGCTACAATTTTGGCTGACTTACTTTTTTTTGTAGTATAGTAACATACTAAATTTTTAGCCCGATTGGTTTACCCCCCCCCCCTGCCGGACAGATTTACAAAAAAGTATTGCAATTACCCATATATGTATATATATATTTAATATTTGTTAACAATTTTTTAGTAAAACAATATTATAATTTAAGTTAAAAAAAGAAATAAGTACCGATACCTGTAAGTTGCGTACATGCAAGTGGCTCCTCGCTTGTATGACAGCCTTCTACACATCCTCCTCGGACGTATAAGGTGTTTATACGTCCTAGGAGGCTGTATGAAAAGCGCTCCGTATGATATATGCGGCGATCAATATAACCTGTGCCGCGCGATTCGGTAGAGTCACCCGTAACTACGTGTTTGACATGTAGTTCATGTATCGGAGATATATCTAAGGCTTTTCAAACATAAACACAACAAGTTTAAACGTAACGTTTTCGTTAATTTAATCATAGTTATCTAGTTATTACTCAAATACGAAAGTATTATATATTATACATATATATTAGAATAGTACACTGAGAAAAATGCTATAATAAAATTTGCAATGTTTTTAATAAAAATTACTATGTTTTATAATAATCGGTGGATATATTTGCATTATGAAAGGTTTTATAATATTTTAAATAAACATTATTATTAGCATAATAAAAAGTACCAAAAGATGAAGCAAAATTTATCAATTGAGTTTTATAAAAATTACTATGTTATATAGCAAAAATCATGAAATTTAAAAATTATAATTTAGTGAACGAAATTTACTAGGTAACATAGTAAATTTTATTACGCAATATAGCAAAATTTGTGACTTTCATAGTAATACTTGATATATTTTTGTGTAAATGATAATTATTACATAATAAACAATATCTGAATATGTTTTTACTATGTAATGTAGTAAAATTTCTTATTAAAAATAATAAAATTTGTCATGTCAATAATAAAATTGGTACATAGGGAAAATACACCATCTCTACATAACCTCAAGAATTTCAGTATAAGTATATTGTCATTAATTGCGGATAAATAAATTTCTTTTTTTACATTATCTTTACGGGGTAATGTTCAATCAATAAAAAAGATTAATAAATGTAGTATCGCAACAAATAAATGTAATAAACAAAATATACAAGTTGTGAATCACAAAAATACATGAGGCCGATTCGAATCAACCGAAATAAAATTATCCGGTGGCGCAGGCGGTAAGGTGCGGGACTTCTACTCGGAGGATCGTCGGTTCGAATCTCCATCTCGGAATTCGGTTTTTTTCTGTACATTAATTAATTTGTACATTTCAAATTTTACTACAAAACATAGCAATTTTTATTAAAAGTACAATATGTCCACCGATTACTATGTTTTATAGTAATTTTTATTAGAATTTTAATAATTTTTATTACACATTTTTCTCAGTGTATATATTAGAAATAATATAGTAAATATATATATAGAAAAATAACGCAAAATGAGTCCTGTATCTTTAATAACTGCAATGTTACAATTAATAATAAGTATAATTATTAAATATTTAGTAATTACTTATTATTAATTGTAACATTGCAGTTATTAAAGATATAGGACTCATTTTGCGTTATTTTTCTACATATATATATATACTATATTATTTCTAATATATAATATTCTAATATATACGCCATAAACCTCATAAAATCACTAATTTTCATGTATTTTAGGGCATAACTTACACCAGCAGTCTTGGCCAATAATCTAACCACCGCCATTCGAAAGCTCTCAAAAAATGTGATCTTTTGAGCGGTGTTAGATCAAAATCGATTGTGGCGTGGTCGCCTTTTTTTGATATTCAATATTTCCGGGCGTTCTATCTCTTCGAGATTTTAAAATTAAGAATTGTAACCCAAGTAGATAAGTTCTAAAGATTATTTTGAACAAAAGTTGTTTATAATGTATTTTCAAAAAAATCAATAGATTTTGAGACAAATGGCTTTGAAAATAATAATTTCTCTAAAAAATTGAAAAATTTCCATTTTTCATGGTGGAATAACTCTTAGGCAAATTATTTTTAACACCTCAAATTTTTTTTCTATCTTCTGGAAGATATTTCCAGTCTTTTCACAAAATTTGGAGTGATTTAAAATTTTCATCGTACCACTTGACGTGAAATAGCCCATATGTATAATATATATAATACTTTCGTATTTGAGTAATAACTAGATAACTATGATTAAATTAACGAAAACGTTACGTTTAAACTTGTTGTGTTTACGTTTGAAAAGCCTTAGATATATCTCCGATACATGTACTACGCGTTTCAAACCCGTTGACTCTACCGAATCGCGCGGCACAGGTTATATTGATCGCCGCATATATCCTACGGAGCGCTTTTCATACAGCCTCCTAGGACGTATAAACACCTTATACGTCCGAAGAGGATGTGTAGAAGGCTGTCATACAAGCGAGGAGCCACTTGCATATACGCAATGAATTTACAAGCGGAGCGCGCTCTGCACGTAAGAGTCGTTGTACGAATTAGTAGGCTGACAACTATTTTTCTGCCCGACGTTGCCGGAAAACGGCATTTCTTATTTTACTGGCAATGGTTGTAATATACTATTATTGATTATTAAGATATATTTTCTAACTATAAATAGAATTTGTTGATTTTTAACATATATTTATTAGTAATTAACATTGAATCAATTATTTTTACGAAGTAATTGATGACTTCTTATAAACTATTATTTATTAGTTAATAAGATATATTTTGTTACCTTGAATAAAAATTTTTTGGTTTTTAATATTTATTCGTTAAATCAAATAATTCAGGCAACATATTTATTACAGGTTATTTTTTGTTTGTTTAGTCCCAGTAAAATTAAATAAATATATTTGCCTAAAACAAGTAAATATAATTTGATAAGTATATATGCGAGATAAATCATTTATTTACTTTAAACAAAATTTATTTGAACATACTAAACTTTTTTCATTGTACCATTTCCTGCAAATGATATGAATTGACATATGCATTCTCATATATGGTAATCTAATCATATAATACTCATAACTTTTGCATATTTGTGTGACTTTCTAATAAACTGCTTACCTTAAAATTATCAAAAAATAACAAAATCAGCTTTACAATTATACCTACAAAATACTCAATTTTTTACCTCCCAAACCATTTCTTGAATAGAAGATATTATTTTTTCTGACTGGTTTAATTGTTTTATGTATTCAAATATTATTGTCAATATGCCTGATACACTAAAAAAAAGATCAAAAGCTTTCTAAATTGAAATATATTGCAAATCTATCGGTTTAAAGGTACAACTGAAAATACAGTTTGTAGACAACAGTAAATTTAGCGATTTGAAAGTTATCCTAAAAATAGTTACTGATAACTATTTTTAATGCTAACAGTAAATGAGCGATTTAGCCTTCTAATGATATGAAATAGTTATTCTAATAAATTTATTAAATTCAATAACGTCATTTTATATTGATGGCACTAACTTAATTTGTTTTACTTGCACCCTTTTGAAGTAATAACCAGCTGCTTAGGCTAACTAATTTTTTTCGTGTAGTGATAGGCACTTAAAATAATCTCAGTCTAATGCTTGACTAAATATAAAATTTTTTATCTAACATATCAACGCAAAGTTATTATGTGAATTTGGAGAAGAAGAGAAAGAAAGAGCTTGTGTTCTTAGGACGAATATATGGGAAGGAATATGTTGCATAGAGAATCATCTAAATTGTGTATAGGATTATATCTCCCACGCTATTATATTGTACAATGATTATGTATTGAATAAAACATTAAAATGTCATGATTGTAGACGACTATCCTGTTTTTGGTTCTTTAAACGCACTGATGACGACTAGGATGAAGTTCTGGTTATGGTGAGAGGTAACAATATGGCGAGCGGATGTAGTATAACGGTTAACCAGCGAAGAGGAACGATGAGAGCAGCAAACCGTAAACGCCGCCATGGTTGTAAAGACCACGATTCGCTGTTGGTTTCGTTCTCTCTTCTTCTAGCCCCCACTCCTTCCTCTCTCTCTCTCTCTCTCTCTCTCTAACTCTAATTCTCTATCTCCCTCTTTTTCTCACCCCTCTCTCCTTTTTTTTGTTCTGCATTTGTCAGTTAAGGAATTTAAAGTACCACCACGCATAAAAGAGGGAGAGAGAGAGAGAGAGAGAGAGAGAGAGAGAGAGAGAGAGAGAGAGAGAGAGAGAGAGAGAGAGAGAGAGAGTAAGAAGAACGAAACGTAGACAGAAAGAGAGATATTGGGAGCATGAATTTTGTATACAATCTTCCAACGAAAACCTTTTTTATAGCAAATAAATTTGTAAGCATAAGTTTTAGCGAACAAATAAATCATTATCATGTCATAAAATATCTTACTTAAAATACCTAAATTTTCAAATATTGCCCAACTAAAGAAGTAAAAACAATTATTATACATTCAAGTATGTACTTTATTTTCAGTTATTATTAATTTTAAAAAGTATGCATCACTTATCGCTAAACAGGATAATATAGCAAAGATATACGAATCTTAAGCAGTTACATTCTCCTTATATACTACTAACTTATGGATCAATTGTAAACTAAAATAATACTTCTATCACCCGTCGCCTAAGTGTGTCCAATATCTATACCGATTATTTTATTACTTTCATACCCAAAGCAGTACTGTTAAAAATCAATATATTTTTCTGATCAATAATATAGCGAAATAAGTATAAGATAAATCGTCAATTTTTGATGAGGTTTATGATGTTAAACCTCGTGAAAAAGGCATTACGTTTTAATGAAAAAAAATTTGATTTTGATGGCCGTATGACCTTGTGAGTATTCTGCCATTTGTATTGTTTTTGTTGGTATACCTATATAATAAAATGTATTTAATATAATGGTAGTTTTAATAATTTCACATATAATAATAACTGACTTATGCGATTCTAATGTGTAAAATGAACTCTTTGAATCTATTAAAGGTAATTAATTTATTGTTTATGGCGATGTATTTGTTTTCTTACTAAAACTGTTAATAAAATTTAGAATAAATATTTTTTACTCATTTTGATGTGCACAAAATAAAGGATTATTTTAATTAATTCAAATTACTTTGTAAAATATTTGCGAACCGTGCACAAAAGTAATGTGTACTATTCTTGTGTAAAAACATTATGTGTTCTTGGGTGTAAAAATCTACTCTTGACCTGATGATGGAGACAAAAATGTCTCCGAAACGTCGTGCACAACACAAAATTTTTTAAACAAATTTAAATAGAAAATAACATGTTAATTTTTGACATTTTTTTATGTTTCTTTAAATTATCGTAATTTTATACAGACTTGAAGCCGAGCTTGAAGCACAGTACAATCTATAGTCCATTAAATTGCTTCAAACTTTTTTTAAACTTTTGAATGAAAAAATCAATTGGGGCGTAGTTAAACATTTTTCAAGGTCAATATTGACATATAATTTATGAGACATTGACCTTGAGATTTAGAATTCTAACCCAAGAAGGCTTCGCCCTCCTAGTATATATATTGTTATGTATGAAAAGGAGTGAAGCAAGAAATACGATTCAATCGCGGGACCCCAGCGTAAGAATCACGCACTCTAACCATCGGGCTACCTGCGTAAAAATGGAAAGGTTTATATCAAATTAATATGTATTAAGTTTATGTATGGTGTAAGTTGATATCAACATGCGCAATCAGACACTCTCAAACTTGAAAAAATATTAATTAGACACTTGCATAAACATTAGTTAAACTTGAAACAATGTTTGAGGCATGAGTTTAAAAATAGTATTTATAAACGTATAAAAATATGATTAACAATAAAACTAAAAAAGTTTTCTATTCTGAGATTTGAACATCCGATTTTCTAGTTCGGAGTCGCTCGCTCTACCAATTAAACTATTTTATTGTTGATTTAATGTTATGCCATATAATATGAAGCACTTAGCAGACAGGTGGCGCAAGTATTATTTTAGTTTAAAAGAATAAATAAAAGACACTTCCTTGATGGAAGTTTGAAATGTAGAAATAATTTTTTATTTTAGACAATAGATACGATTTCTGTTTATTTGAATACCAAATATTTTTTTAAAGATATTTACTTTATAAAAAATGAATGTAAGTTTCTGTCGAATTCTATAATAAAGTTTAAATATAAGTATTTATTTTTATTTAATTTATTTACTATTCAAAAACTAATATCACGCCTTTTATTAGAAAACATTTAATCACTTACAAAAGTTTACGAAATAAGTTTTAGTTGCAAATAAGATATCATGAATTTTTAACTCTAGATTCAAAAACCGTTAGCACACATAATTAAACAGATTGCAAATAAATACTACACACTTATCATAACAATTTTACTAAAATTTTACATATGAAGTTATTTTATTTATTTTAATTACATATATTGAAATTTATATGATTATATAACCTTAAAACTGCTATGTCACAAAAAACAGATTGGTAAATAAAATTAAAACATTTATTTATTATTATGTAGCGCAAAATACTTGACGATTTTATTTTGATTACAGTACTTTCAATTGCAGTAACTTTTTGCGAATACTATGATCATGGTTTGATTTTATTCTTAATAATTAAAGTAAAATATTAGACTTACGATGTGGTACAAAATACTTGTCGATTATTCCGCTTCATTTCAGTGCTTTCTATTCAAACAACTTCTTAATAACAATTTATCTACTTTTTAATACCAAAATTTAAGTTATTGAAAATTTGAAGTTTTTCTAAGTAGAAAAAAAGATAGAAGCAAGAAATGAAGATATTTATTTTATCAGTTAACAATTATCATTATACTTGCGTATTCTCACACCTTCGTGGAAGGTGTTATTTCAAAATACTTGTTATTCCTAAAACTTGATGTTAAAAATTTAATATAATAATTGATAAATTTTTTTTAAATACTTATTTTTGTACACAGCGGCGTCTATTAGAACCCTGAAATCTTAGACACGGCGGCGGCGAAATATTTATATAATATAGATATAAATAAATAGAGCGACGTTAAATAACAAAAAAAAAATAATATAGATATACATATATATAGATACCGGGCGTATCAGTATTTGTAACTCTATGTTACTTCTACCCTGCAGGTAAAAAAATTTAGTGTAGTCTATACAAAAATTTAATACTGTCTATGCAAACATTTTTTATATTATTTATAATACATTTTTACAATTAATTGATCAGAATCTTTTTGCGTAGTTTCATGTCAAATATAAGAGCATAGAGCAAAATTGATACTTACCAAGCTACACTTTACAAAATTGCTTATAATTTTATTAAATTCATATATACGTAATTAATAAAAATAAAAAGTCTAAAGTTATCCTATCACCGAAAAATTGCAAACATATTTGTTCATTGGTTCCCGAACATCCACGGATAGGTTAATCTACAACTCAAGTCGTAGCAAAAATTCCAATTCCACATAGAGGGTTAAAGTGACTGATGCATAGCCGTTAAACAAAATATCTTAGTGATCATTAAAAAAAAAGTATTTTCATTCCTAGACGTTAAGAAAATTGTACAAACAATAAGCAATAGAAAATAATTAAAAGCAATTACATAAAGTGTAGTTAAAAGTAAGTTATTTAAAAATGTATCCCTTAGCTCAATATAGGGGTGTTGCCAATATTGATGTGCCGATGTATTAGAAAAATATTTGCAATAACTATTGTCCGGTGTCCATAACATCGTGTTAATATATTTAACATACTTGTAATTTTTTTAAATATGAAGATAATTGAAAAATTCAAACAGAAAATGAAAGATCATAAAAAAGTGTTAAAGTTTTTACTCTACATTTTTTTCGATACGTTGTGTTTTAAAAAAGTTACAAGTGATTGAACATTATACCTTTTCCGAAAAAGGATAGTACGGTAATCATACATACAATAATAAATTTAATAATAAATAATAAAATTTTTTGGAAAAGGTATAATGTTCAATCACTTGTAACTTTTTTAAAACACAACGTATCGAAAAAAATGTAGAGTAAAAACTTTAACACTTTTTTATGATCTTTCATTTCCCGTTTGAATTTTTCAATTATCTTCATATTTAAAAAAATTACAAGTGATTGAATAAATTTGAAAAATTGTAGAAAATTCTTCATTATTTACAGAAAAATAAAAAATATAAAAATTATTTAAAAATTTTTTTAAAAACATGGAAAGTTAGTATTTGGATTGCCCTTTAATTTGCCTTTTTTATTTTTACTCTGCGAACAATAGAACCGGAGTTATTACTGCTTAAACTATTACCTGTTTTACAAAAAATTTTCGGAAATTTTTGATCGGTAGTGTATATAATGGCTTTAATACGTGATATAGTAAGATTTGCTACTCATACAAAAAAACTAATGTTAATTAAAATTTCAATGAAGAGAATAACTGAGTTCCTCGGTGGCGAAACTGTTAACGCTGTCTTTTTTCACTGAAATTTCAAAGTATTTTTGAAAAAAAATTTCTGTTATGTTGGTTGTATTAGAATGTTTCACGTAATGCCGAATTGGCATACATAAATAAATGCGAAAATTTACTATACTTCCGATATATATCGACTAAAATTCTTATTTAAAACTAATGTTAGTTAATCAAGAATGCCATAATTTAAATAATTTGTATGAATTATTTATAAATAAAATTTTGAAATTTTGAAATTTTGAGAGCCGTGGCAACATTGCTTTCATAGCGAAAAGAGAAGTCTAATAACAAGGAGGGATTCCAGCCTTCGGGTCACGGATTTGTATTCTGGTATATAAATATGAAAGAATTCACGTGAAATTCAATTTCATAGGGTATTTGACGATAATTCTACGCATTTAATGAAAAATTGTGAAATAAGTATGCTTCAGTTTAATTGCTGATAACTCAAAAGTAATTGAATATATAGACACTCAAACTCAGATCTGACGAAAGGTTGAGATCAAATAGATACGATGTGAAATAAATAAGCTTTAATATGTCAATTTGGTCAAAACATATGGAAAAATAAGAATAAAACGAAATCTTAACGAAAATGTAGTATTTAAATTTCATAGACTTTGTAGACAAAAATTTCATCTTACATACAGGGGGACTGGAACCCATCCTTATAAGTTGATTGCGTTTTGCGCGTAGGTGCCCAATCTCGACAGTTAACCACTTTGTGATTTGTAAGCAAAAAACGTTATTGTAACAATGTTAATACATCTGAAATTGGAAAAAATAATAAACTAATTGACAGTAGAAATTTAATGAAAATCGATGCACAGACCAATAAGTCCTTAAAATCAAAACAATCGTCGTACGTTACGTTCGTGTGCCGAAATACATGTACACACACACACACACACACACACACACACACACACACACACACACACACACACACACACACACACACACACACACACACACACACACACATATATATATATATATATATTGTAACGGTAAGGTATTGTTGACCTTACTGTTTCACGAATTCGAGCAACACGAGCGAACAGTATCGTAATGTTCGCATCGGCTACACGGGCGAGATCGACTTCGTGCGCGCATCTGATTATATACACGGAAAGAAATTTGGAAGGCTGACACTTAAAATAAATGTCAACTCGACTCATTTCCGACAATCGGCACTATTTATGCAAGTTCTTGTAAGAATTCGCGTCGAAATCGGCACCTATGAGACTCCGATATTCTCGGAGTCTCCACGCTTCAAAGACGAAGTGTAGCGCTCCCAGTAGCGCCCCCCAAAACCTCCGAGTTTTACGGCGTCGTGTTGATTCCGCTTTGGAGCTCTCAGACTTCCAAATCTGCGGGATCTCGGATGCGCTTATACGAACGATTGAGTTGAGTTTTTACATTTACATTATATATTTGTGTAGTGGTATTAAAATATAATTTATATAGAAATGGAAATAATAGCTGTTTATTTTGCGAGCTCGAAAATAATAAGAATTTTTACATTAAAGCGACTAATTCTAAGAAGCGCTAAGTCAAAATACGCTTCACGTGCTCGACCCGACAAGATACCACGTTTGGAGGTCTGAGAGCTCCAACGAGCGGAGCTCACTACGCAGCGAAATCTCGGATACCCAGCCCTTCCAGTATGACTGCTCCTACTTCCATTCTGAGCGCGTTGTATATCCGAAATTGTTGGAACCGAAACACTTCTATTTAGAAGCGAATAACTCTCATTTTTGAGGTGTAAAGACGCAGTATTTTTCGGACATACATTGTTTCCAAATTTTCGACGCTTTAGCCTTCCAAATTTCTTTCCGTGTAGGTGAGGGGGAGATTCGCGCGCGTTGAGGAAATATAGCCGCCTTGTTACGCGACAGGTGTGATCCCCCCGGATCCCGTGTTTAAAGCTCGCTGTGATAATTTTACCGTGGTGTTTGCGTGTGCATTTGAAGTGGTACAATACCGTCGAGAATCGACCTGCAGCGACGCAACCACGGTGCATAGGCGAACGGACGACTTCGTCCGATAACGCAACGGGAGCGAGCGAGTGAGCGAAAGAGAGATTGATTGATTGATTGAAAAGCATTTATTAATGCCCAGGTTTAGTTTAACTTTAAGGCAATGAATATAATAATTACATATTAGATGTAAATACAACTAAAAAGAGAAAAAATAACAAATAATAGTACGCTGTTAACAAAAAATAAAAAGCGATAATTAACTGAATGAATGAAGATAATTTGATAAATCAGTGTAATAACTAAATGACAATATACTTAATCTAATTCAGCGCTCTTATCAACTAAGTAACTATACAATCTACTTTTAAAAATAATTGAAGTTTTACTCAAACGTAGCTCTGGGGGTAATGAGTCCCAAAAGTCCATAGCTAGAATAGTAAAGGAATTTTGGTATGTACTAGTAATGGCTTGGGGGCGTTCAAAGCTTGAATGAGTTCCACGAGTTGATCGACGTACCTCAGTAATAGGCGGTGGTAATAAAGCTAAAATATATTCTGGTTTCTTAGTAGTAAGGACCTGGTACATAAGTAAACCAAGAAAATATAACCGGCGCACATTCACAAGTAACCAATGAAGTTTATTATAAAAAGGCTTAAGTCTGGTATCCTTTTTTAATCTAAAAATATATTGCACGCAGATATTAAGTAGTCGCTGAAGTTTTAAATTTAAATAATCAGGCAGGTCATTGTAAACTACACAAACATAATCGAAATGAGGAAGGATAAGTGATGTTACTAGTTTTTTCCTCATTTCATAAGAGAAGAAATTTCCTCGATTTCGTAGCTTATGTAAGACACCATGAACTCGTGAAGTAATTCCCGCTACGTGAGAATTCCATTACAAATTTGCATTCAATATAAGACCTAAGGTTCGTGCTGAATTTACTAACGGAATTTCATGACTATCTATTATGATGGGATGTAGCTGATTTCTATCGACAAACCTTAATTGTTGCACCGATCCTATAAGGAGGGCTTTAGTTTTAGCATAGTTAAGCTTAAGACCGTGGGTTTGAGCCCATTTGGCAACTCGTTCACCATCTTCAATCAACTTGTCGATTGCAGCATCACAATCACTAGGCCTAGCATGGATATATAATTGAAAATCATCAGCAAACAGCATACCATTGGTGTATTGCAAGACATAAATTAGAGAATTAATAAAAATTAAAAATATAATAGGACCAGGAATTGAACCTTCAGGGTCTCCAGATAAAGTTTCAACAAACTCTGAAGTAATGTTATCCGATCCTACAACAGCTTGGGAACGGCCAGTAAGATAAGAAAAGAACCATTCAATCACTTCATCGGCAAAATTGAGATGCTTTAACAGTTTGAGAAGTTCTACATGATTAATTGTATCAAATGCTTTACTGAAGTCAAATAAAATTAGAAACGTAACCTGACCCTTCTCAATTGCCAAACGTATATCTTCAGTGATCTTCAGCAATGCAGTTTGAGTACTATAAGAACTGCGAAAGCCTGATTGAAAGGCTGATAAAACGTTATTATGTTCAAGATGTGACGTTATTTGTTGTGTAATCAATCGATCAAAAACCTTAGCAAAATGTGAGAGATTAGCAATCGGACGTGTATCGGAAGGCGTTAAAGGTTTAGATATTTTACTGACCGGAATAATTGCTGCACGTTTCCATAGTGCAGGATATTGTTTGGTCGACAATGATAAATTGAATAAGGTTGTTAAATATGTTACAATTTCAGTATAAACCTCTTTAAAATATTCCAAAGATAAGCCATCTAAACTGTAACTTTTGGCCTTAGGAAGACATGCTGGTATGGCAAACTCAACCTGTTTTGAAGTAATAGTTAAAAATTGAAAACGCGGATAATTATAGGTGGAAGATAAACTAAGAATATCTCTTAGTTGGGTAATAGAGCATCTCGAATGCTGACAACTCACTGCAGCATAGTGATGGATGAGTTCATCAACAGAAAAGAATTTGATAGGGGAGTTATATGAATCCTTCACAATGCCCAACCTTTTCAAAAGTCGCCAACAATGGGGCTGATCAGTAGTTCCTAATAAAGCTTTTTCATAATAAGAGTCACGAGTAGCTTTCAAATCACGCTTCAGTTCCGTACGAATGGATTTGTATTGGGATAAAATCACCGGATTACGCTTACGCTTATATAATTTATATAAACGATCACGATCTTTACACCGGTTTTTAAGTTCAGGTGTTAGCCGAGGAGCTGGACGCTGACGTACGAGCTTAGTAATCGTTGGGGCGTATTTATCCAGGTTAGAAATAAGAACATTACGTAAAAAATCGAGATACAAATCCACTGTCGTATGTTCATTAGGAGTTTCTAATGTAATTGACAAAGCCGTAGTAATTGCTGATGTAAAAAGAGCAGCAGGTAAACTTTTAAAGTCACAGAAAGTAGCGACCAAATATACTTATAGTTAAGTGGCTCAAGTTTGCTCTTAGTAAGTAAGCGCAATTCATGGATAGGGGCAGGCAACATTTCATACATGTTGTAACGTGGTCCTCACTTTCGTGGCCCGTAAACCACGCTACTCGGTTTCACTTTATTTAATATATATATATTACCTTTTAATTCGGTAAAGACCGTATTTAATATTTTTACTGGGCGCCAAGTCTTACCAATACAAATAACTTCCCGGTACGACTCCTCAGGACGTGGCTCCGACGCCAATACGGAGGTGGCGAAACCAACGACGAATATTATCTCCTCCGGAACACGTGGCGGTAAATTGTCGAGGTATAGGTCGATAAATTAGAGAACTCAATAATTTTAATTAGATCAAATCGATAATTATTTCGATTTATTTATTCACTCAAAATTCCGATCACTACGGTAAATACTGATCACCGTTACAATTTTTGAACAACGGAAAAAAAATTGTATTTTAATGAATTCCCGCGAGCTAGCCCGATCTTCCGGTCACCGATAATCTATTATAAAAAAAAAGAACGCAGGAGGTCTATACGCGACGCGTAAGAAATCCCCGGCGATACACTCGATTTACTACTAAATTGATAGGTGGCCGTGCAGCCCACTTACCGCAACGAGAAAACGATCTTCTTCAAAAATAAACGGCTAGACTACTATCACTACTACTACTACTATCTGGACTTCTACAAAAATACTACAGAAAATTGCTCGGTGTGCTCGGGGAGACTATCCGGCTACGAATGACGATCGGGACTCGAAGCATCCCGCTCGTCCTCGTAGTTCGTTAAAACGCGGCGCTGATTGACTTCTTCTTCCTTATTTTTCAACCAATAATATCCTCCAGGTTAATTAGATGATTGACTGTTACCGCCGTCTGCGCCATCTATTCCCGTATCAATCTTCTTTTCCCCAGTGACGGAATAACCAAATAACCCGTATTCCGTTGAGGAACTGACTTGCGCCTCCACCAATGCAACAGGTGTGTCTTCTTTCTCTCTCGTACACACACGCTGTAGATGGCTACTTCCCGCTCATTCCGTCGTTCTCCTCCTCGGTGCGCCGCCATGTGCCGCGGCGTGCATGTGCGAGAGCAGCGAGCGCCGCCCCCCCTCTCTGCCGCGCTAACCCTAGTACACGAGCAGCCGGCCGAGTCCGTTGCACGCGAGTCGGGCGTCGTTTGTTTACACGACGGCGAACGGGTTTTTATATTGTGTGTGTGAAGAGTGCGCCAGTTCCTGGGTCGTCGTCTTCGTGGCTGCCTTCGTTCTCCATCACCAGGTCGTCGGGATATGGTATTGGATCTACGTGGGAACATGGTTGGACGTCGGTGGCGGTATGGTTGTATCATTCCTTCTTTATTATTAAACTCCTTCCTTTCTCCAATCCTCCGATTTCCTCAACAAATCAATAAAAACCCTATTAATTCCTTCCCTTTACATACTTAAATATCGGTGACGAGAATGGCTCGGGCCAGGATTCGTAGCCGGTGTTTACTTCCTTCCTAACCTCTATCCCCATATCCTATATATGATATCCTATACACATACATAACTAACTCTATCCTTCTATAAATCCTTCTATCCTAACCTTATATGTATTCTAGTTTTACTTATTATCAACCTTTCAGGGACCCAACGCTACCAAGGAGCGGACCAAGGACCAAAAGGTTCACCCAGGACTCATCGCCTCAAGGGGAAATGGAATCACCATGGGCAGTACCCAGGACTCATCGCCTCCAAGGACAGGACTCACAGGGATAGCATCGTTGGATCACCCAGGACTCATCGTCTCAAAGGTATGATATTATATTAAAATATTATTTCACTTATATCTCTTTCCTCTACGCTAACCTTATAACTATATACACTAATAACTCTTTTCCTTGTTTCATCCCTCCATATATCAATTATAAAATAATGATGGTGTGAGGTTTACCTCATAATGTTCAATACCTTATCAGAGAGCTCACCCGAATTTTCAACAAGTTGACAATATTTAATAACGCCAAATTTTCGCTTAGATTCTAATATAAAATTTCGAATATCTGCTGATTTAAATCTAATATAAAAGATTTAGTGGGTAAAATCTGAACCGATGAACTTGTAGAAGGAGCAAGATTTTCAGCAACTGGTGAAAAAGGGCGCACATCAAGAGTATCAGAACATAAATGTTCAAGTTTAAGTAAAGATAAAATTCGCTTTGCAAAATCATTGATTGAAATTTGGCAAGCCAATGGGACACCCGTGACTCTAAGTTGGGTATTAGATGACGTATTGGCATATAATTCCTTAAGTTGCTGGACTTCACTACGTAACGCCAAATTCTCATTCTCCAAAGCAAATATACGATTATTTAATGTTTCAAAATTACTATCAAGTTTTTCTTTAATAAGATTTGAATCAGCTTTAGAACTATTAAACAAAAAGGCTGTCTGCTGAGATTGAGATAAGGATTCCCAATTGCTTGGCAAATCCATATTATCCAAGTAATTAATGGCAGAGGGACCAATAATTGAGCTATCAGGAGCGGAATTAGATATATTACTTAGGTCACGCCCAGCGTCAAAAGTGGAATGGCGAGCAGTTATTGATAGCGAAGATGTGACATAACCATTAATATTACTTAAATACTGTGACCTTAATATAGGCTCACTTAAATTCCCGCTACAAACATATGTCCGTAGACTTACTTTTTAAAAATTGTTTAACGCTACCTGGATGAAAAAGTTTATCGCACAAATTACACACTCTAACAAAAGTTGAATTGTTTTTCAAACATCTAAAACATTTAACAACGCTCGTTTTAGAACGATCGCACATTAAAGGTCACTCGCTGTGACGGAACGACAATTATAAAATACAATAAAATTAAATAGTAGGAGTGTGCAAAAATAATAATGTATATATGTGTATACATAAATATACATAAACATACACATACGTTCATGTATACACAAAAATATATCGGCGTGCTAGCAGTAACTAAATATATAATAATATAAGTAAAAATCCTAATCAATAATATACTAACAATTTATAAAATAAATTAGAATTAAAATGTAACGAGGTTCATGTGGTAGGGTCACGTTAAACAGTATAATCAGTAAAATACAATATTATACTCGCAAATCATATAAGTAGCGTCATCTAACGGGCAATCTAAAAACTACGTTGTATAACCGCCCGAAAAATGCCACGTGTTAAGATAACCTATCTATCGTTCGAAATATTTGAATATAATTTACGCTAAAACACTTTAATATAATACTTAATAATACTCCTAGAATAACTGAACGGTTTAAAGTACGTTTTACAGTCTCTGTGTACGCATTTATTGCAAAGATTAACGCTTGGATTTGTAAACACAAATGTATATATAAGTCGGTAATAAATATTTCTCAAATTAAAACCGTCATTAATAAGTCACGCACATAGTCACTACACTGGCACTAAGACGTAGGAAAGCACAGCAACCAGCAGCAAATCGGACAGCATAATAACGGTTACTCAGACGTCAGGCAGGAGCACAAAATCTCGGTCAAAATGAACGACGTCTAGACGAAGTAAATTGGAGCTTTGCAAAATTTAAATTCAATGGCACTAAAAGCTCAAGGCACAGAAACACAAAAAGTATTACGCCAGGTTGAGCCCTCAGGTACCAGCGTGCTGCAAAGTAACAAAACTCCTAAACAAACTTCAATAATTTGTTTAATAGGCGATATATATAGGAGCAATAAAAAGAATGTTATTCGCTTACCAAGAGAGTACTTGTTTGATTATATAAACAAACAATTAAGATAACATTCTTAATGGTGCAGCCTTTTTTACTGTACGTGCCATAAATGGTAGGACAATAAACTAAAGAAATTATACGATTAACTATGAATATAAGGCTTTTGGGGACGCAGAATCGATTTTGATGGTTATGTTTGCGTCATTTTGAATTTTTTAATTCTGACATTAGATTCATAATCAGCAAACCCCAAAACTCTTACACACCGAAGTTGAAATGAATTGACTGAAAAATGCAGCTGTTAATCAATTTCATCATATATGATACATCGCCAGTTGTGGCACAACTTTTTTTTGATCATATATGATACATTGCCAGTGAAAGGGTTAAGATAACATTCCTTTTTCAAGGTCATTTAATACCCTTCTCAGCCTATAATTAAATGACCTTGAAAAAGGAATGTTATCTTAAGAATGTTATCTTAATTGTTTATTTATATAAACAAACAAGTAAGCTAATATGTGACCTTGATGACGCCAACTGATATGCCCCTCTATACCTGCTTACAGTATTCCCTTCACCCTTCAATCCACCTTACAATAAGATAACATTCCTTTTTTCAAGGTCATTCAATACCCTACTTAACAAATAATTAAATGACCTTGAAAAAAGAAATGTTACCATAATTGTTTGTTTATATAAACAAATAAGTAAGCTAATGTGTGACCTTGATGACGCCATTTGATATGCCCCTCTATACCTGCTTGCACTCTATTCCCCTCACCTCCCAATCCAGCTTACAAAAAAAACACATTTATTTTGAAAAAAATAATTAACAGACTTTAAAAAAAAAGTAATGTTATCTTAATGTTTGTTTATATAAACGAACAAGTAACTTTTCACTTGACCTTGATGACGCAATTTGTCAAAAAAATAACCGATCTTCATAACCGAATTTCAATTTTTCTTTTTGTTAATTTTGAAGAAAAGTTGATTTTTATTTTACGAATCGATTGTATTTTGTCTAAATAATATGTAGTTCAAAAAACACTTCTCTATCTTTGTTAGTTTAAAATTTATAAATTATCAATGATAAGGAAGTTGTAATGCACTGAATTTTTGTAATCTTATTTTGAAGCAGAACGTTACATGTGATTAAAAATTACTTACTCTTTTTACGATGAGCAGAAAAGCTGGATACTTATAATAGTTTCACATTAAAATTACGAATACTATAATTACACTATACTACACTATAACTACAAGTTCTATTACGGTTTTTTCGTCTTTTAAATTTCCTCGGTTTCCCACTCTCCGACAACAGCAGGCTCTTGCTTTATGTTGAAGAGGGTCTCCATCATTTCTTCAACGCTGATCGTAAGTGCAGGTACAGACAGTGGGACACTATTTGATGATGATGTAGGTATCTGATGTGTTACTAAGTGTTCACCTTGCTCGGAAGGTGATGGAGATTCAGGTGAAGTCTGATCTCCTATGCACTTGCATTCTTGACGAACACATTCGTAATATCTAAACTTTTCACACTTTTTGCAGCTTTCCCATCTACTGCTTCGTGTGACTCTTTTTAAAATTTTATTGCACAACACACACGATGTAGCTTGCACTGCATATTTGTCAAATTCAAAATACTTTTTTTTTTTAAACTTTGTTTAAAACTAATAATATCTAAATAGCGTTGTAGTGTAGTTTTTTGCGACTCTAATTTTTCTAATATATTAATTAATTCAGTTTCTTTATTTGTACTATTTCTAATTAATAAATTATTTTTATTAATTAATCGCGTCACGTTTTTGATCCGTTTATTCAAATAATTGAATTTTTACTAGCCGAGGACCACGACATGGTTGCATCCGAGGTAGAGCAAGAAATGAGCGGATGAAAATTAGTGGCCGAAAAGTTGAACCTCTTAAATATTTTATCTAAAATATCCTTTTGATTATTACCGACATGATATGGAGAAAAAAACAATATATATATCTATAAAAAATGAAACTGATCTTACATCAGTTTGAAAGATGATCATACCGATAGCTGAGTACAAGTAAATATGTAACTGAAAAGTAACCTTCTTAAAAATATTTGTTTGAATAAACATGATCACACCATACCTTAAAAAGCATGGTTATATTTCCTTTCAAGAATCGAAATAATCAGCTTGCAAAAAAATTAATCAAAACATCCTGAGATAGAGACACAATAGTTAAGTTTGAGGGTACTTTTTTTAGATAAGTTTTTTCAATAAAAGGGGTAGAGTCCTCGTTGTACGTTTTAGTTACAATGAGACTTCAGCTTAGATCATTCATAAATCCTTTTTACGGATCAAGAATGACGGAGACTGCACAATTAATTTTTCGTAAAATACTAATTAAATTCGCACGTATTCTAAAAAATCAGAATAATGTGATTAAAAGAAAATGCAATATTGCATGGTTCCAACGAATTACAGATTCGAGAGAACTTAGAGTGCTTGAAAAAGAATTAAAAATTTTATTAAGTGTTTGCGGGCCGCGTAAAATTGCCGAATTTTATAATCAATTATTTAGAGCATCAAAAATTGCAACAAAATGTGCGGTGGAGTATACACGTCATAGAGGGTTTCAAAATGTTTATAATCTACGTCGAATCATAAATGAACACGAAGAAGAAGAAGGTAAGTAAATTCAAATTTATTTACGTTTTTAAAAAAAACAGAAGAAATGTACATAATTATATAAATCGTGTCGATGTGCTTTGCTTTTCAAAAAAATAAGTTTACGAGTTTATATGAGTCGACTCGAGCTGCTGTAACCTGATCTTCATAATCGAATTTCAATTTTTCTTTTTGTTAATTTTGAAAAAAAGTTGGTTTTTATTTTACGAATCGATTTCATTTTGTCTAAATTATATGTAGTTCAAAAATCACTTCTCTATCTTTGTTAGTTTAAAAGTTATAAATTATTAATAATAAAAAGAGTTCTAGTTATCGTCTCGAGGTGATTTTTTAACTGTATATTATTTACTTAGTGCATAATACAATAGTAGTATCAAAATTCAAAAATTAGTTTAATTTAGAAATTTTAAAAATTGTAGATGACGAAGTGCTCGTAAAAAAAGCTAAGTTTACGAGTTTATATGAGTCGACTCGAGCTGTTGTAACCTGATCTTCATAACCGAATTTCAATTTTTCTTTTGTGTTAATTTTGAAGAAAAGTAGATTTTTATTTTACAAATCGATTTTATTTTGTCTAAATATAATGTAGTTCAAAAATCGCTTCTTTATCTTTGTTAGTTTTAGATTGTTAATAATAAATAGAATTCTAATTATCGTATCGAGGTGATTTTTAAATCTATATCATTTTACTTACAAGGAGAGGTCACACCCTCTGGAAAACGGATACTTACTAGGGCTGCCGATTATCTTATAAGATTCGGAGATCCGGATATCCGAGATTCGAATAGATCCGAATCTCAGATTCGTAGATCCGGATACTTTAGAGTATCCGGATCTTACGGATTTTCTTTCTTTCGGTATTCCTTTTGAAATCACTTTTTGGTAATCGAAACCGACAATAATTAGTATTTTTCTAAGTAATCATGAATTAAATTTAATAACATTATAATCATTTGAAATCAGGTGTAATTATGAAATTAATAAAATCAAATGTCACCTCAAAATGTAGTGAATATCTCCTTGCAAATATTCGTGCATTTGCCAAAAAGAGTTCTGTATATTTTCATAATACAATCGCATAATAGCATAATAGTAGAATTACAAAACAACATAATAATACATAACATAATAACATAATAATAATACGATTCATAACAAATTTTCATAATACAAGTTTAATACAGAAAGCAAAACAAAGTAACAAAAAATATAATTTATGTAAGTGATTTTCTATTTTGATATAAAAAAATTAATTTATCTAAATTTTCGGAGTTTAAACTCGTCCTTTTCGTGGTGACTATATTGCCTGCCGTTGAAAAAACTCGTTCAGATGCAGTTGATGTAGCAGGTATTGCTAAATACTTTTTACTTAATGCTACGAAACTTGGAAATTTTTCTGCATGGTTCTTCCACCACTGGAAGGGACACAGGTTGTGCGAAATACTAGGCTCAATTTCGTATTTTTTAAATTGCCTCTCTGTACTATTCGATTGCGGTGCAGGTACTTTAAATAAAATATCCAAGGCACTTTATTTTTGATCCACAGTTTCCGAAGAGGGCACAGGTGCAGATTGTAAAATCATTTTTCGGACCGTTTGTTTAATTAAAACCTTAGCTGCTGGTCCTTCAGCAGCTAAATCCTTATATCGTGGATCAAGAAACGAAGCAATATGTCTTGCGCTGACTTCATGATCAAAACTCATGTGAAATCGTTTGCTTAAACTATTTCGAATAGTATTTCGCATATCGTTTGTATCGCTTTCTGCTTCTTCTACTGTCTACAAATGATTATCAATTAGTGTTCTAATTAATGGACGAACCAGAGAAATGGGCGAGGAATCGGCACATAAGACGGTTGTCGATAGTTCTAGAGGTCTAAGAACATCGGCAATATCTTCCAGCTGCTTCCACTCCACTTCGCATATATCTAACTTAGCTGCCACGTGTGCTTTCGTAGATGTACGAAAATTTTGGTTAATTACTGAGATATTTCAGGTTAAACTACAACAATGCCACACTGTTAAATCGCTTTCTAACTTTTTATTTTTCTTCTCCGTGAGCAGTGCCAAAGTGCAGTATTTTGAATTCTTTTTGGCTTCCAACGATTTCTCGGGTTAATTCCAAAGAAAAAGTACCTACTGAGAAAACGCAAAATTTTGGTTAATTACTGAGATATTTCAGGTTAAACTACAACAATGCCACACTGTTAAATCGCTTTCTAACTTTTTATTTTTCTTCTCCGTGAGCAGTGCAAAAGTGCAGTATTTTGAATTCTTTTTGCCTCCCAACGACTTCTCGGGTTAATTCCAAAGAAAAAGTACCTACTGAGGAAACGCAAAATTCCGGTTATTTACTGAGATATTTTAGATTAAACTACAACGGTTCCAAACTTTGTAATCGCTTTTTTTCTTTTTATTTTTCTCATCCGCGAGCAGTGCAAGAAGTGCAATATTTTGAATTCTTTTTGCCTTTCAACGTTTCCACGAGTCAATTCTTAAAATAAGGTATCGACTGAGAAAACGGAAAATTTTGTTTATTTACTGAGATATTTTAGGTTAAATTATGACGGCCCTAAACATTTTAAATATCTCAGTAAATAACCAAAATTTTGCGTTTCCTCAGTAGGTACTTTTTCTTAATAGACATATTTAAATGTCTGATTTGACAGTTGTACAGTGTTTACGTTACATTACCTTTGGCGATATATATATAAATACACCGAGTTTTGCTTGTGTTGACTGTTTATCTAACCGCTTGACGTATCGGTTATCCGATTATAAAAAAAGGTATTTTTATATCTAAGTTTTTCAATATTGTTTGTGCGTTCTTTTAATTTGTTATTTGTGTTATCAATAAAATAGCCTGAAGAGGTTGGCAGACCACGCCAACGAAACGTCGCTTGGAAGAAAAACTTTTTGTTTTTTTTCTTTTCCTTCGCCTCCGTCAGATCGACAAAATTCCTATTAATTACCATGGAGAGCGGTCATCATATTTATGTCTATTTTTTTATTTGACGTCGTGATATTAGTGTCACAACTTGGTGCTAATTAGCAATCAAGGCATGCTTTAGTGTTTGTGAAGAAAGCACTTGTTGAAAAATTCATTTCATTAGTGGTGCTTATGTTAATCGGCAGGGTCCGAACTTTAACCTAGGACCTCCAGATTACGAGCCTAGTGCTCTAACTACATCGCAAACCTCAAATGTCTATTTCAGTCAGCAGTAAAAAAAGTTGCATTAAAAAAAAAGTTGCATTAAATATTTTTTTATCTTTTTACCTTCAAAATGCGACGTCGGCGAGATATAGGCGTTGACGTTTGAGCTTGGCTAGTGGATGGCAAACTTATCTCATTTTCTTGTACGTCAAGTGTTTCCATTGAAGAATCTATGTCACTCACACTAGGATTATTTACACTATCATTCAGTTCCTCCGATGCACTCATGTTAATCTCCAAATCATCACTAATAATAAATAAAGATAACTTTTTATAAAATTTGATGATTCAGATATACTTTATAGTTTATGGGTTAAGGCATAATTTATAGATTTCGACGCCACTAACATGTGATAATAAAAAAAATTATTGTCTGTTCAAATTACAATTTTTTAAACAATACGTTTATATTATTCTAAATTTTTAATCACTTATAATAATAATAATAAAATAATAATAATATAATAATAATAATAATCCGCGCGGGGTGTCCTGTCCCGTA